>JAODLC010000052.1:3533757-3559751 GCA_026781145.1 Hippopotamyrus pictus | reverse complement strand
CACATATAAACTTTTAAAAAATGTAACACACCTTAAGGGGGTGGCACGGTGGTGCAGTTGTTAGCACTGTCGCCTCACACCTCTCGGACCTGGGTTCGAGTTTCCACCTGGGTTGCATGTGTGTAGAGTTTGCAGGTTCTCTCTGTGTCATCATGGGGTTTCCTCTGGGTATTTCAGTTTCCCCCCACGGTCCAAAGACATGCTGAGGTTTATTGGAGTTACTAAATTGTCCATATGTGTGAGTGTGCCCTGTGATGGGCTGGCCCCCCCATCCTGGGTTGTTCCCCACCTTGTGCCCGTAGCTTCCAGGATCGGCTCCAACCCTAACCCCCTACCCCCCAGAAGGATAAGCGGGTTGGAAAATGTTTGTGACATTACATAGCATCTCTTTCTGAAGGTGTTGGCCATCCACACAGATAGGTTTGAGCATAATGGATATCCAGTGTGTTCAAGAACAACAACCATCTACTGAAGAATGTGCTCATTTAAACATTTTAGTGTGATGAAATCAAATATTTATACTGCAAATTCACAAACCTTTTCTCCACCTGTTCTACAGGCTTTATTAATGAACATAAAATATTTAACAAACCATCTGGTATATATAACTGTCAAGGTTTCTGGACAAAACTCAAAGAGCTGTTATGCATTTTTAAAATATGGAGGTTAATATATTTATTTTTAAAGATTAAAGATGTTTTTACCCAAAATAAAGAAATAAACTCTGAACTCCTCAATTGTCTCTACATTTCCTGTAATTACATCTGCTACCAATATGCCGTTCTACAAGATTTGCTCTACGTAAATATAATAAAATCGTTTTCAGTGATGTTTCCATTTGAATGTTTCCATTTTTCCTCAAACATTTGCTCAGTGTATTTTCATGGATCAATGGTTTCCCCATTTAAATATGTCCCATAAGATTGACAATTTTCAGCTTTGTTAGGGCACACAAATCTTTCAAACTAGTGTCCAAAAAACACAGTTTCCCAGTCAGTGCCATGAAAATGTTACCAATTATACATCTGCAGGCAATCTGCAAATTTCTGGGTTGGTATTTATGCTGATGTTGGTTTGTGACCAAATAGAAACCACCTGAAATGAGATTAAACCAAGCAGACTATCAATAAAACAATAAACAAGAACAGAATAATATCTAATTTACCGTATCAATTATATTAAAATCTAAATATGATGCGCATTTAAACATGTAATATACCCTGATTTGTTATAACCAACCAGTTGAGTACTCTGTGACTGTTACTCTTCATATTCAGCTGGTCGGTTGAAACAAAATCATGGTCTGTATTTGTACTTTCTGGACCTGGATTTTCCACCTCTGCTGTCTCCTGTCAAAAGTTATTAAAGTAGATGCGCAACCGGAAAACGTGCAATGTGGATCTCAGTAGCGCATAACGGTGGTTTAACAGGCCGGGCCGGAGGGCCTTCTTAGTTCCCGTTGCATGCTGGGATTTGCAGTGCAGTTCTGCGGACGTCTTGCCGGTCTCGAGCAGCCCGCGCGCACCCCGCAGTACCGCCCGGACTCATCCTCCAGCGCGCCGGGCCGTTGCCACAGAGACCCGGACCGTTGCCATGGCGCCGCGCTTCTCCCTCCCATTCAGTCCTGTTCACCAGCGGCCACGAAGTACAACTCCCCCTTTCTGAGACGTCAGAGAGGGATCGTGTTATTTAAAGATTGTATCAAGCGAGAAACAAAGTTCGCGCAGAGACCGTGTGGCCTTGCAGCTCCTGCCAGCGGGACTTGTACGTTTTTTCAGCGCCGGTTCCTGGATACTGTACCCGCAGAGATATGCCCCATACCATAACCCTGAACGGACCCTCACCTTGGGGTTTTCGGCTCGTGGGTGGAAGGGATTTCAGCACACCATTAACCATTTCGCGGGTACGTTTCACCTACAGCCGCTCACTTTTATGCATTGCTCTATTTTCCTTAATAGTCTGTTAAATAAAATCTAAATACGCGCACGTTGCCTGAAGAAGTTTTGGCGATGTTGCTTGAAATGGACGAATCGTTTGAGGGGTTGCAAATGAATTAATGCGAAGTGAAGAGACAGCGCTCTTTTTGCGTAGCTCCGCGCTGTTAAGTGCTTTTAAAAGTTACAAGTGGACTTTATAAGTTCAGTTTCTTTATTAATAACAACGGTACTGTGTATGAAGATTTGGTAAATGGGATACAATCGGGTAAATAATGGAACTGCCTACCTACCTTGAGTGTAAATCAGGTGGTGTAATTTTACGGATTATTGTAGCCGGTCGGGCATAAATAAAATAAAGGTCGTAGTAGGTAACGTCAGCAGACATTTTTCTTGTATTCGGAGGGAATTTTCTATTTCTTGCTCAAAATAAGCGCTTTAGTCTAAAACTTCCATACAAATTATTGCCGCACCGTAAAGCATACTTTTGCTGTTTGTATTTGGTAATAATGCACTACAATGCACCAGTCTGGTGAGATCTGGGAAGTAAATTAAGGTATCAAAGCGAAGCTGCGAGCTTGAAAGTCTTTGACAACGGGACGCAGGCGTTTTTCCGCTGCTTGCACAATGATAACGAAACGGTAGACGTTGCAAAATGAGTAACGGTGCAGTTTAGCCTTCGTCTGAGGTTAATGGAGTTTGGTGTGGCTGCCTAACAAGGGGCAGGAGAACCGGCACCCTCACACGCTACAAACAGCGGGCTGGTCGAGTGGACGCGCAAGAAGGAGGCTGACACTGTGTTTGTAATACAGGATTGTAGGGCAGATGAAACAGTCCAGATGTTACAACTGTATTTTTGCGCCCCAGTGAAAAAAACCGAGCAACTAGTGGATGTACGACTGTATAATACAGTTTAAATAACAATTTATTTTATTTTTTATTGTGCATTAATTATTACATATGCCGTCGACTTTCTTGTTGAATATACTCTTTCGGTATAACACTATTTGGGGTATTTTCAGCTTTGAAATGCACAAATAGTAATTTATATTGCATTTGTTTATACTGTGAAAAGAGTTAATTTAATAGTGGTGAAAAGCTTCACCCAGATTCATAACCCGACTATAAAGGATATAGCCCATGCTAGCAATGGGTTTAATACTTTAGTAAGGGCAGTGCCCAGCGATCAAACGTAGCGGTATTATTTTATGAACAATCAGATCGCATATGCTACTTACCCCCAGTGTAAATGACGTGATTGCATTCCGGATTAGGTTGCATCATCAGCGCATTCCCGGTGCTCCATGTGAGAGGCAGGTCTGCATACTGTGCTCACCCAATGATGTAATCAATGAGGTCACCATGCATCAATCGGACGTTCCCATATTCAGCGGATCGTCCTGTTAGCTATAGCACGATTAAACACTGAGAGGCAACAAGAATTGTATTTTCCACTTCCATATATACATATTCAACAGGGCGCACGATCCTAACTGCATTTCTCCCAGTTAATGACCCTGAAACACCTGTAGTTTTAGGCAAGTGACGATTATGATCGTCTGGAAGGCATCAGACGGCCGTATCAATGGTTTGCAGCAAGGGCGAGAACTCGGGCTTTTATTAGTAGATGAATAATCATCCGAATGAATCAGATTCACTGTCTGAAATACGGCAATACATCATCTGACAGCGCTGATCTGCACGGAGAAGAATCCCGCAGCGGGGTGGAAAAAAGTCATACTCATCAAATAAATCATATTTAAGCAACAGCCGAAATGTTACGGACAAAAATAGCCACACTACAGTTTGCGTGTGTTAATATCTAATCTACAGCCACTTTTTCCTGTGGCGACCTTTTTACTCTTTAACCATGCAATACAACAAAGTTTAAAAGGCGTGACTAACATGAATTGTGTGCATATTTTGCCTGCTATTGAGAGAACCCGAAATATATCTGGCTTTTGAGAAGAAAATCCCCAGGAACTTTCTAATGGAAGTTAACATGAATTTTCTCAAGTTATGTGCTTTATCTGTCGGTTAGTTCACCTGCTTTTGTATTAATGGTATAGGTGTTATCAAGAGGCATAACTAGTTAGTTTTTTTATTGAACAAATCTTCCGGTTCTTTAGAAAACGTTATTCCTGTTTTGTTACCTCTGTCACACAAAGAACTTTGTTTAAAATGCAGTGCTTAGAGGACAAGCTGTTGTCATGACAACCTTAAGCTTTCTGTCTGGGACACGCTTTCACAGAATCCTCAGATTTAGTTTAGATTTAGTGGCTATTTAGAATTAGATTTAGTGGCTATTTTCGAGAGCATTAAAACATAGGACGTTTTCAGAACTTAAAAGTTGTTTGTTCAGAGTGTAAAATGTAACCAGAAGACAAGATACAATAGACAAGAAATAAAAGTTTTAAAGAGCCAAGTTCGTTGTTTTGTATCCTTTTATCATTCAGCATCGCGGAATTTTCCAAGTATATATACATAGTAATTATATAAAACGTGCAAAACAATTATCTCTGTAGAAACAATATTAATGGGTCTTTGTCTTGGAACAAAAATATTTAAAAAAACATGTTAAAAATACAGACTTATAGAGTAGCAGTTAGAATGTTTATTAATATTATTAAGGCAGTTCTGACAGTATTTTTGCACAGTATAGATTTGTTGTATCTTGAGACCCTGATTGCATTAAGCTGTTGAACCTCAAGGGCTAACAGACCTACTTGACTGATTCATTCAAATATCCAGTATGGTGAACTGTGTACGAGTCGTTGTGGTCACTGTTTGTATTGTCATAGAAATTTTCACTGTGATTTAGTTTCTTTGCAATCTTCAAATATTTACAGTACACACGTTCCCGTCACCCACAAAGCAAAAGCGTAAGCATATTTTGTAAACAAAGCAAACAGGCATGACCAAATCATGGAAGTAAGCTATAATTGATTTCGAAACCCTGAACGTTGCAGATAGTCAGAAATATAATATTTCACTCTGCAAAATTATTGAAAATGCAAACAGAATACTACTCTGTAAGCTCTTGGGACAAGATGTGCTGCCAAGACAGCAAGAATACAATGTGGCATGAAATCAACAAGGATCTGGAAGTGTTCTTCAGGAATCTGGCATATTTCTTCCGCAAGGAATTTTTTCCAGCTCGCGACGCTATGGTGGAGACGGAAACCGCCGTCAGAACGGCCTCACCATGCAGTCCCTCAATCGCCGTGTGGGACTGAGGTCAGGCGATCGGGACGGCCGTCGGAGAATGTCATGCACATTCTCCTCACAACATCTGCTCTATTAATTTGACCGTTGTTATGCTGCATCATGGGATACGGATTTGTCACAGCATGTCACTCCTGCCGTGTAATAGTAGACATTTTTCCCAGAAATATAAGGTTGAGGGAAATGTTTTTGAAATTATTCATCTGACTGGTGAGAGCGTTTTGCCACTGGGGCCAGACACATGGTGTAGAATTTCTCTGGCGGTATCTGGCGGTTTCGGTACATGCTGGAATTCTTTCCGGAAGGACGTGGAAAAGGGTGCGTTGTCAAGTTTTATCAAATTGACCTTTTATGTACAGCTCTGGGCCTAGGTGATGCTCGCAGCCTGTGGTGAATTGCATGGTTTGTGCACTACTACGTGTTCCATGTTTTGTGTACGCACTAGTGTCTTTGGGGATTGTGCTTTGAGGTCCTTCCTTATTTGGCCCCAGACTCACATTAACTCTGAAACAATTGCTTGTGACTCACTTTTTCTGAAGGTGTTGTTCTAGGGCTTTACGGACTGCTCACAGTAATTTTGCGTCATTCAGACAGCCACTGGTTTTGAATGTTTAACACGTGCATCCTGCTAATACTCTTGGTTCAGCACAGCTCCTCTGGAGAGCTGTAGATCCCGCATGGAGTATGATGTTCAGGTGTTCTGCCGTACACAGCCAAACGCGTCCGGCCTTCGTGAATGTTTTCCTTTCGTGGAGGGAATTCAAAACACAAGAAGGCCTCGCCTGGATCTGAGTGTCAGAGATTACTTCAAGAGATACGGTACAGAACCGGGCCTCAACTGCAGCTCTGGGTATCTTAAGTTCATGGAGGATGGTTAAATGATGAGCTCTGTTTTGCACCTGGTGAGCGAATTCAAGCTGGGCCGCTCTAGTGAACCGGAAGTCCAAGCAAGTCAAGGACAGGAAGCGTGACCAAACTTAGGATGTTCGATAAGCACCACGTTCACTGATTCTCAGCATTTTGAATATGCTTGGTGACTGATGATAACATGCAGTTGCCAAAGTCTGGTTTATGTAAGTGGCTAATGGTGAAAAGAGTAAAAGAAATATATTTTTTTCAAGATACTGGTTTTGGTAACGTACCTATCCATAACTTGCCTAACTCTATGCACTCATCTACCTGTAATTTTGTCCAAAGAAAACCATATTGTTGTTTTGACGAAATGAAATTCATAGCATATCTCATATTTAAATTCTCTTCATGTAATTGTACCTTGGCACATGTTTTACTGGGATATTTTTATTTTTTTTGCCAAAGCCAGAACCATGTTTCGAGACATTTGAGAAATAAACAAAAGAGGTATTATCAAATAGCTCACAGACGTGGAACTGGCGTTGTCCTCTGCTCAGCATAAATATTGAAAAATGCGGCGGTATTTCAGAACCACAAAATCAGCTGTGCAACAAACCAGCGTGTTCGTTCGCCGCAAGAACGAAATGAAAGTCTGACCCTGCTGGCTTTTAAACACGGCCAAACATTTTAATTCCCTAAAAAAGGCAAAAAATGTCTGCTTCTTGTTTACAATTTGGCAGCGTTTTATTTGCAGTATTTGTTTTTAACTCTACAGAATCTGACAGCGATTAATCGTATAATTTGGTTTCCTCAAATTAGTTTACTTCATCTTTCCTGATGGTACACAAACTGATTACATATTACGTCTTTTCACATCTTTGCAATGAATGCAAATTGCTTCGTGAAGTAATCGTTTAACTAGCAAATCCAAGGATTAGCCAAGAATTGGGATATTTAGCTTCTTTGACAGAGGTTGTTGAGTGATTAACTCACTAGGTGGTTATTTTGTGTTTGTTGCCATGTTTTATGGTAATGGGCAATTAGCCCACAATGCTTGTTTGCAACCTTTGCTTTTTATATTTTAGCTTGAAAGGGCTTTGCTGATTTCCAGCAGTAACATGCCCTACGGAAAGACACAGGGGCCAAAAAACCTTTATATGTCAAAGTAGCGAATTTTCATTGAAACAGCGTGTCCTTGTGCATGTGCTTGCATGTCTGCGGCAGTAATTGAGGCCTTTTCTGAGAAAGAGCCGTGAGAATGAGTCAGGAGTGGCTGTTTGGCGCTGAGGTGCTCTGTCCCGCTGTGCCGTTGGCAATAGGCCAGGCGTCAGGACCTAAGTGAGAACTTTGGCTGCAGCCTCACCCAGATGATCCACTAAGTCTCTAAACAAGGGGCTTCGGAAAGAGTTTGGCTCCCGTGCTGTGATTTTCACAGGAAATGGAAACCGTGCGTCTGAAAGTAGCTTGCGCCTTTTGTTCTGAAACCCTGCCGATTTTAACGATGACCTGCAGAGGAGTGTGCCGTTCACACGTGTCCCGGTCTGGCGGAGGCGTGACCTATGAGCTTGGCAATCTTAACCAGGCGTACGTGAAAAGACAGCTGATGACTTGTGCTACCAGGATGCCTTAATCGTCCTTGGGGCGTCCTGCTCTGGTTTCCACCGGAATACCTTTCTTTTGTCTCGTCCGGTTTACAGGCGAGATTTTAGTGTTTTTTCCTCGCCGACAATGTCGGCTTTATGGCGACGGGTTTTCCACTCGGGGCTCTCGTGTCGGGTTTCCAGTAACCAATATCGTATCCATCTGCCGGGGAGAGCCTCTTAAGAGAAGATAAAAACAATGCAGATATGGGCACGGTGAAAGAGCCAGTGGGAAAGGGGTAGGAGTGCTTATAGTCGGTGGTTTTGCGTAACCTGTTTGGTCGCTTGGAATCCTGACGTTCATCATCCCCCCCGCTTCCCTCCCTCCCCCTGGGATCAACGCCACCAGTTAACGCGAAGTGCTGGCCCGTGTCACCCAGCATAGCTCCTAAAGGTTAGCGAGCTCCGCTGGACCAGCCTAACGCGGTATATTCCCTTAGAGAGAGAACCACGTGCAGCGTGTGAGAATGGCTGTTTTATGTCACCCAGGCTTTCCAAAGTCCCTCGTACATCCGGTCTGCTCCTGTAACGCAGGAATGTGACATTAACCACCTCTCCTATATATGGAAATGTTCTTATCATTGGAATTGCTACTAAGTTGCTGGGTCATATCGTGACTGCTTATTTATTTAAACTGGTTTTTTGTGCCCATTAGGCTGAGTGACTGATTCAATAAGCGTGGTGTTTGATATACATGTACCAAAGTACAATGACTTAGGATGCATGGTTTCAAGGAGAAAAAGAAGAGAGAGAGGGATAAGAAGAGGATAAAATAGTCAGGGCTGTCTTGCAAACCTTTATCTTTGTACTGCTTCATCAACCGCTCAGATTTTTTTTTTTTGTCGTTTCATCATTCGATCATTCCGGTACAAGCATATTAAGCTCTGAAAGTTCTGGTTTTAACACACTGTATCACGTTAACGAGACGTCGCTAAAATATTGAAGGTTTCTTTTTTTGTTAGAAGAGTGGGGCATTGTCACGGTTTTGGCCTTAAAAGAGAAGTAACAGGAAGCGTGACGCGATCATGACTGTTCAGTACATGAACAGTATCACGTCTACTGTATGTTCCCGGTTCTTGGACAGAGCGGTGACAGCGGTAACCTTATCACGCCTGGGGCACATACCTGCGTCACCTCGTCGGGTTTTAAATGATGAATCGTTTGTTAATTAGCGGGAGCTGAATGCCCGCCGGCAGGCGTCTGACTCCGATTAAACGCCGGCATCGCCATTGTTCTTCGAGCGTGACTCGCCGGACTAAAATGTGCCTTTTTCTGCCGACGTCACGCTAGATCACGCCGGGGAGCAAGGCGGCCCTGGGGAACCTCTGCCCTGGGGACCTCATCTTAGCCATCAACGGCGACGGCACCGAGACCATGACCCACATGGAGGCCCAAAACAGGATAAAGGCCTGCAGCTCCCAGCTCATCCTCGCTATCGACAGGTATCCCCAGAAATCTACCATTATGACTCCCGGCAAGGAGCATGCATGCAACACTCTGAACAAGCTATCAAATACCGTGAAATACTGCTTTTACTACCAGAGGTTGCTTATAATTATCTTACATGACTAAATCCCCAATTACATCTGGTTAACCACTACAGAGAGACGAGATCCATTCACAGGTAATTAGTCGACTGAAAGTGTAGAGGGATCGGTATTATGGGTTATGTCAGTAGTTCTGCCATCTTGGACTTGTTACTGTATATAAATAGACATGTTTTTTTAAATTTCCTATTTGCACAAGTATAGGTGTATTGGAATTTTTTCATTTTCATATATCCCATTTTCTCACACACACACACACGCTGATATCTTTATGGGGACTCTCCGTTCATTTCAGTGAGCAAAATGCTAATCCCAGCAATGACGACCTTAACCCCAACCCAGCCCTAACCGTAAGCACAAGTAACCAAACAAAACGCAAGGCTTTTGGCTTTTTTAGTTTTCTGGTTGCTGTCACAGATATTTATGGTCACACACAACATTGAAATAATGTAATGAATATCTGACCCCCTCCCCACACACACACACACAGTGGAGAACAAAGCTTGGTTTTTGAGTGTAAGGACGGCATATTTTTTGCATTATATATATATATATATGAATATGTTGTAATATGTTGGTTGTTTTTATATATATGTTGGTTGTTTTTATATATATTTAATGCTGTTGCTGTTGCTACACTGCTGGACAGCTCAGGGAAACAAAGGAATGGATTTGTACCTATTGCCCGCTCCAGAGTGAGGCACGGTTCTCGGTGTTTGCCGGAAGGCAGGAACCCTGAGCCACAGGAGGACGAGGAGGCGCATTTGGCTCCCCAGGCTGTGGAACCCTGCAGTCCTGCGGCCTGCCGGACGCCCTCAATCCAAACGAATGATGCGCCTCAGTGCCGCTTTAGCCCAGTGGAATGCGCGGCCCTGCATTGCCCTAAATGAGCGGTTTCAGGAGCCCGCAAGGGGAGTGGAAAAAAAACAACAAAAAGCCGATGTGCACGGTGACCTGGAGACCGGGAGCGCGGGGATTAGCGTCCGTGCTGCCTCTCGGCCCACGGGACCGGACGGAACCCGTCCGTTCCTGCCCAAACAGGGAAGCTAAATGAAATCTAGATTTGTCCTGTACGTCTGCGTAATCCCCGAACCGGATTCAGTCCCGTAAGCTTGTACCGGGTGGATTTTCTGTCATTTTTTACAACGTAAATTAAACCCTCTTTGTTGCTATTTATGGAAATCCTCTTCCCCGCTCCCATTTCGACTACAGGCCAGATCATTTGTTGTTAAATAAATCTGCTGCTACGATACTCCAACTCTAAACTCGGGCATAAAGACTCTCAAAGGCTGTGAGCTGGGAAGACTTTGGCCTGTCGTGGAAAATAATTAGACCCCGTTTGCTTTATTTGTCTTCTAAGTCTTTAGCCACACATGATTATAATCAGCTCGGTGTCTCTTTAGAAGTCCTGTATGTCACACTTGGGATTTTTCCAAGCGGATCCTTCCATTTATTGAGCTTCTCCTACAGATAACTTTCCACAGATATTTAAACGCTGTTAAAATCTTTACAGTGCTGTAGTTTCTCTGATGTATACTCCTCAGGTTACCTCCTAGAGAACATATTAAATTGCATTAAAATGTTAATGATGATAAATATGTCAGAAGCGTATTACACACAATAACATAATTGTACTTGGGGCAATATGATGAAAACAATGCCTGAAATATTTTGCCTTATTTAGGCATGATGGGTCTGAGATAGTGAAATACAGTGTTTGCCTTTGGAGGTGTGGCACAGAGGGACAGAGAGGCCCCCAATGGGATGTCTCTTCGCTGTAGTGGGTAGCGCCCCCTGTCTGTCACGCAGGAGACCGGGGTTTCGCTCCCTGATAGGCAGCGTTTTTCTGCTCTGGCAATGGGGTGTGTGACTCAGTGGGCCGTGAGTGGAAGGTTTGACTAATCACTGAGGCGGAGATCCCCAATTCTGGTGCTGGAGGGCCAGAAGCTGACAGACAGCTCAAAAACATCTTACTCAGCCAGTAACCATGTTTAGTAGGTGTGTCTGAGCAGGAAGATCTGCAAACTGTGTTGGATTTTGCCCCTTCTGGGCTGGAATTGAGGAAACGTGCACTGGGGATGTCAGTTGGACCCTTGAGTACGGCCCGAAGCCCCCCCAAAATGCTCCATGGGTGCCTTTACCCTGTGCTTGACCCCAAGCTTCGCTCTCAACAATATATATCTGTGTGTATGTCTCCAAGGAGGCCATGATGGGATGCCAGAGCCCTTGTGCAAAAAGAGGAATAAAGGATGGTTTTGTTTTTTAGGGGCTGTGGTTGCACCTGTTTGCGTGTGACGGCCTGTTTTCGCACGAGGGCCGCGTGGCAGTACCGGCTACCGAAATCGGCGTAGGCAGCTGGTTGAGCCCCGCCACGGTGGCCCCCGTAGGCACCTCTGTAAGCAGGGACTCCTTTCAGATGGAGATCAGCGCAGCTTAGACTGTTATGTAACATTTTTAATTATGTCGAAGAATTGGCCTTTGTGCTACAATGGAAGGCGAGTCAATCGCTGAATTGTTGACAGTAATTAGACGACGCACGGGTTCACAATGAGAGAGGCTTAGTTTGAGCCGATGAGTTAACCTTCCATGAGGGGATGAATCTCAGCTTGCCTGAAGGGGACCAACCCATCGGAAAAGTCTGATGAATGAACATATTACGTGCATAAAGGCGTTATAGACGGCAGCGGCTGGTGACGAGGGGGCATCTCCTTAGAAGGAGCGTTTCCGTCAGGTAGAGGGAGGGGCAGATGGAAAAAAAAAACTGGAAAATCTAGAGGATAACTGGGATGCTGAGTAAGTGGGCAGCAGACCTCCGTGGATGACGGATCCAAGGTATTTTGGGGTTTTTAGCGATTTTTAGTGAATTTAGACGGGATGTTGGGGGCCGGTGAGGCTGGAGAAACGCACGGCGGTTATCGCTGGAAAAGACGGGGAGCAGGCAGCAGGCGAGGGGAGATTATCAGGTGTTTGGGGGTCGGCAAGGGGATCGGGCCACGGGCTGGGCGGACCAGAGAGACGGAAGAAGGATGAAGAAATTCACGATTTATGAGAGAGTAGGATTATTTGTATGGTCGTGGAATTTGTTTACGAAGTTGCATTTGTAAGTTACATTTTATTTATTTAGCAAGCGAGTCAAGCCAAGTTTGTTATTTATATAGTACGTTTCATACACTGCTGTCGTTCAAAGTGCTTTACAAACAAGAAAGCAAGGTCAGCCAATCCCTGGAGCAGTTGAAGTTTAAGGACCTTGCTCAGGGGCCCAATGATGACATCACTCGGCTGACCCTGGGATTTGAACCAGCAACCTTCCGATCACACACCTCCCCCCAAGCCAGACTAACGGGAATCTTGTTTAGTATATTCTGTGAAAATAAATGACATGAAGCAGGCAGTGTAATATACTACAGACTTTCATATAGTATTTAAACCCAGATATGATCTTTGGTATTTGAGGCATTTGGTGTACAGTGTAACCACATGCTGAGTTGTTTAGTGAGAAGCCGTGGTAGATTATATTCAGTTACCACAAATCAAGTTTCTACTAAAAATAGAGGGAATGATGAAAGAGAGTGCTGTTTGCCGGAAAAGGCTTCAATGCTAACAGTTAGGAATGGTCTCTGATCTGATTGGGAAAAGCACGGGGATGGAGACAGGAAGCAGTGGGGAGGCTTCCAGGCCGAGTTAGGGTTGTAACCCAATTATGAATGACCTCAATAATCAGGACGTGGAAAATCTGTCATTTTCTGGAGCTTTGGAAATGTATAAACTGATCCATCAGAAGTAAACACAAAGTACCCTAAGGGCAGATATATCGGAACTCTTCATATAATAGCAGTATTGAAGTTTTCCAGGGTGGTGTGGTGGCTCAATGGGTAAACCAGTGGGCTTATGCTTCTGTGGTTGTGGGTTTGAATCCCAGGCCGAAGGATTTTATGGTTTCCCATATTTTTGAGGGATTTCTCCCGCAGTTCAAAGAGATGTGCTTCAGGTGAGCTTGTGGGAGTTTTACTCACAGAAAAATGTTCTGACGACAGGACAAAAAAAAATGACTGTCTCAGAGAGATAACCAATCAGATTGTAGAGGAGGCGGGCCCAAAACATATGATTGATTGGTCCGGACAACCTCTAGTCGCTTGGACCCACCTCCTTTACAATTTGATACACAAAAATGTTCTGAGGGTAGAAGATTCAGTACAGATTCAGGTGAATTGATATCTGTAAATGAGTAATTTCTCATGGCCTGCTATGGACTGGCATCCCATGCAGAACGTCCCCTGCCTTTCGCCACTGTTTCCTTGGATCGGCTCCAGGTCTACAGCGACTGCACATTGGATAAGGATTGATGGATGGATGTAAAAACTATATAAATGTACTTCAGAGTGACTGAACTATAAGTACAAAGGTACAAAGGTAAAGGCATATTACTCCAAGTATTACTCTCTTAGAGTATGAGTACTGCCAGTACTGTTTGAGGCACAAAGCTCATCATCAGTAAATTCCGTGCTGCACTCGGTGCTTTACTTCCACACGAGGTCAGAAATGTGCCCTAAACGGGTATCAGTATCACGCCGAAGCTTCTGTCATTCAGGGCGTCGATTGCAGTGCTTCCAGGAGGCCACATGCTGCATCCTGCATTTTGAAACGCCAAGAAACAATCCTACCACTTGGCAAAGTACTGAGTAATATGAGATTATGCTAATCGGCGGATAATTTTTTTCTCCTCAAGGCATCATCAGGGCACCTTATAAGAAGAAAAAAAATCTGCATAAGTACGGTAGATTTTATGTAACGATGTGTTGAATGATCTGGACATGGGACCAGCTTGTAATTTCCATTGTGGGACTTTCCTTAACGTTACTAGCTTTTGGTACAGCTTCACCTGACCATGGTAAAAAGCGATAAAGTGCAGAGGAGGGGGGCAGGGTGAGCCTGGGTTACCCAATCACAAGCTTGGCACATCCCATGGTCGAGTACATGCCAGCCAATCGGATTATATTTTTGTTATTGTTGCAAAAAAGGTAGGAAGCAAGCCAATTTTTTTTTTTTTTTTCTGGTAGACTTTTTGAACTATGATGCCTGAATACCCCACTCAGAGTCTTGTGGCCCGCCCTGCATCTCGGCGCTCGGAGTCTCCTACGAAGTGACTGTGTTGCCAGCGGAGAAAGTTTGCACGTTCCCCAGAGGTGGCTGTCAAGGTGGCCTTTCATGAAATGAGTACCTACGGGCAGCTTTAGATGTTTGCTGTCTGTGAGGCAATTTGGAATGAGCCCCACCCAGCTGGCAGATCGGGGGCCACGTGAGTCACGAGGCCGTGTCCACGAGACGCTATGGCTGGTAAGGGGGGATTATCCCGTCCGCGTGATAACGTTAAACTGAATTAGGACACGGTCCTCGCACTGCCGTCCTGACCATAACGGGCGCGGCGGACATTTTATTCTTCGTTATACCGTAACGGCATACCTTCTCCAAAGTCGCCCTGTCAGACTTGCACGAACTTGCACTGGCGGAGTCACCTCAGACACCTCCATTTACTTTGAATGACGTTCCGTTATAAATCATTTGCCGTGACGTTAATAAAATATTGACTGATTTATAACTTGCAACGAACCGAATGGTGCCCTGCCAGAGTAAACCTTCTGCGGCCTGAGCCACTGCTTCAGCTTAGCATGGTGATTCATCATGCAGGGGGAAGTCAGACCCAGCATAATAGCCTAAGAGCGAAATTGGCTAATAGCTAATGGCGAGGCTGTCGAACCTGAGAACTCCTCTTCCTGCCAATTACAGCATACGCTAGGGCGAGCAGCAGCCGTTATTGGACACGACGTCGCCTAAATGATGTCCTTTCCCACACACTGTGATCGAGGCGTTTTCCAGCGAATGCCCTCTGGCTAGTCTCATTAGGCATTCCACCTAGCCACCTGAAACTTTGCCATCTGTTTCTGAAACTGTGCGGCTAATGAAAAATAAACAGAATTGCTTCAAGCTCCCTCCATTTTTCTCCCAAATCTCACTGAGGCCTTCAAATCCATTGGGCTTTAACAAAGTATTGAAGACTACTCCAGAAGTGCCTTTTGTACTGTACCTGCTCCTTTTCTTTATATGTAAACATACGCATATATTTTTTTCGATTATGTATCTTAAGTTCGTCCTTATCTGTAGCCTTTTGTTCGTGTGTCGTGCTACCGAATGTGGGATGTCATATCTACATCTTCAAGCATAAATGCATGGGCTGGTTTTGATATGAACACCTCCGCACTTGTTTCTGTTGCCTTTGAGTCACCCGCCTCCGGTTTTGCCGGGCGAGCTGGGGTGATGTCATCCGAGCTTTCAGCCAATGGGACGGTCACAGAGGGCCCTTTGTGACCGTGTCTCGGGAGCGGACTACCGTGTAGGCGTGAGGGCCTGACCCGTGGTAGATGGAACGTTGTTCTTGAGGAACTCCCTTTGAGCTGTTGACTTATCCCAAGTGACATCATGGAACTGACTTTTGGAAAGATGGTGCTGAAAGCCAGTAGCTAAATAATTTGCGACAAGGTTTCCTGGAATACTGAGTAGCCAGCTTTCATCTCAAGCTCATAAACCTCCTGTAATTTCTAGGCTCAAGTAATTTGTTCCGATTAATTTAGATTTAGATGTAATCTTGCGGCCTGCCTGAAATGATGATTTATGATATTCTTACGGGGAAATGCTTGGTCTTTAGCGGTAGATTGGCTTGATGTGACACTTTCATTACTTTATACCTTTCTGATGTGTTCTTTCAGGACAGATGGAAAGGTCTGGTCCCCAACTGCGCCTGCTGATGACAAAACAAGTCCATTCAGGGTATGCCAGGAGGCAGAGCTACAGGTATGGGTGACACCTGGAAATATTAATCAACTAAATTGAGATATAAATCATGTATCGTTTAATGACAGTTGAATACAGTAGCAAACAATGTATCATTTTTGTTTATGTTCAGGGTTATTGTGAAATTGTGAAGTCATTCATTGTGCATAGTATCTGCTGAAGTCTGTTCCTCATTATAAAGCATTTCTTCCCGGACCTTCCTAAACAGAGCCCTTTATTAAATGGAGTTAAATAGAATAATGCACCATGATTTATGTCCACAAGCAGATAACTCAGGTTTTGCTTAATCCATCCCCGACGAAGCTGGAATGGAAGGCAATCCTGGGATTAAAGTCTCACGGCAGCTCGGTCCCACGAGGGCGCTGTGCGTGTCCAGGCCTGAGTGATGTCGTCCGAAATAACACTGGGTGTGTCTGACCCGCAACCACTGCCGTTTGCTGAAACTGCCTGTAAGAGCTTCCCATCAAAAATAAACCTCCAAGCCTTGCAGTTTCTGTCATTCTCAGATACTTCTGCCTCATGCTTATTTATCAGTTCTCGTTACGTTTATCGCTATTTTCATATGGCGGTTATATTATTATTATCACATCTATTTATTATGAATTTAATTTTAAGTTGCAAGTATCTAACTAGAATGTTTAATTCACAAATATTCTCAAGTATTTGCATACATACCCAGCGACAACAACGATAATATTATGTGCGCCTAGCTTTTTCCGAATAGGAATTGTTTATTTATCGCAAGTACTTTAACATACAAGGAATTTACTTTGACAAGCAAGGACAATCAGAACAATCAACATGTAAATAATATGCATAAATAACATAGAATAATGTACGAGTATGTAGTAATGTGTGCGTAAATAGTAATGTGTAAGTAGTAATGTGTGAGTAAATAGTAATGTGTGAGTAAGTAGTAATGTGTTAGTAACAAAAGCTCTAGATGTCACATGCCTGAGCCCTTTAGGCCTGTTCTTGCCGTGTTAAGTTCACCTTGACCAATAGTCATGTTCGTACCATCTGCAGAACAGCAGAGCTCTTAAACTTTTCAAACACAACACACAGTTAGCAATGACACCTCTGGCTTTCATTCCTTGGTCTGCTCTGAAGGGGAGAATCGGACTTTGTGCTCCCCAAAGCTGTAGTCCGCAGTGAGCCTCGGATCTGGCAGCTCTTAAAACGCTCCGCTCTTAAGCGAGCGACTTGAACAGCAGGCCCTATTCAGCCCCAGTTTTACACGCAGACACCAGGTTTTGGGCCGTTCTCTTGTTCTGTAACTGTTTGCACTGGTCGTGCTGTGTTGTGTCGCTGTCCTGGATTTCCAGTTAATTGGTCTTTTTTATAAGACAAGAGATGCACTCGGTACAGACGGGTCCATTTAAGTCGAGTCCATTGGAACTGAGCAGATTGGTTTTTGTGGCGAAGCTCAAAGCCACAAGGCTGGGAAGAAAGACCAGATCCAGTGAATAGAGCAGATACCATGTAATGATGTTGGGCTCATTACTTCTCTTCTAGTCCACAACTTCCCAGAATTCTGCTACATAGTCTAACACTAAATTCCCCGAGGAAGTGCATTTATGTGCTGTGCTGTAATCATCCCGAAGACCAAGTTCATTTTCAGCAGGAGGTTTGTGTTAGTGAAGCAGCGACTCCTGCCTTGCCCATTTGTGTTCAGGCCTGTGATTGATGCCGTGAATGAATACATTTGGCTTCTCTGTTTACCGAGACGTGTTTAATCCCAAAAGGGATCGAGAACATTTATTTACCTCTAACAAAACTCCAAGGACAGCTCGCCTAAACAATTTATTATAATGCCAAAAAGCGAAAAAAGACCAATAGCCCATAATACTTGTTGTGCTGGAAAATTTTAATTAGATGTAATTAATGTTGTAAAGCACTCACTGTGCAGTCATCGTGGTGTAATTATATGCACTGGGTAATGCGGAGGGAATGTGTGGAAGGTCCCTATTTCGCAAACTCGATAAATTCAACTGAGGTTACTATATGGGCAAAGACTGCTTCAGGCTGACAGTCACAGGAGTGGTGTTTGGTTTGGCTTTGGCTGGCATTGTGGCATCAAGGGCATCCAGGATGTCGTGGGATAAAATGTAAGTCCGTAGCAGCTCCATAAACAACTTGCCAGTAGTGCATGTCTGATCATGTGCTTCTGAAGTCAAACTATGGATGTGCCACAATTTTCCCAAGCTTGACAGTGATGAAATTGAACTAATAGTCATCAGGTCAAAATCGACACCCAGCAAAGCTAGGCCGATCGTCCTCCTTTTGGTCCAACCCACCATCTCCCCTTCTCCTCCATGGTGTTGCATTTGATGCACACATACCTTCCATAGTGAAGACAGCTTTCCTTCACCTCCACATCGCCCGACTTAGGCCCCGCCTTTCTAAACTTTCCCCCTGAGACCCTCATTCCCTCCTTTACCTCTAGCCGTCTTGACTGCTCCGACTCGCGACTCACTGGAATTACTGTTAAGTCTCTCCATAAACTCCAGATAGTCCAGAAATCTGCTGTCCGCCTCCTCACCCACACTTGCACCTACCAACACATCGCGGCCATACTTCAAAGCCTTCACTGGCTCCCTATAAAAGAACACATCCACTCTAAAATACTACTAACATTCAAAGGTCTTACCAGCCGAGCCCCATCATAACTCTCTGATTTGCTTCTCCCCTACCAGACTCCCCTCAGCCTTAGATCTCCTTCCTCTGGTTCCCTCTCCATCCCTCCTTCCAATCTCCATGGTAACCATGCCTTTTCCCGTTTTTTTGGCTTTCCAGCTTCGGAACTCCCTCCCTACTGCTATTTGTAAGTTGAACGGGGTCTCTGATTTCAAGACCAAACCCAAAACCTCTTTGTTTGCTTAGGCCTATAACCCTCCCTGTCCGTAAAATGTTCTTGCTGTTTGTCATATCTGTTTATGTTCTTTGTAAGCGTCTTCGAGTTTTTGAAAAGCGATTAAAACATAAAGCGCGTTATTATTTTTATTAATAAGTCATGATGAATCAGCGACCTAAGGGCAAAGCCTTAGGGAGGACTGAGAGGACCAGGATGTAAATGGTCAGCCTGTCCAACAAAAGCTGACCTCACCTCATCCTGTTCCCCCGATTGGCCATCCTGGAGGGCATCTGGGGCCAGAGCTGCCCTATTGGATGGGTTCAGAATGAGACTACTATGCCTAACTGCCATAAACAAGCCTATTAAGCAGGGATTGATCCTGGTGCTGTGGTAGATTTGGATAGGAAAGAGCGTGGCCTTGAGTTCAGAGTCTATACAACCAGACAGTTTTGTGTGATCTGCCCCCGGGGACCCCAAATTATTTGCCTATGATGCAATTTTAAAAAAGTCCCCTAACTTGACGCTGCCAGGCATCCCTGCCCAGCCCGCAAGAACAGACTCTGGGTAACACTTCAAGAGGAAGTGCTGTTCATAGTGTGAAACACCCCAGACGTTTTTCCAAAGAGGGAGTGTATTGAGAGCCTGAGCGTTGCCAAGGATACCTTTTTCAATGGAACTTCCTGTTTAAAAACCTCATTGGTCGGTCTATGACTGCCTGGAGGACAGTGTAGCCCGGAAATCAAGGAGCAGAGTGACACCCGAGTCTAGGGACAGGCAACCGGTGTTAGGTGAAGCCAAGACAGATTTTTCATAGTGGTAGCAATGTCCGCTTGTGATGCACGCCAACTACCTGAGAAAACTTGGGTGGACAAGTTGAGGGAGGGGACGCCAGCAGTGGAACAAGATGGAACGGATGCTTAACACCGGGAGGAGTAACGACGGTCGAGTGGATTCAGAAAAAAGGTGGGGGTGTGGGATTTTGGCACGAAAAATAATGGCTTTAGGGTGCAAAGTGAAAGCATGAGTCCCCTTATGAAATATTAAGTCACGCTCAAGGAAAGGGATGCTCTCACTTGTCGATGTGGAAATTCCAGCTGGATATAATGGCAGGAAGGTATGATTGGAAGTGATTTCATTTTCCCCCCCCCCCTCCACTTTTAACCTGTACTTGGTCAGCCGCTAATGAATCACAGGGGCTTGTTCCCAGTGGAAGCTGTGAGTAACAGAAATGCTTTTTGTTTTGGCTCGTTGTCCTAGACTTTTGCAAATGTTCATCCAATGTGTGCTGATAATAAAATCAGGTTATTGCATTTCCAGCTCGAGTGGAAGGAATCTAAGCTTTAGTAATGATGGGGTATGTTGTGTTGAGGTTGTGCAGGGTTAACTGTGCGGAACCTACGGACCACCAGCCATCTTGTAGCAATCAGACGTGAAATGTTTCTGACTGTGCGATGTACACTGTTAGCAAGGTAGTGTAGTTCGTGTGGATGTCGCAAAACGCTTTTTGTGGATGTCGGAAAAACTGTATGCACCTCGCTGGAAAAAACGGCTAAAACCAGCTTATGCTGGTAGCTTGTTGTAGCTTGTTTTTTTGTGTTGGTTTTAGTTTGTCTAAGATGGGCTAAGATGATCTTAGATGGTCATGTCCCAGTTGGGTGGGTCACCAGTTGTTCATGCTGGCGTGGCCAGTCTATCAAGCTGGTGATGCTGGTATGACAAGCTAAACCAGCCATATCGACCATCATGTGACGGCATTACCTTAAGCTGGTCAACCATCATAAGTTGGTCAACCAGCTTAGCCAGTTTAAGCTGGGTTTTTTTCAGCAGGGTAGAGTTTCAGCATTAAGGTGAACAGTGTGGACAGATGCTAGACATAGCATGAAGTCTCAAGACTCTTTAGAGACTCCTTGAAACACAAACCCCTTGAAATCAAAGACCCCGTGTGTCCTAACCAGCCAATTGGTGACCCAGGGCTAGTCACCAGACCCCATGGACTCATAGGTTTGGTTTCAACACTGGTAGGAAACAAATCAGTACCAACTCCCCCCCCCCCTTCTGAACACACACGGAACTCCTGTAATATTCCTATGGACATGCCCCTACCATCCATACCCAATCTACACCCTTACACTCCCCAACTCAATCCATCCTAGCTGTCTGTTGTTCCTGAGCCAGCTGGCACAGCTCAATAAACAAAGATAGCTTAGGATGATCAAGACATTTAAGCAACCTGACTTTGTATAATATAGCAGGAAATAGCTTCAAAGTGTCGTCAGGCAAATACGGCTGCGGAGCCCTCAGCTGCATTGTAATATCGTTTTACGTTAAGAAAATACGACTAAGGTTGATGATATGCCCGCCGGCGAGAGATCGTTTGATGCCGCATGCTGAAGCGGCTGGCTGCCGAATGTGAGCAGGGGCGGCGGTAAACCTTTCGCATGTTTCGACTGCGCCGAATGAAAACTTGCTGGTGTGATCGGGGCAGCCGGCGAGAACGGCGGGATGGGGGACGCGAGCGGCGCGAAATGCAATTCGGCCCGGCGCTATGCGCGGACTTTGCTCATCGGGCGCTTATTAGTCCTGACAGTTAGGGCTAATACATGACTTCACATGGCAACTTATTCTTTTTTTCACTGCTTCGAAAGACAAGACAGAATCCCTTTATGACTGGAACAAGGAGCCTTTATTCTGAACCTGTCAAATATACCAGGCAGTTATATTTAATAAGCCTTAGATCATCGATTTCAAATTGTCCTTTTATATTTTATGGTCATTTCTAGGTTACTTGTGAATTTAACGATTCAGCTTCTGTAACGTACGTAACCGCAGCTCTTTCAGTGGACTGCGGTGGAATATGACGTCTTTTATCCTTTTGCAAACTTTTTAATCAGCGCGCGTGCTCCGGAGAGGTCAGTCTCGCTATCTCGTAATCTTGGGCCACCCCTGGATCGGGAGCTGCCGACCCATTTGCCTGCGTGTTTGCTTTCCCACAAGAGCTAGCAGTGGGTAAAGTGATAATTAATCAAACGGCATTCCCCGAGAAAAGGTTTTGGTCTGTACCGTTTATTGGACGGAAGAGCGAATTCTTTGAGAATGAGGGGGGAGAAGCTGTGACCTCGCCGTGCCACCTCCATCGAACGTTCTTCGTGGGGTCCCAGAATGCACTGCAGCGTCTGTAATTTAAGTAGGAACAATAAAGGGTTCTTTAATGTGTTTAGCGATGCGGGACACCACGTGAAATGCTTTCTCAGGCCCGGGGATTGCTGCGAGGCATACGGAGATGGGCTAGGAACTGGAAGCCAATCAAGAAAACTTCACCGAGGCAGATGATTTTGATTCGCTCCCTCTGCCACATTGACATTTACAAAAAAAAAAGTTCCAGAACTTCTCTGTTCAGACAACAGCTGGTCAACCTGGAGGTGTTCCTGCGTCAAGAAATGTTTAAAGCTTCTCTTCAAAGATGAAGTACTGCAGCGTTGGCACTGCTCAGATGAACGCTCTATAGAGTTGTTTCAAATGATCTTTCACCCCCTACCTACACCCAAAGGACTGTGTTTAGCTATCGCGCTGAAACAGATTCACGAAGGCCTACATTTATAACCAATAATAACCCCTTACCATAAATACCAGGCACATCTCTTTGTGAATCTCCTACATATTAACCGGGCCTTTTTAAATAAGAGTAGGAAAGACGAGAATTAAAAAATATATTCTGCATTCTTTGCCAAGGCTATTAAAGTCACACTTTCCCACAGATACAACCGCCGTGAAACATCCAGATGATTGAACTTCTCAGAAATGGGCTGCTCCTAGCAACAGCAACTATTTGAAGCATATTGACAAAATAACAAGATAAGGTTGCCAAGTCGTTAACGTCACTGTAGTAGATAATAGGGCTGCATATTAAATACAGAGTGTGTCGGGACTAAACACTCATCATCGCGCTGTCGGACTATCTGCCATTTTGGAAGAGGACCGATAAATCAGTTTAATGAGACACCAGGCTTGACCACATTTATGTAAAGAAAATAACATTCAGCTATAATATCCTAAGAGCAACTTAAAAGGGAAGGGGGGGCGAGGGGGAGGTTTAGTCCCAGGCATTACTGACAGGGCACTTTTGTAAGCTATGCACCAGATGTGCAGAATTGTAAATCTGCCATCCAATTTTTTTAAAAAAAACCTTATTAATAGCACACGTGCGACCACTGAAATACAAATTATAAACAAAGACTGCCGTTCTCCCTGTTTACATCAGGAAACTGGCACGTGATTTAATCTGTGCTTGGAGACGGATACGCGTTACGTATATCTTACAGCATAATTATGTTTCAAATGTGCTACTTTAAACAGTTTTTGTTTGTTTGTTTTTTTTTTTGCCTGCCGGCTGAGCGTGTGGAAGTAACAGTTTCGGTATGAGTACATTCTTGGTGGTGTGCGAGTAGCGATCGAGTCAGGCTCCCTCGAGAGATGAAAAGTTGTTGCAACACGACGGTGACTTGATACGGAAGCCTGTGACGACGTGCGGTACCATCCCCGGCAAAAATCCCCCCTCCCCCGGGGATGAAATGGAACGAACGGTGAGACTGGCCTGCGCTGAGGTCCCATTCTGGAATATACCATTGTTTGGGGGGGGTGGCATCGAGCGAGGAAACCAGAAGGGGGTCCTGCCTGTGTGTGGTCCAGACATTGCAGGGATGAGCCAAGGAAATCGGGGCCCCTGGACTCCAGTGGGGGGTGGGGGGGCATGAACCTCTGCTTCCTGGAGCCAGGCACCCAGACCAACCCCCACCCCAGCTGCATGAAGTCATTCTAATTCAGACAAAATATTTACCATAGATCACAATGTGCTCATTACCTCCTACAGTACGATGTCTACCTGACACAGATAACGGCTTATTTTAAGCACCGTTCTGTGCCTTATCTAAATACTGGAGCTGAATGCATTAATCATATTAAAACCACACTTTTTATTAATTCCGTGTTTTCTAGAACGGCTAGTGCTGCGATATTCCTTTTGTGTTTTTTAATTGTAATTTAACTATGCAGTTTAATTTTAAAAAGAGGTAAGGACATATATACCCCATACGTGTTAACTGATAAAGATAATTCTTTGATATTAAGCATGTTGGGAAACAGGAATCATGCTGTTTGCACTGTGTTTCTTACGTATTTAAAGGTCTTGTTGTTGTTCTTGATGTTCAAACGTGATCCTGGTTAGCAGCGCGTGAACATTTTTATAAAGTTATCACTGAAACCTTGCAGCATGCGAGTCAGTTGTAACGTCTGTATGCTGCAAAATGCACCAGGCCCCATCCGTACCTTTTCGTTTTTGAATTATGATCGTCACCAATCCGACGTAACTCGCTGTGACCTTTGTCTCCTGTTGTGCCTTTCCCGGACGCACCCAGTTTGTGGTGATCCAGAGCCACATGTCTTGGGGTTTAACGCAGGGTAAACTCTGATAAAGGCACAGTTTGCCTACCGGTGATAGCCAGAAGGTTGCCAGGTCTTGCCGGAAGGTTGCCAGGTCTTACCGAAGGTTGCCAGGTCTTACCGAAGGTTGCCAGTTCCGGATTCAGGGCTCACCTTGCTGCTGCACTATTATAAGGCGTTTATACCCCGGAGCAGCACATTTTAGTTGAGCGATATTGAGAACTGTTTCAGATAGAGGTACTGGCAAGGTCACAGCCTTCACTCAGACACGTGACAGATCGGAGTCACGGATATGTGTAAATGCCATCCCACGATGCCGCTCACACCGAAGCAGCCTCTCCTCGCTTAATATCTTCATGCTTTGTGATTCGCATTGAATCTCCTCACAAGTAGCTGTAGAACCTATAGCAATAGATGGGGGGGGTGGTATGTGACTTAGCGGGTTAGGCTGCTTTATCTGTAGTCGGAAGGTTGTTGGTTCGAATCCCCCAGTTGGCAGAGGGATTTCGAACATCAAGACCCTGAGCAAGGTCCTTAAATCACAATTCCTCCAAAGACTGGCCAACC
Source organism: Hippopotamyrus pictus (assembly GCA_026781145.1). Taxonomy (NCBI): domain Eukaryota; kingdom Metazoa; phylum Chordata; class Actinopteri; order Osteoglossiformes; family Mormyridae; genus Hippopotamyrus; species Hippopotamyrus pictus. Next base: position 3,534,850 of record JAODLC010000052.1, on the reverse strand, counting down.
CTGCACTCTCAATTGTATTTCTCTTTGGATAATAGTGCCTGTTAAATAAAGCAAACGTCAATAAATGTTACAGAAATAAGTAAATACAAAGTTTGGTTTGCAAACAGTACCAGCTTGTATAGTCTCATAGAATGTCACAAAGGGGCGGGGGGGGGAGTATTTGACTGTCTGTATGAATTGAGGCCACCAGGTAAATGTGTGTGTGTTTTTCCCACCCTGCCCTCGTTTCTTCTAGGATTTCCGGCCCATTGGGAGCATTAGCAACAGAAAGCCAGCACAATATCCCACCGACCCCCCCCTGAATAATGGCAGCTGGAAAGCGAGCCCCCAGTACAATAACCCGGCCGGACTCTACGCCAACAACAACGGGGACCGGAGCCTGTCGAGGCAGATGAGTGGCCTGTCTTTCAGCTCCCGCCAGAGGTAACGCGAGCCCAGCGTGTGGGAAAGGCCCCTCATTGTTCCGCGGTTCCGGGGGGGGAGGGTGATTGGGAGCGCACACCCTGGGGTGTGACCCCGCCTCGGATCGGCGGTGATTTATGTCAGTGTGCTCAGCACACCTATCAGGTGCCTTATCAAAGAGCGAGGTCTTTCTAGGACAAAAGGGTGTATGTACGCATCGCGCAGCGAGGAGCACGCCTTTCCCCGACGGCCAGCGAGGGCGGCCGTAGACTTCCTCCTGGTGCGTGATTTTGTGCTCCCGCGGCCGTGAGGGCAGGCCGCGCGATGAGGCGTCGGCAGGCCTCCCCGGGCTGGACCACCCGCACCCCGCTAGCCTTCCGTCTCAAGGCAGGCCTTGTCTCCTCAGCCCCGAGCCGCCAGTGCTCTCCCCGACCAGCCGCAACGGCTTCAACACCGAGTCCGAGGTCTATAAGATGCTGCAGGACCCAGCTGAGCCCATCTCCGAGCCCAAACAGTCCGGATCTTTCCGGTACCTTCAGGAAATACTACAGGCTGAAGATGGAGGTAAAGACCCTGCATGCAGCCTTTTGCTGTTTTTCATATTATTTCTGTGCAATAATGTCGGAAAGTGTCATGTATCATATACAGCAGGGGTCTCAGACTCAAATAACTGGGGGGGGGGGGGCACTGG
>JAODLC010000052.1:3504028-3528374 GCA_026781145.1 Hippopotamyrus pictus | reverse complement strand
TGGAGGAAGTGGCCGGGGAGAGGGAAGTCTGGGTTTCCCTGCTGAGACTGCTGCCCCCGCGACCCGACCTCAGATAATCGGGAGATAATGGATGGATGGATAAAAGTGCAAGTGAGACACAAAAATACACTGAAATTAAAAGAACAAACTTCCAAACTAATAAAATTATGAAAATTCCATTAGAGACAAAAAAATATGGTTTCTATGTTTAGTTTCTTAGTTTTGAGTTAAAAATCTGCTTATTGGCTACGAATTACGGCCTGTTTGCGATCTTCCCGCAATCTTTTTAGAGTTGCCTAATACATGTGACCCAAACTGGCCGTAGGTGTGCATGTGTGTGAGTGTGCCCTGTGATAGGTTGGTACCCCATCCTGGGTTGTTCCTTGCTTTGTGCCTGTAGCCTTCGTGATTGGCTCCAGACCCCCTGCAACCCTGAACAGGACAAGCGGTTACAGAAAATGGATGGATGGATGGATGATACATGTGACCTTTCACAGACGTCTTTTCCAATTAACAAACAGCTTGAGTATTATAATATTTAAACGTAACTTGTGTACGTGGGGCAAACGTATGTGTGCTATCAGGGTAAAGTGCCCGGAGGAAATCAGGGCGTGGGGAGAACATACACACATACCAGAGGCATAATCCAAACCCCCGTGGTGTGAAGCAACAGGATTACTCACACACCAGGGCAACCACGTTCATACTCACTGTACATGAATGTTTCTGATGACAGAACACACACACAAAACTGGTAAACTCTCTTGTTTTTGCTACCTTTGTATTTCCTGTATTTTATTCAGCAAATGATTAAATGCTGATCTGAATATGGATAGGGAGCAATTTAATAGTGATTAAATAATGATTAAAGGGGCCCTATTATGCTTATTTTTACTGGTATAATTTTCTTTTTGGGGTCTAGTGAAATAGATTTACATGCTTCATTGTTCCAAAAATATTATTTTTCTTGTACTGTACACTTCCATTCACTCTGTCTATAACAATCGGTTAAAGCTTTAAGCCCCACCCCCAATGAGCCTGATTTTTTCTGATTAGTCAGTTTGCTTGATTGGTCAGCTTGACCTGCATGTTCCGCCCCCGTCGGAAAAAGTTCTTGTGTAGATTGTGGGTTGTGGGACGGTGTGCCAAGCTTGCAGGTCGGCGGCCAATAAGGATTGTGTTACAAGGTGATCTCACCATGTCAAGGAAGTAAAGGCTGGAATTCAAACAAAGTGTTTCAGACAGATTAGAGAAGAGTGGTTTCTGTGGTGAGAGTATCCTGCATGCTGTTCTTAGAGATTGCTGCTCACTCAGGGATGAAAGTGCTCTGACCGGGAGTCTGATGATCTTAGAGCAGACTTTCACAGTGTTGTGCAGGCGGGTCCTGTGCTGCAGGCTGGTGATACCAACAGATGATGGAGAAACAGAGGACACTCTCAATGAAGGAATAGTAAAAGGTTCTGAGTGTGACCTTGTTGACCTCAAAGCTGTTCAGCTTCCTTAGGAGATATTGCCACTAACATCTCCTTAGCATGTCCTCGGTGTTGGAGGCAAACTTTATGGTGCAGTTGAAGATAGTGCCCAGATATCTGTACTCCTGTCTGCCCGTGGAGAAGGTCACCACCATGTCCTTGGTATTCCATACGTTTAGCTCCAGGGAGGCATTATCACACCTCTGCACAAACTCATTGAGCACTGAGCTGTGCTGATGTGAGGAGCCAGAGAGCAGAGACAGGAGGACTGTGTCATCTGCGTATTTCACTGGATGACAGTCTGGGAGCCAGTGGAGATGATGGAGAGATCAGAGAAGATGGTGTTCACCAACACTCTGTGTGCTGTTGATCAGAGAGTTGATGATCCAAAGAGTGAGCTGGTCATCCAGGTGAAAGCGGGTATAGAGTTTCTCTGCCAGGATGTGTGGTTGCAAAGTGTTGAATGCAGATGAGAAATCTGCAAACAGGAGTCTAGCTGAGGTGTTGGGGAGTTCCAGATGCTTGTGTACCTTGTCTATGATGAACATTTTGAGGGAGGAGACCATGTCTTTGAGACGGGAGGTGTTGTCAGTCTCGAACCTAGTGAAGAAGGAGTTGAGGTTGTTGGGGAGGGCTGCTGGACTGTGACCTGCCACCTGGATGGACCTGTGGATGGTGGAGAGAGCGGCCATGTTCTTGATCCCCTGCCAAGCTGAGCGGAGGCTTCCTTGTGTGAATTCCTTCTCCACCTTGTTTTTATACATCAGCTTGGTAATCTTTATGGCGCGCCTACCCTCCCTGTTTACCTCCATCTTCTAAGATGGAGTGCCAGTGAAGAATGTTCTCTTCTTTTTATTTAGGATTTCTTTTAGTTCTTTAGTAATCCTGGGCTTATTGTTTGGGAAGATGGTCATCTTCTTGGTGGGGATGATACTGTCCACACAGAAGGTGATGTATGAGGACACTGTGTACACCTGCTCGTTGCTGTTACTGGAGGTGGAAAGGAGGTTCTCCCAGTCTGTGGTCTCAAAACACCCTTGCAGAGTTGCAATGCTGTCACTGGTCCACTGCTGGATGTTTTTGACAACCTTCTCTGTCCTCTTTATGACCGGGTGTCGGCTGGGGCTAGCAGGATGATGTGGTGATCAGCAGAACCGAGAGGGGGAAGGGTGATGGATCTGTACGCACCAGGAACTGATCCATAGCACTAATTCAGTGTCTTCCCCTGATGGGTGGTGCAGGTGACATACTGCTGATATCCTTTAAGGCACTTGTCAGGGGAGCAGCGGTTAAAGTCTCCCAGGATGAATTTGGGAGAGTCAGGGGAGAGATTGTCCAGGGAGACTGCCGGAAGGGCAGAGGGAGACTGCTGGAAGGTGGAGGAAGACTGCTGGAAGGCGGAGGAAGACTGCCGGAAGGCGGAGGAAGACTGCTGGAAGGCGGAGGAAGACTGCCGGAAGGGCGGAGGGAGACTGCCGGAAGGCGGAGGAAGACTGCCGGAAGCCGCAGGGAGACTGCTGGAAGGCGGAGGAAGACTGCCGGAAGCCGCAGGGAGACTGCCAGAAGGCAGAGGAAGACTGCCGGAAGGGCGGAGGGAGACTGCCGGAAGGCGGAGGAGGACTGCCAGAAGGCAGAGGAAGACTGCCGGAAGGGCGGAGGGAGATTTCCAGAAGTTCAATGTCTTTGTTGTACAGCTCTTCCCGGACGACGATTGTTGAGCACCAGCGTTTATTTACATAACAGCAGATGCCGCCGCCATGTTGTTTGCCGGCGAGCTCAATGTCTCGGTCAAGTCTCAGGGGGGAGTCGAAGCCGTCAATGTGCCACATATCGTCACTGTTGTTCTTAATTAGTCATGTTTCTGTGAATGCAAGAACTGAAACAGTTCTGTATTCATGCATGTAAGTGTAAGTCTTAAGTCTGGCTCTGATTCCACCCTTTTTCTTCCCTCTCCTCCTCACCTTCTTTTCCTTGTGTGTCTGGTGGTCCCTAGTAATTCCTGGGGTATTGCGTCTGTGGTAACGGTGTTTTGGGGGTTTTGGGGGTTCAAATAATCAGTGAAGGAATTTGTCAGGACCGGTCCCTGCCTTGTCCCGTTCTGTCCGTCATTTCCTTATTAGGCCAGTGGGTGTCAGTGGTCATCCCATTCTGTACTCTGTGTTCCCCTAGGTTTACCTTCAATCACAGTCCACACAGTTCCTCTGTTGACTACTGAATGTATTTCCTGAATGTGTGTAAACTGTTAGTTATATGTTCCCTGCTGTAAGCCCTGTCCTGTGCCTGTCTTTGTTCTACGTTTCCTCATGTATAGTTTTAGGCTTTGTCAGTGCTTAAATAGCTTACTTGGCCTTTTTTAGACACCTCATGGTCTCTTCTGTTTCTGACTGTTTCTGTGTTTGAGAATAACATTCACTAAACGTCAGCGCCACCAAGTGGACCGTGACCCACGCCCCAACATAACAGAGTTATGTTTCAGTAGTATTTCAAACTTCTATTTATTGAACACACATAATATACAGATTTATGGCTGTCTATCATCAGCATCATCTACAAATGTATTATTGTAGTCAACATTCTGATTTTAAAATTAGAAAATAAAATACACAACCTATTTATGTACTGTATATCTGTCAGTTTTCAAAAGTAATTTTTGTTTCTTAGTTCAAAGAGAAAATGAACGAATAATTTTACACTGAAAAATACAATGTGAATTTCCATATATTTATTTTAAAAATCAAGCCTTAAAATCACCTTTTCTTATATCTTTCATCAATCGATACATCAAAATGTTTATTTTTCTCTATTTACAAGTGTACAGGTAGAGGTATTATACAAAACAGTTATGTCTAGCACAAAGTAGGAAAATCCTGTCAAGCAAGATCAATTATTTATAGTACAACAATTTTATATGAAGATAAAACAACTTTTGAATAATTGGCAAGACAGCTGTTTTTAGATGAATGAACCAACAAAACAAAAAACAAACAAGATCTCAAGATTTGCTTCTTACCGTTGATGAATAGTAATATCGAATACATGGCATGCTTGTAACGGTGATATTTAGCAGTGTACAGTGCAATAGTAAATGAACTGGTGTTTTTAGGAATCCTGGGAATGACAGCAAGTATAAATAATGTAACTGTTTTTTGCTGGACTGTATTAATTGAGGAACAATCCTGCTAATTCGTGGGATTTAGGTACTTACCACTCTAGATCATTACAGACTCACTGATCTCAGAATGTAGAAAAGAGCAGTGAAAAGGGGAGATCATTAAGGGACGGAGGCATGTTAATGCATGAGCTTACCTGAGTAGCAGCCCAGGGGTCTTGCAAAAAAGGGGCTTTAAAAAGAACCCGCCCCCATCATCAGCTGAAACCAACAAAGGGTATAAATACAAGCTGTTGCTGATGACCTGTCAGGTAATGCAGTGTTGAAATCGGAAACTTGACTTTATTTCAAATGAATGTCCCAAAACTATGTTTACAAAACGGCTTAAAACGTATTCATTAAAATCCAGCAAGTTCCAGCAATTTTTATGCTCAATATCTTACTTAAATGTTGGTGTTTCATATGTCTCGATATAGCATCCCTTCCCATTTCGTAAAATATATAAACAATTAATCCTCTGAAAAGGATGAATGGATAGGTAAGTTCTTTTTCACTCTTACGGTTGAAGGGCACTGGCTAAAATCTACACTATTAAAATGTTTTGCTGTCCAGTCACCAGGTTCCTCCTCAAGTGTTCTGCAAATTGATTCTATAAACAAACCAATTAGTAAGATGTAAATCCTTAAATATGGATTTGAAAACATATACATACAAGATGAATCTGCATTGACAAAAATGAATGAATGATATAAAAAATGTCCTGAATCTGTGCTTCCTTCAAAGTTGTCATTTCTATAAATCACAGCTTTGTACTTCAATGCATTATTAGTTTGCATTTTATAATTTACAATTTTTACAAATTAAAGTTTTGTGTATAATATAAAAGATCTGACAAGTTCATAAGACAGAAACTGTCAGCCTGTCATCTGTCCTGTCAGTTCTGACATATTTCCTGTCAGTTCTGACATATTTCCTGTCAGTTGTTTGTAATGTATTTAGAAGGTAATGATAATCAGGATCATGGGTTTAAGAGTTGTCTGATAGATACTCAACACATCGCACCTGTACAGTTTAAGGTACACATTTCACCTAAATTGTAAAGTGCATCTTTACAGTTATCATCATTGCACATGCTGACAACAATGTTCACAGCTTTTGTGTTTAGTTGTTCCAAACATTTAATAATTTTTTTTCTTCTAGTAATCTTAAAAAAAAGGCTAGGTTCCAAACCTGTAAAAATGATCAGTCCAATAGTTAAAACAGTAAATCCTGGAACATTACACATACAATTGGAAAACCCAAGACACTGCCAAATATAGAAGAGAAACAAAACAGCCTTAAAACTGTGCCCAACTTGTTTTCTGTTTAAATTTATAATTTGTATTGAAATAAGAGAGTCTGCTTGGTATGGAACAACATGTTTTGTCTTCACCATACCTCAAAAATATTCAAAATATTCAAAATCAAAATAGCACAAGCTCCACAAATAATATGCATAATTTCCAGTAATGCACAGGTAAGTTCAATCTACTATATTAATTGTAGCAACATAAACTTTACACAGATTTTCTCCATTATGTTTTACATGCGTTAAATTCACGCCATCTATCGATATATTGACAGTTAACACATTATCATTTTTAACACTTGCTCTTCAAGTTCTTATTATTTACAGGATTTTTAAGATATATGTTATCATTATAACATAATACACATTGGAGGTGTGAAAATCATACAGGATTTCAGGCTTAACTTTAGCCTTTTAATAGGCCTCTGTAAAAATGTAGCATTTAAAGTGTTAACTCATAACCAAATTGTATGCATAAAAATTACAGAGGCGGACATTTCAGGTCCAGAAAGTAAAAATCCAAACCAGGATTTTGTTTCAACCAACCAGTTGAGCATAAAGAGTCACAGTCACATTGTACTCAACTGGTTGGTTGAAATGAAATCCTGGTTTGGATTTTTACTTTCTGGACCTGAATGTCCGCCTGTGAATGTAACCAAAGGAGTTTGTGGTGGACTTTGGAATAGCAGTCAAGCAGCCCGCGGCTTAGACCGATTCCTCACGTTTGAGTTCCTCCTAATCAGAAACAGCCCGTGGACATTTTAATACTCCATTAATTTTACATCTATTATTATATTTTCCCAGTGGTGCCGCATTCCCCAGAGAGGAGCTTAGAACCGGCAGGCCCCATCTGAGGGGTTCAGTAGCGCGGCGGAAGCCGGGCGGTGAAGGGGAGATTTAACGAGTCCGGCTTTCAGGCTGACAGGCTGGCCGCGATCGATGCGGCGACGATCCGGCTGCTCGAGGACAGATCGAGAAGGATCGAGTGTGAAATCCCCACCGGCAGCTGTGTTTCGGCTCAGTGGTTACTTTCCCGAGCAATCCGAGTCTTTCCGTCCTGACACGGGGAACCGGTCCAGACAATGAAACGGAAAAGGTGATTGCGGTCCACTCCAATGTGTAATTATCTGTACTCTGCGCCGAACTTACAGCCGTACGAAACGGGAATCGAGGGCAGGAGCCGTGGCAAAAATATCACCGTGAAAAAGTTTCCAGCAACTTTTTCTCAGTGCCTCCTAAATAACGTTTGACGTTTTAAACAGCTATTGAGTCCCTCAAACTAGGTCTTAAGTTATTGACTGAAATTACTTTGGAAAGAGACCTCACTGCATTGTAGGCGTCCACAGCTTTTCAACACATCTCATTTTCCTTCAGCAACATTCTGATCAGAAGTTAAACATTTCACTTCTCATTACAACAATCCGTGCTCTTCAATGTCTGACTAAAATCGGTACGAAGACATTAGTGAAACACACAATGCTTTGAATATGACTGCAGAGAGCTTGTGTGGAACAGAATTAAAGAGCACAGATGTAAGTAAATGACGTGATACAGTTGAAATAAAAACAATTAATTGTTCTTAAGTCTTCAGGCAGATTATCACTAACATTAAACATGGTACCATTTAAGCTGTACTTTGTCTTCCTACAAAGGTTTTCAGTTTCAACTCACAATCTCAATTCCAGAGGTGAGTTCTCAAATCCCACACCACACCCCAGGAAAGGTGCTGACAGATAGATGGAGAGACAGCAGACGCTTCGCCTTATTTACTCTTTCCAGACACCTACATACCAAACCATAGGTTGGACATTACTACCTTTGTATATTATTACATTTTGCAAAATAGTAATTTACTTCCCGGATGCCACATAGTTCAAATAAACCGATGCTTGTGAACGTAAGAACCATCTAGATGTAAAAAATACCTGAACAAAAATGTAGCCTGTCACTCCCCCATACATCATAATTTTTTTAAGAACGGGTTAGCAAAACAATAACACAATTTATATTTCAAACACACCAGAGGCTTGTAGGAACATCATTTTCTGTTAGTTTTCCTAAGCAGACATAGCAGCACACGGTAAAAATGCATTTCCCTGTCCCATCAAAGGGTTATTTTATTATATTTTTATTTATTTATTATTTTTTTGTGTTTTCATTCTGATAGCTTCCTTTTGCAAATTCAGTAACTTGCTATCTTGATTGGCTACCCCCACATTCCACCAGCGGCCTTTTACACTGTAATTAAGAAACGTTATGAAAAATTTGCCTGGTCATGGAGTGCTGGTCAAACAAACAACCGTGGAATCCATCCTGCTAATTTCATCTGGACCTTTTTAACGAATCAATTTTGTATTATCCATTAATGGAATCGTAAGATCCGCAATGAACTTTAACATTAATTTACTTATTGATGATATTACTGTAAAATGCCAATTTTACTTTTTTTCAGTTAACTATTGAAAAAGTATGCGCAACTAGAAACGACTGGAAGATGAAAAGATTCATTATGCCACATGCAATGTTTTGGGTATTTCAGTGATCGCCAAAGGTATCTCTGATCTGGACTACTCCAAAATGTTTTTTATGGATAAATTTTAAAGATAAAGTCCCTTCAGTTAGTTCAACACTAAACAAACCTTTGAGCAGTGGATTTTGTCTTGCAGCCACACCTGAACATTGGGCTGGTTTCGCTAATTACTCTCAGGTGTACACGGCTAAACCCAGAGGAGGATCCAGCAGAGCAGAAGGTGAGGAGCAGGGATTAGGCTCGTCTGACTGGAGACTTTGGTGCTGACGGCCTTGTGGGATTATTGTTATTCTTACTAATACAGCAACGGAAAATATACAGTTAAGGGCCTGGAAGAGGCCAGAGAAAACCGTGTTCCTAAAAGCGTGTGTCTACAGATCGTGAGATAAAGGGGAGAGAGAGAAACTTCTAGTGGTCCATAAGGTGGGGATAAGGTCAGGATCAGGTGGGACGTCAGACCTTCAGGTTGGCAACCGAAAATAATGCCCGGTGTAGAGCCAGCTGGGCATGGAGCGGTCAGGCTTTGTAGCTAGCCCCTGTGTGCCCTCTGACCTTCACCAGGTCCTACATCTTTAAATGCCACCAGAGAGGGGCGAGGCTATGCAAAAGGGCAGCTGGCACTGGGTGGGAGAGTCGGCTGAGAGCGTAGCTCTGAAATCGCCAGGAGGGATAGATGGGTATCGGCTAGGAGTGTTGTCATGACTCCAACAGCACAATGCCCCCCCCCCATCGCCGCTGACTTCACTACTGTCACTTGGGACTGTTGTCATTACACCAGCGATGACATTCCAGCTCGACAACGTGATGTATTGTCACTGCCAGCTAACCGGCCCTGTTCATCACAACATCTTCTGACTTTGAGTGATTAAACTTCTACTGTTAATTTTTAGGTTAAAGCCAGAAGCATTTTGAAGGACAAGCCACTTCTAGTACGTCAGTAATTTAATTAAACTTCATGCACCATTTGTGCAGGCATAAAATGCAGTAACCCCTTCACATTCACCAGGGTCTGGGGCGGAGAATCTCTGTGAATGATATGACAATTTGTGAGTAACGCTTGGGCCCTCCTGACCTCAACCCATAACAACCCGGTAGCCCGAGCAATAACATAAAAAGTATTTACTACCAGTTTCTAAACAAATAGTAGTGTACTGTACACTTTGCATGTCAAATCACGCTGTTATTTCCTATCAAAACTTTTTAAATAATATACAAACGATCTAAATCATGCCCTTCTGTGTAGAAAGTTTCTACAGTACACACTGGGAGCTCTATGTTTTGGACCCATTTTTAAAAATGCAAAATTAATGTCATCGAAAAGTTTACGAGTTACTGCAATAAATGTGCGATTCCACAGTCGCAAAGACAGCTAGTACCCAGATCAAGGTTTTTAATATTAATGACATAGTATGCACTTACCCTAACAGATATTATATATGTCAGGATCCGTCCCTTCCTTGTCCTGTTCTTTGTTATCTGTCTCCATTTGGCCAGCAGGTGTCGCTGGCCATCCTGTTCCCGCCTTTGTCTTGTAGTCCCTTAGTTCCTAGTGTGTTTGTTTACTCCCTGGGCCGCCGCGTGGTCATAGGCCAGCCTGAATTATCTATTATTTAATCTCTGTTGTTTTTTGTGTTCTCTTGCATTAACGTGTGTTTAGGTATTTCCCTTAATTCTTTGTTTATTTTTACTCCCTGTATTTTCAGTTTTCCTTGTTTTAATCTCCCTTAGTGTTTGGACCTTTTGTGAATCTGTTGATTGCCCTCACCTGCTCCTGGTTGCCCTTAGTTCTTAAAAGTCCACACCAGGCCCTTGTTAGCCCTTGTTATCTGTGTGTATTTAAGTGTCTGTCGCTGTTCTGTTCTTTAGTCGGTCATTGTGGTTGTTTGCCATATGTTGTGGTGTTTAGTTGTTACCTTGTAATTGTTACTACTTGTGTCATTACTGGTTTACTAATTGCTCAGTTCCCCACATGTTTTTCCAGTTTTAGTGTTAGTTGCCCTTGTGATTAATTTTAGTAAGTTCATGAATTATCTGTCTTGATTTGACCCCTCGTGGTTGCTTTACTTTCTGGTTTTGCATTTGCATTCTGTTTGTTAATAAACCCCTTTTGTCGAGAGTCACCATGTGGATCTTCCCTCTTTCAATGTCCAATGTCCCCGGCATAACAATGTATTGCTAATATTCATGTATTATATGATTTTATGTGATCCAAATCATTTGCAGTATTGTTTTTGACTTGCGCGTTGTCTGTGGATTTTTACGACCTTTCGGTAAGCTCCAAAAACATCTGTTTACTTGTTCATGGTCAGCTGGCGAAAAACCATGGGATTCAAACTAGCAACCTTCCGGATACAAATTCCAAACACACACAACCACATAATGTCCAGTATTACAACAGATGTAATGAGTCAGCTGCAGTAACAAGAGGCTTGGGGATTAGGAATAAATATTGTTAAATTATTGTATTGTTTGCAAAATAATTTTTAAAGGGCATAAAACAAACATACTGTGTATTACCTCACGGACTTGTGCAGGAGGCTTCAGGGAAATCGCAGTGAAAATTGTGATCTGGGGTCTCCGGTCCTCTCTCTGGTGAGCTGCTGTGTCTGTCCAGATGTCTTTAACCCCCTAACCGCCTCTGCATACCTATAGACCGAACTGGATCTGTTTAAAAAATAAAAGACCCCTGAAATAATGGCAGCAATGGACAGGGATTCTCAGTAACTAATATGTTTGTAGGTTACATGACAGAGATATGTGTGTAAGCCAGGATGAGAGTTAATGGTATCCTGTGATACTGGGCAAACACAGCTCAGTACCAAGCTCATTCAAGTATGCACACGCATGTTTATAAATACGTAAAATCGTATAATGCCTGTAAATACTAAACCAGTGCTTCTCAAACTGGTCCTCTGGGAACCCCAGGTGGTCCACTTTTCTGCTCCCTCCCAGTTCCCTGGGAGCAAAAACATGGACACTGCTCTAGTGTCCTGACAAAGGTCACAAGAAAAGCTGAGCACAATATCCGTGGTTGGGTTTTTGGATTTTGTCTCCAGTCTTGCCTCTTCCCCTCCCCTGAGTCTGGACTGTGATAGTCTATCACCTTCCCCGTGATAAATCACTCAGTGGGGGTGCCTGAGTGAATATAGGTTTTAAAAATTCCTCCCTATGGACTTATTGATCAGCATGCATTTGTGAAAAAAAAACAAAAGCTACGGACTGACCTTAGCGTCAACTTTACTGGAAGTGAGAAGTCGAATGGAAATCCGCCAACGCGCGTACGCCAAGAAAAGCAACGTGGTCAAGATCGACCGGACGTTTGCTACTGCCCCGGGCTGGACAAAGTACCTCTTGGTTCTCGTTAACCCGACGGTGCAGGGATCCTCTTGGGGAGGCGTGTTCACCTTCGCGGGGAATTTTTTTCGAGGGTTAATGACCGGGCTTAGTTTTGAAACTCCAAGCCGGCTGTTTACACGTACACTACCAAAACAGTAAATCTCTATCTCTGGGACTGGAGCTACGTGTGTAGAAACCATCGTGAGTGAGACAGATGTTTTTCATTTGAGAACATGTCAGGCACAATGCAGTTGGTTAGGCTGGGAGACACAGATAAATCAGCGTGACGTGAGCTGCAGACTCTCTTGAGGGAAAACTCTCCGCTTCCAGAGCATGACTTTTTTGAGTACCCAGCTACAACACAGTGGAAAGGCTACATCCTTTTAAAAATATTTGAACATGTAGCAAATTTGTGTTTCACAAATGGGTTTGGTAATAAAGGCACCAGATAACAGTGACGGCTAAACAAGAGTAGAAAGCTTGAGATTAGGTATTGAGATGCTACCCTGTTATTTATTAGACTTGTGAGTAGAAACAATAGGCTTTGGAACGGAGGATCCTGTCGCTACGTAGTCATTTGTCTGAGAGGGTGACTTCATGTTTTGGATGAACTCGGGACGGCTGCGGGGGCAGGAAGCCGGAATGTTCCGCTCGGCCGTCCCACGTCATCGCCAAGTCCCAGGGCCGGGGATCCCACTCGTCTGGAAACAATAGGCTGGCAGGGGCAGCCAAATGCAGGGTGGGCTGTCCTCGGAATGCCGCGATGAGCACGGCATAGGGTGCCAGTCGCCCCAATGCTGTCGGGAAACACTTCAAATAAATACAGTCGGCGATCAGGTCACGGTGAGGCCACAGACTGCTGGGAATTCCCTGTCCCTTCGTAGGAGAGTTTGGGAATTGATTAGCTGATCTCTTTTCCCTCATATCTCCCTCCGCTGGAATTCCTCACCCTCTTGGCCGGCACCACATCACATAAATCACCGGCACTTGGAAATTAAAAAAGAAGAAATCCAAAAGACCCCAACAGTATCCATGTCTGACGAGTCATAAAATTAAAATTACAGTCATGTGTAATATCTTTTTCCATGCGGGGGCAAACGGTATGGACTGAGCATGACTCCTCTCATAAGACGAGCGATATTACTGCATATTACTGCGTTATGTTTCCACAGGTATTTAAATCGACTTGCTGACTTTTCCCAGATCATTCTAAAGACGCGTGTTTTATAGTTTATCATTGTTATTTGGCATGACTCGCTTTTTTTCGCCTTTCTTACTCACGTTCGCAGACCACTAAAAAAAAAGATAGTTTGGGGGATGCAGAAACTTCCCTGGACATTTTTCAGAAACTGGAAAGCACTGGTGCTTCTCATCCAAGGAACTACTCCCGAAATTACATGGCTGGTTTAATTATAACTCAGCGAATATGACATAATCGCGGAGGCATTCACAGATGTCCTAAAGACCTCTTGTGTAAAACCGCATTATATATTACATGGTTAACAGCATGAAGTCATTTTCAGCCTGTGATGAATGGGCACTAAGCTCGGGACATTCAGCATTTAAGCAGCAGAAGACCCCCTTTAAGAAACACGTTTTTTTATGGGTTATGGGAGCGTTCGTTTTATGGTGTGCCAGCAGCATACTACGCTTCGTTATTTGTGGACGATTACACGTTAAAATCGTGGCAGTTTGGGAAATAATTATCCTGACGTCGATCTTGGTAACTTCTCCTGACGGGTTTCCCAAAAGTGCCTTTTCCCTCAGTGCACACGCTTGGCAGGCAGGCGCAATGCGGTTTGCATGTGGAAAACCTTCCACCTGTTAAGCAGGTGGCTATATAGTGCACTGCAGTCGAATTAAAGTCAATTTACCTTATGCACGCCCCCGTTCTCCCTACCGGCCACAACAAAACCTCTCACACGAATCTGTGTTTCATATACGCTCGAATGTTTTTCTCATCCATCGATCTGTCGAACATACGATCCTCCCTCCCTCCCCGCGACAATAAAGATGTTTAAAGCCTGGTGTGCTTCACAGGGACGGATGAAGCCACAGTTGTCGTGGTGGGCGTACATGGCAGAGAGCAGCTTCAGGCTGCTGCCAGGACGAAATGAATGTTTCTCATAAAACTCTCCTCATATGGTGAAACACTAAAGGCGATCGGCCTAATTCTAAGTCTGGTCTTCACAGTGCAGTGGGCAGTTAATTTCTTTAAGGTTTAAGATGCGTACAAGGGCGTGATAAAGAGTAAAATAAATTACTGCAAAGAGCGGTCAGGTGGATATTTATGTTAGGAGCCAGAGACCCCAAGTTAACCCCTTTGAGAAACGAAGCGTACACCCAGCTTTCAGGGCAATGCAATAAATTACAAGCTTCTCCTTCCACTCTACAGGATTACTTCAGCTATTCGTCACGATGGAATTTTCTCTTGAGAGACGCTCCCTACACCGTCGCAGTGAAGTAGCTGCGCTTCTCCACGGCTTGAGGGAGCTGTCATCATTGCGGTAGCCAGAACTTTGAGATGCCGGATCTTCTCTGTTTAAGCCGACTTTGGGTTCAGCTGAGTCAGGGAATGCCGGATCCCGCGATCGCTGGTTTTAGTGAGCACTCGATACATCCAATTATGGACACGTTCAGAGTGGAAATATGGTTTAAGTTAAGAGCAGACTTCTGGGAGCGAAAAAACGGGAGGAGAATGGCTCTTTCCATGAATCCTCGCTAAAAAATAAATCATGTTCACAGTATATGAGCGCAACCAAAGCTGCTCCGTCCGTCTGTTATTGGTGATTTCGGCAGACGAGGATGGGACGCTGTGCAAGGAGAGGGCTTAAAGACAGTTCATCCTGCATCATGCTGATTCATAGAAAACACATTAAAGGAGAATTATCCACGAAGGGAAATTCAAGCGGCACCAGAAATAGAAGAAATTATTTCAATTATGAGGATATGACTGACTTTACTGGATATGACGAAAGCGTGACCAATATTATGAATTACCTTATTAACTAATTATTTATTTCATAAACCATTCAATTTAAGGAAAAGATATGAAACGACGTAAAATTCTGCGTCCAACACGCCGAAACTTGTAATCCCCAAATTGTTATTTTTTTTCAGTTAACGTCCTACAGTTTATAATGCATTTTACACTAGTTGCAACCTGACTTTCTCTCTCTTGCTTAACCACATGTTCTCATTTTACCTGCTCTATTATGAACAGAATCCAGCTCCTAAACGTCACGTTTATTTCGGAATCGCTGGCGTGTAAGTGGTTTTGTAAGGTACCGCTGTACGGTAGTCAATTCTAATCCAGAAATGACCCTTTGTCCCTATAAAAATTTCTCGCTGACTGCTGGCGTGTAGCAGTACAGTGGGAGCATTTCAGATTGCAGTATGTATTTTGTCACCATGTCGGACCACAGGAAATAAATACAAAGCCGGCTCTGTGAGAGCAGTTGTTAGCAACGAGTTTCCTAGTTGCCATGGAAGTACAGAGACAGAAGGATCTGTGCAGCTGTCTTACAGGCCTGCTTCTGCACTCTGATTTTTCCCTGCTTCTAACTTCTGCTTTGACGCTGAATAATTCGGACACTCCTTTGGCCTTTCCAGCATTTTTGTGATGCAAAGGGGCCCTGATTTAGGAGGGTTCATGGAGGCCGGGCATTTTCCACAATCGCCGAGAAGAACAGGGCCCCCAGTGTAATCCGATTCCAGGAACCCCGTTGACGGATTGCCTGCGGGGGCTTCTAGAATCCAAACGTGGCACTTTGACCGTGGAGTGTTTTAAACCAAGGTAATGACAGTTGAGAGTGGTCCACACGTCCTGCCATGTACAGTATATTGGCGTGTATAAGGACACTTGGAGGGTTTTTGCAGATCAGGAGGAGTGTGTGGTCTTTTGCCACGGCCGGCACATTGCTCTACACGTATACAGCCCTGGAAAAAAATAGAGACCACAGCACATTTTTTTTTCTTTCACTCATTTTTCAATTTATGGTTCTGCGTCTGTGAATAATATGCTTTTTTGTTTTTTTGCTAATTGCAGCCTGGTTCTTCTCCGTTCCTCATTAATGAAGGGTTTCTTCATTGCTATGGGACATCAGTCATGCTTCTAGGAGCCTGATATGAACTGTCCTAGCAGTGCACTTCACACCTGCACTTAATGTTTCCCATTCTTTTTGAAGGCCACTTGATGTCATCCTATGATTCATGGAAAAACTGTCGGATACTTTGACGGTCATGTCTGGCATTAGGAAGTAGCTTCCTCCCTTTACCTGGCTGGTTTCTGGTCGTTCTCAGTGTCTCCTGCTTCACCTTGTTCTTCTGTCTTGTTGTCTTAGAAATTTTGAGCCAGGAAGCAGCCTTCTGCCAGCAAAACCAGGATTAAACCAGGATTTAAGAATGCAGATTTGTTTAAAAATATAGAGTGGTCTCATAATTTTTTCCACGGCTGTTTTTTACATTCTTACATCATACATCAGCAGCAGCTATTGTGAAATGTCACTAACTTTTGGTTCGGTCGGCCCTAAACGGGAGCCCAGTTTCTCTAGCACGTTTCTAGATGGAGGAGCGTTTTAATGTTCATCTTTGTTTTGGATAGTGATAGGGGTCCCTGCTTCGACCCCTGTGGTCTCAGAGGAAATCTCAAAACACAATGACTACTACCTAGTACCTTTTTCCAAAGGCTACAGGGGACAGAAAGAGGGAAGTTGTCCTGTTTTAATTGCTGTCTGGAATGTGGATAAGCGAAACATAAGTCAAGATAAAGCACCGAGTGTGACTTTCAAGAAAAACAAGCATTGTCAGACATCCCAGAGCCGAGAGCTTTCTGCTGGCCATTGATTGTACGACACCAAAAAGATCAATGTCTGTTCCCTGGGCAATTAAAAACCCTGCATTCCGCTGATCCTAAAAAAAACAGATTCCGGAAGAAGTGGGTCTTTCGAAGAGACCCAGAGGAGGAATCACTAATTTTGCGCCCTGTGAGTATGTTTTCAAAATGTCACTTACGCTTCCATAAAATGTTATGGATATTGACAGGCACAATATATTTTGTAGTTTTACAGTGATCATATGTCAGACAGAGCCCTAGTATAAACAGAATGGCATGCCGCAATTGATTTCGGGTCCTTTTTCCCATATTGCATTACTTTCTCCCATTCCCCAGACATTTCTCGGTCTCTGTGTACTGTTGGTATAGTTTTAAAGAATGAAAACAGCATGCGGGCCATTTCGCTAAAAGAGCTAACATTTTTAGCTTTGACACGCAATTACGCCGCAACCGCTTGATTTGAAAACAGCGACTGTGTTTTGCTTGGTACCTCCCAAATAAAATGCTTTAGGTCCCGTTTTATGTGGTCTGTGCCTGCGGGTTATGTCACAAAAAGTATTCCGAGCGTGATCCCAATTTCACCCTTACCGATTTTACCACAAAAGATTAAATGAGGCTTTTGAGAGTCCAGTCACTTTAGTAGCGAAAGTGCTGCGCCGATTACTGATCCGTCTCTTTCGTTGCGATTGGAAAATGGATTAATTACAGAGACTCTTTGTCCGCTTGTTAGAGTCCAACCAGTCTGTGATATTTAATGAGTTTGAACTTCTGCGGGAACCACTGTCTCCATCTGATTAAAACATCATAAATTAGCCAGAGTTCTTGCACCGCTGTTCCATTCCAGAGGCCCTACAGTAATTGTTATGAGTCACAGGACATTCCCAGCCAGCGATTCCCGCTGTCCACCAAAGTGCCGTTTTTGGGTATTGTGTGTTATTTTAATCAGTCTTACAATGGACTACCATCCCACCAAATGTCCCCTACTCTGACCCTGCGCTACTCTGTGCTGAATAAGTGGACATAGAAAATGGATGAGTGGCTGAATGGATTTACAGGAGAATTCTATCGCCTCCTGGTGGACATTCTTAGTTGTTCTACATCGCGCTAAGAAAAATCTTTCGTAGCCTTCTACCATAACGTGCAACCACAAGTTTACCATTTTTGGTTACTGCGTAGCTGCATTTGTAAGTTGGTCCATAGTTTCTTATACAAGTTCTGCGTGGGATTATTAAGGTTAGCTAGTCTAAAATGCAATGAGTTTAATTCAGGACAAAACCGTTTGAAGCACAGAGCCAGTTCTTCGACAGAAGTCTTTCTACTGGTCTGACTGAGAATGGAATTCTTTGGGTGATTTGGGACAATGTGCCTGGGCATTTGAATGGAGTGGGGGTGCTTAAAAATGCCCCCCCGGCAGAAGAAACTGTGCTTATGTCGTTCCCTGAATACTGAGTCAAAAGGTTAATTACAATTTTCACTCAAATGTAGAACTTTAGTGATTTGTGTGTTGATTATAATGGACACTGGCTAATAATTCCAGCTGAATATGACAAAAAAAGGTGAAGAGAACAAAAACCTGACAAACTTTTGGCTAAATATTGACCAACAAGAGGAAGAAGCTTTAGGTTCATCACACTCAGAAAAGATACCAGTTTGTACCTTTGCTTGTCACTGGGGCTGTACCTTACAATTCTGTACCTTACGGTACAGAAATGGACTCCCCAAAGTAGAGGTAATGAGTCTGCACTGATTACAGCGCGTTGCCGCACCCACCACACAACAAACCACCTCAGGGATGAGAACCCGAGCGCAGCCATATAGCGGGTGATACCTCAGCACCACACTAGTCCGAATGGACCAGTGTGAGACTTTTCTGGTGGCTGGAGTGTCAGTCCTGCCACCTACCCCTAAGTTTTTACCTGTGAGTTGGAGGACCTCCTTATAGGGCCGGATGTAGTTTTGGTTCGGAGCCAAAACTAGCTCAAGGGCCCAGCAGAGTAGGATGACTCCAGGCATTCTTTGGAATTATACCAGCAACATCCCAGTTTTTGGCACAGATCCACCACTCCGTTCCCAAGGTACAAACAGCACTAATGTACCCCTAATGTACCCCTAATGTACCTCTAATGTACCCCTAATGGTACAAAAATGTTCATCAGAGTCAAATTCTGTACCTTAAAAGGTACAATTACCTACAGCTAAGGGTACCATTGGCAGACCCTTGAGGGTACAGCTCCAGAGACAAGCAGAGATACACACTAGTGCCATTTTTTTTGATAGTGCAGATGCACGCCAAGCTTAGAGGGCACGTCTTATAAAAACTCTCCACTTCAGCTTTCGGCTCTCTTGGCATTGATGAATGGGTACAGACACTCACTTCCTCTGTCTAATTCTCGGGCATCCTGCTGACTCAATCTTCTCCAGACCTGCTAACATGCCAAGTCTATACCACACAACAGCCCTGCACCGCTGAATACCTCACCCAGAATTCTTAGCTTCAGGAACCAGTTGGTGTAATGACTGGGACACCAGGCTTGTTCATCAGTGACTTACAAATTCTGGCCTGTACTCAGCATCCACCAGTATAAGTAATTTAAAGCAAGTTCTGCTAGAATATGAAAGAAGCAAATTAATTGGTTTGTTGATACATCAAAAGCAGAGATTTTGGTTTGATCTATTCCTTAGACCCAATGAAGTGGTTTAAATACCTTGGTGTAATGTGCAGCAGTTAAATTTCAACCACCTTCATCACGTGACTGTGATTCTCCAGCAGTTTTATGTGACTATATGAGAATAACAGAAACATCTCCGGACCGGCAACGTTGCCTTCAGCGCACTTGGCCTGAGGCAGCGCTCGGCTGCCACCTTCTGGTCATGTTGTGTATCTCCCTTTCCAATTCACACAACTTAAAATTCTCAGGCTGTCGGTTTTACGTTTTTCGTTCAGCCAGCCATGAATTTGTATCAGACACGAAAAGTCTGAAAATGCCAAAGACTGAGGACTTTTATAAACTCTTTGATTAAATTTTGCTCTGCAGGCTTGTATTTTTCCAATACAAACAGTTCTTACCTAAACACATGCTTGCATGCTTGTATAAAGACCCATACAGCAAGTTTCTAAATAAGACACATTACTAGTTACACGAAACCACACTATTCTGGTGTTGACGATGCCAGCGTTGGCATTCTAAGGTTTAATTTGCCATTTATTTGGGCAGATAAAGTTTCGCTGCATATTTAAATGAATCACAGGCTATGCGCTATTCATATTTGCGGTCCTTAATTCCGTAATTGTTCTATAATTAGACAACTGGGCCAAAAATGCAATAATAGAAACAGCATGACTTCACTGTGCTATAAAATCGAAATGAACTGAAACATGAGGCGAATTTACAGACTTCCAGTTTAGGAGGAAAGGTGAAATCCGTCATGTCCAACTGCTCACAGCCCCGTGGGTTACTGTGGGTCCTTAAAATGAATTGTAGTGGAGGTGGGTCCAAGCTACTAGAGGATGCAGGATAAACCAATCAAATGTCTTAGTCCCGCCTCCTCTACCATCTGATTGGCTATCTCTCTGAACTAATCATTTTCCATTCTGCCCTCAGAACATTTTTGTGGAAGTAAAACTCCTATGAGCAGCCCTGCCTCAATGTTTCACCTCAATCGTCACCGAGAACCGCGGTCTACATCGACAGCTAGCCATCCCCGCAACATTTACCCACAAGGCTCTACTTCTTCACCAGTAGGGGGGCTGGGGACCTGCTGCTCTTACGCTGTTACTTTAAAAAGTTTTTCTTTTTCTACCAAGGGACTATAAACTCAGAATCACATGTTCAATACATGACAAGTATAATAAAAGGCCTCAAGGCAATGAAGTAATACATATCAAATATCGCAATGACTGAGAGAAGTGTTCAACATCTCAAACATTTCTTCTAATTTTACACTCTTCAAAACAGCCCCCTTTACTTCAATGGCAGCGTTGCAGACTCTCAGCATTCATTCCCCCAGCTTCCAGATGTGGCCACCTGGGATGCTTCTGCTACAGGCCTGAAGGAGTCTCCACAAGTTCTGGGCACAAGTCGGCTACCTTGCTCTTAATCTTCGATCCAACTCATCCCAAACCAGCTCTATAGGGTTCAGGTGGGATTGTGGGGGGGCAGGTCATCTGTCACAGCACTCCGTCTCTTTCATTGTTCACAAGATAACGCAGTGCTTAAGTAACCTGGAGGGGTGCTTAGGGACGGTATCTTGCTGAAATAAAAAATCATTTTCAGTAGGTGTGTCCAGATTTTGACTGGCAGTTTTGTTTCATATTCAGGTTTAAAACTTAACTAGTGACGTAAACCAGAAAGGCAATATCATCCATCCATCTATCCATCTTATCCAGTAGAACGTTGTGTTGAACCTGTCATCTGTCATCTGATATCCTGAAGGTGATACCAGCCAGTCGTAGGACACAATCACACGCTACAGGAAAATAATTTGTCTCCTTATAGAACCAATACAAGGTTTCAGAAACAGTTAACTTTCTATCAGAAATTGCCACATCTTCAAGCCTATCATGCAACTATTAAACAAACATTGTTTTAGGATGTTTATTTTCCACAAAATATTATTTTTATTTACAAAATTACACAAGTCTTGCATGGACTATCAAGCTACGAAACTGCGCAATAATACACATCAACAGCATAAAAGTAACGCTTTGGGTCTGACGTTCGCTCCTACGCACCCTCTTCCTCTTCCTCCTCCACAGGTTCGTGGGCATCGTCAGATTTTTCTCTCTTTTTCCACCTGAGGCATGAAGGAGAGACGGACTGAGGGGTACATTTCTGTGTGAGCCGTCACGCTCAGCGTGTCTGAGATCAGCTCCGCTTTGCTACCGCCGAGAGCGCGAGCGAAAGGTTACTCCAAGGCCGCGAGTATTTCTTCTTTGATTACTCATGGTTTGAGGTGAATGGTACACCCAGTCCAGCCCTACGAAGGATCGCGGTGCCATCATCAGGAATGTAGTGAGGAATAATAATAATAATAATAAAAAAAAATCACCTACAAATAACGTAATGCAACGAAATAAAAAATAATTAATACAGGCCTGAATTATACATTTTTGTTTTTTATACAAAAGGTTCTCTAAGTTTCCCAAAACCAAACAGACATGTAGATATGATTTTTTTGCCTCTCCCTTGTTCGGGGGTCCCCCCCCCCCCCGCCCCTCACCTCAGGATGGTCTGCATGTGATGGACAGTCTCAGGCAGCGGCAGCCTGAAGGTCTCTGGCAGCAGGAGGCTGAGCAGGCCTGAGAGGGCCGTCAGGCTGCCCATCAGCGTGTAGGGCAGGAAGCGGTTGAATTGTCCTGTCAGACACGGGACAGGGACCGTGTCACTCCTCGACGACACGAACGCTCCGAAAGCAAGGTCTCTAACATGCAGCCGTCATTCAGATATTCCTGTCTGCCTCAAAGTATATAAACAGCAGCCGCTGACTTTTGGTATTTTTAGTTTTTTGATTGCGGTCAGAGATTTTTTATAAACTTAAGTTTCCCTTTTGTGAGGACTGAAAAAATAATGTAATAATGTAACACACGCATACAAACTGTTACTAATTCAGAGACACCAATTCACCTTCAGACCCAGGTTGCTACCCAAAATGTGTCCTGGGTCCTCCATGTCCAATTTTACGTAAAACATACTGAAAGGCCCCTGTGAAGGGCCGGGCCCCGTGAATCTGCCAGGGTCCCCAAGCCCAGACTAAGCCCCTGCTTTGCATAGCAGAAAGAAGCTGGTGTGGTGTTAGACGTCACTTCTATTCTATAACATGCAAGAGTATAACGTGCCTGAAGAGGGCGCCAGCGAGCGGCAAACTGACCTAAGTAGACGAAGTATGGTGCGGCGATGCTGCCCAGACGGGAGGCCATGGAGCAGGCGCCGACGGCGGTGTTACGCAGCACGGTGGGGTAGAGCTCCGCGGTGTAGGCGTAGATGATCGAGAAGGCCGCGGTCACCCCGAACTTCCCCACCATCTCCAGGGTGATGGACAAGGAAACCAGACCTGTCCAGGAAACAGAGAAGGCTTTGTCCTAAATAAACACCCTCTATGCCAGCATTTACCAATCCGGTCCTCAGGAACCCACAGACAGTTCATGTTTTTGCTCCCTCCCAGCTAGTCCACGTTTTTGCTCCCTCCCTCCCTCCCTCCCTCCCAGCCAGTCCATGTTTTTGTTCCCTCCCAGGAAGTCCACGTTTTTGCTCCCTCCCTCCTCCCTCCCAGCCAGTCCATGTTTTTGCTCCCTCCCAGCTCCCTGCCAGACAGTCCATGTTTTTGCTCCTTACTGGGAGCTGGGAGAGAGCAAAGACATGGACTGTCTGGGGGATCCCTGAGAACTGGGTTGGGAAACACTGCTCTACATTATATTGTACATGGCATGCACAGTAAATACTGTATGTATGCATGGACATAGTACAGTACTGTCCCTCCAGTATTTGTAGCAACAATCCCAGACTCGATCTCTAGCACATTTTGTTTGGGTAATCAATACCTCAATACAGGGGCCCTAAAAAATTTGTGAAATAATTGGATTAATCTGGAGTGGGGGGCCCAATATGATATGCTTTCATGGGGCCCAAAATCTTTAGTTACACCCCCCGCCATACACAGTACCTGCAGACAGCGGCCCCATAAAGGTGGGAAATCAGGAAGATTCCAAGGACCCTGAGTGAGTGAGAGGGACCCTAACAATGTGCAACTTAATTGGATTGTTCTGGGTTAGGGGCCCCATATGATACGCTTCCATGGGGCCCAGAATCTTTCGTTGTGCCCCTGCACGCAGACAGCTGGAGTATTTGTTCATACGCCATTCTCCATCGCGGTTCACTTAGCGTCCGTTTCACGAGAATGATCTGCTCATCTGCGCCTCCCTCCCGACACGGCCCTGACCTTGGGGTATGAACTGAATGAAGAGCAGCACGACCCCGCCCAGAAAGAGCGTGGAGAAGAGACAAAGGCGCCTCGGCACGTAGCGGAAGAGCAGCCAAGCCGAGACGTAGGCGGGGACTTCGATGGCTGCCGAGATGAAGCAGTTGAGGTAGGCGCTCCCGTACAAGTTGGAAGTGTTTAGTGACAAAGCAAAATATCCGATGGAGAGGATGATCCTACGGACAAGGAGATAAAAGCTTTTCACGTAAAATCGCACGCAAGCGACGGCGGGATCGCGCCCGGCCCGGGAGGAGTCAAGACGTCGATACTCACCAGACCAGACCCAACATGAGAGAGATGCAGCGGATGTTGCCGGTGCGCACAAGATCGCAGATGTTGTGGGAGTGCGAGTTCACGGGCTTGGAATCGGCCTGCGGCACACGTGTGACAACAACCGTGTTTGTTTAAAGGACAATGGAGTGGGCCGGCTTTCAACAAAATAACAGTACAGAGAATGTCAACAACCAGACATCTGCAGAGAACTCGGAGACCCCAGAAAAGGCAATGGGTGAGACAGACGGGACAAAATTTAAAACCACAATGACACTGTTCACAAGCACAAACTCAGCACCAATAATCTGAGACCACTTAGAATGTTATTATTCTATTTTTTGTTAAAATCAACTTTAAATATGTGCTTTTCAAAAACCTATTTCAGACATGCCGAGAAATTGTAAAAAATCACATTATAGACATTTCTAGTCAAGACTTTTGAGCTCTGAAGCTTATAAACACAGGGGTT
>JAODLC010000052.1:3475296-3488596 GCA_026781145.1 Hippopotamyrus pictus | reverse complement strand
ACATTTCTTTTTCCATAAGCACAAGTGCACATTTGCCATACCTTTGCCAGAAGTGGGCCAGAGCCGCAAGCCATTTAGCTATTTTTCAATCAAGTATTTAACATGTGGCCCATATCTGTTTAGTGACATTTGGGCCACATTTGTCTAACCACAAGTGGGCCACTTTTGGCATAGATCCGTTTGCCGGTGCCGGAACTGGGCCAGCAGTGCCACACATTTGCCAGAAGTGGCCCACATCCGCATGCTATCTGGGTCACTTTATTAATCCCCGTGGGGAAATTGTCTTTACGCCTCCCTCAACTCAGCTCTTTGTAGAGTAAGTTGTCCATGAAGGGCAGCCACCCGTAGCGGCGCCCAGGGAGCTGGGGGTTAAGGGCCTTTCAAAAAAGGGCCGTAGATGATTTCCATCAGACAGCGATGATATACTTTTACATTTTTTCATCATCTCATTCATGGCAATAAGCTTAAATCCCGTCTTGATTGCAGTGGGACCTGGTGTGTGACGATGAGTTCAAAAGGCCCTTGACGACTTCAGTCTACTTCCTGGGTGTAATGGTGGGGACATTCATCTCCGGCCATCTGTCTGACAGGTTCCTGTGTGCTTGGTTCACACTGTACATTTACATTTTACTTATTTGACAGACATTTTTGTCCAAAGTGATGTACAAGTGAGGCAAATAGCACATTACAAACATACGTGCAGTCAAAGGGTCAACTAGGCGTAAGTGCAGCTAGGCCGAGATTCCAGTGAAAGCTCAGCAGGAACTACACAACATCTTCTAACAAAGCAAGAACCTAATAAGACTGTTTAAGGACAAGTGGAACCTAAGAGCATTCGGGGAACATAAAGAGGGATCAGGCTAGTAGAGGAATTCATGGAACAGATGGGTCTTGAGGCATTTCTAGAAGATGGAGAAGGTGTTTGATGACCAGACATAGACATTTTGGCAGAAGGTGGGGGGTTATGGAGGGGGGTGCATATCTTGATGGCATTCTACCCAAAACAGCTAGTAGAGGAAGGAACACTGATAACAGACCTAGCAGGTATAGCGTAGACATTTATGCTGCCAAACTGACCAATCAGAATTGGTTGCATATTTGACTCGGGAATTGTGACGCTGTCTCCCTTCTCAGGTATGGCCGGAGACCACTGCTCTTCGCAGTGATGATCATGCAGACGGTCACCATCTCCATCCAGATCTTCTCGCCTAGCTGGGAGGCCTTCAGCGCCATCTTCTTCTTCGTCGGCCTTGGTGGATTCTCCAACTATTTGATAGCCTACGTGTTGGGTCTGTAGCACCCCTGCTGCCTTGTAACACTTTTATTTCTATTCCAGCTTTTGCCAATCTATTTCCTTCTATGAATTACTTGGCATGAGTCACAAAAATAAAACAAATCGCTGTTTGTGTTTGTTTTAGTTTTCAACCAGGAAAATTTGTTTAAAATGCACGTGTGTCTAATGAATAGTGGACTTGCGTAAGAACAGGTGGATGCTTCAAGTCCAGAAGGTAAAAAAATTGACCACGATTTAGTTTCAAACTACCAGATGAGCGTAATGAGCAGTCACAGAGTACGCTTAGAGGTTGGTTGAAACAAAATCTTGGTCTGGATTTTTACCTTCTGGGCCTGGACTATCCACTTCGGCATAAGAACTATCTGTTTTAAACATTTCTGGTGGCAATCAAGTTCTCTTTGGCATTACAGCACATCCTGTACAGAGGCATGTTAAAGAATGAATGAATGACTGAAGGATTGTAATGATGCATTATGTAATAACACTGCATTATGTAATAACACCATATAATGTGTCAGTGCAGATACCCATTTTGGTTGTTTATTACATAATGTGCAGTACAGTATTACATTTTTCTCATTAAAAACTGCAACTCTTGCATTTTGTAATAACCACTGCAATATGTAATAATTTATTACAGAATGCACTGAAATTCAATATATATATTGTGTCTAAATTGTCTATCATAAAATGTGACAGATTATTGCAAAATACTGGTGGTATTACATAATTAAGTGAATATTTGTTACATTTTGTTGAGTTATTACATAACGTTACTATTACGTAATGCGTTGTTACAGGGATTTACTCTGGTAAATATGATGCACACCACAGGCTCTGAGATCCTGAGTCCACAGATCCGGGTGGTCTTCTGCTCCCTGGGGGTCTTCCTGAGCTCCAGCCTGGGCTACATGGCGATGCCCCTGGCGGGGTACTTCATCCGCAGCTGGAGACTGCTGCTGGTGGCCATGGCTGCTTCCGGAATTCTCTATATCCCTCTGTGGTGGTAGGTGTGCTGGACGGAGACATCCGCCTCCAGGTTCCTCACGACAGACTGTGGTGCATCGCTCTACACCGCGTTCCGGAACATTAGACCTAGCTGCAAGTAATTTATTTGGCAGAGTCTTTTTTCAAGAGCAATGTACGGTTGAGGGAGCAGCATCAGACAGTCCCTGGAGTGATTGGGGGTTAGGGGCCTTACTCGGGGGCCCAATGGTGACATCACTTTGCTGATCCTCAGACTCAAACTGACAGCTTCCAATGATACACACCACCCCCAAAAGTGACTCTGGTGGGACTCGAACCCACAACCTTTGAATCACCCCTCAAGCATTTGACTAGAAGTCCAATGCGCTATCCATTGCGCCACAGAGCCACTGTGCTTTTCTCTCCAAAGGAATCAGGGGAACTGATTTTTGTGTTTAAATAGGTTTTTTTTCCTGTTTGTTTCCTGAAATTCAGCTCTTGGACTTGGAAAAAGGTCGGAGGGGGTGGGCATGTTGGCACACTGGCACAGTGATGCAGTGGTTAGCGCTGTTGCCTCATAGCCCTGGGACCAGGGTTTTAGTCTCCACCATGACGTGCATATGGAGTTTATATGTTCCGTCTGTGTTGTTGTGGGGTTCCCCCCCAGTCCACAAATAGGTTTAGATGAACTGGAGCTGCTAAATTCCCAGTAGGTCTGAATATGCGTGACTGTGCCCTGTGATGGTACCCCTTCCTGAGTTGTTTCCAGCCTTGTGCCTGTAGACTCTGGGATAGGCTCCAGACCTTCTGCAACCCTGAATAGGACAAGCAGTTACAGAAAATCGATGGATGTATTGGACAGACCTGGAACTAGCCTATGTTAACGCACTAAAATGAAAAATGATTGACCCCTGTATTTTCATTAACATTTGGAACCACTGATTGAAAATGGCCTGTGTTACATTTCCCGCCAGTGCCGTATAATTAATGCTCCACCACAGCATTATGGAGTCAGTGTGTGTTCCTCAGGATCGTTCCAGAGTCTCCTCGCTGGCTGCTCTCCCAAGGACGGGTACGGGAGGCCGAGGCGATCCTGCGAGACGCTGCCAGGAGGAACGGGGTCATGGCACCGCCGGTCATCTTCACCCAGACGGAGGTGAGCACCCAGAAATTACGTTACTGCGTGAACTCGGTACCGATAGCGTATTCTCTTATGACTGGGGCAGGCGGTGCCCAGGTTACGAATAAGATCCACACCCTAAGTCTGTCTTGACGCTGAATTTGTAGATAAGTTGGAGCAATAATAATACGGTACATAATAATAATAGAAATGGGAGCCCAATTAACACAATTTGAACTTACAGTCCTCTTCGTTCGTATGTCTGAAAGTTCGTAAGTTGAAAGTTCGTAAGTAGAGGAGCGTCTGTAATAGGCTTAATGACAGTATGTTTCTAAGTACACCCTGTACAGCCTGTACAAGAGTTTGTTCTTTCAGGATTATGTCATCCTAATGAGGATGTTCTTATTTGTTTGTTTAAAACAAAGGGGAACATGACAGTTACTAAAACAGAGGACATTTCCTGACTCTAAAATGTGCCTTGCAGGCATGTCTAACTTCTCCTGGAGTCATTACTCTACATCAGTGTTTCTCAACCCGGTCCTCAGGGACCCCCTGACAGACCACATTTTTGCTCCCTCCCAGCCAATCAAAAACACCGAATACCTGGTAAGGGTGTGTTTGGAGTTGGGTGGGAGCAAAGATGTGAACTGTCTGGGAACTGAGTTGAGAAGCATTGCTCTACATGTGCCAAGAACCTTCTAACAAAAACACCCACCTTCAGTCTGGCCATTTTGAGTCCTTCACTCCAAAATATCAGTGCTGCTTCAGTGGAGTTCATCAGTGACTGTTACAGTATTAACATCGCATGGACAAAGTACAAAGCCGGCACACAGCCCTGACCTCAACCCCATTGAACATCTTTGGGATAAAATAGAATGGGAGATGCCCAACGTTGGGCCTGACCTCACAAATGCTCTCCTGGAAGAATGGGCGAAAATTCCCACAGACACAATCCATAATGTTGTGGAAAACCACCCCAGAAGAGTGGCAGCTGTTATAGCTGCAAAGGGGGGACCAACTCCATATTGATGCCTGTGGATTTAGAATGTGACGTCATAAAAGTTCCCGTAGATGTGATGGCCGGGTGTCCCAGTACTTTCGTCCATACAGGGTATGTTACCATGCACTCATGGTGCTGCTGCTATCCTAACAGCTCGAGTACATGGTCTCTGTGAGAGACAGGAAATACGGCATCCTGGATATCGCGAAAAGCAGTAATACTGCCTCCATCACAGTCCTGTGCTCTTTGCTGTGGTAAGTGGCCTCGCCTGCAGAAGGTCAGATCTTTCAGACCATCACCTAGTGCCGTCATCTGAGATTCCAACGTAGGTCTGGAGTTACTCTGGTTCTTTTGCTGATTGATCTCGTACCACTTTGGTGTTTTGCGCTGTCGCTGCACTCAAGGCCGAACCGATCAAAGTACACTTTCCCTACTCCAGCCAAGGCCTTTATCACGGGGCACGTAAAATTTTCGTCCCAGAAACTGCAATGCAATTTTTAATCGATGTAATATTTTCGTGGTATACCGTCGTGGGAAGAGAAAAGTGCACTCCTCATCCGAGATCGTAGTTGGAAATATCATGGGAGATCTGGCAACCCTACCGACAGGACCCCCTTGGTAGATTTTGCTGACTGGGGGGGTCCACTGAGTTTGCCAAACGGGGATTGAAGCAAAATCCAGCAATAATTTACAATAATAACCTGATTGGTGAGAAATCGGGGGGGAATCTATCCTACATAACAATTCAGCCAAAAGTTACTGACTGGTGGCTCACTTTTTGGAAAGAGGGTGACATTCATTAAGTAAGTGGCAGCGTTTTTTTATTTTGTTTTTTTTTTATTGTCACCAAAGGTTAGATTTGTTTGTTCATAGAAGTTGGTGAGGACAACACTATTGTCATTTAGGCTCTGATACGTAAATAAAAACATATAATCGATGTATGGTGCACTTTTTTACTTCCATGACTGCATATATACATCCTCGTTCGCATCAGTCGTCCCCTAAAATGTGTTCACTGTTTCGGAAGGACTGTCATCATTCTGGGTTACTACGCCCTCGTCCTGAACACTGCCTACCTCCACGGGAACCCATACCTCAACTGCTTCCTGTCAGCGTTCGTCGAGGTTCCTGCTAACTTAGTTGCTATGATCATGCTGAAATACTGCTCCAGGCACTTCTGCCAGTCTTCTACCTTACTCCTAGGGGGCGCCATAGTCCTCCTGATCCGCTTCAGCCCTGCAGGTAATGCTTGCTTGGGACGCAATGAATCCCGTTAGGTCCAGTTTGGGTGGTCTGTGCTTTTTGTGAGCCTGGAATGACCGCTATGTCCCCCCCCCCTTCCATTGCCCACCTCCTCCCCTTTCCCTCCACCTTGAGGACGCAGGAGTGATGATCCTCCTGGAGATGCTGGGGAAGTTCTGCATCAGCGCAGCCGTTTGTGTCTCTTACACGTTCACCGCCGAGCTGCTGCCCACCGTTCTGAGGAACACGGTGATGGGGATCTGCTCCACTTCGGCCCGCGTCGGAAGCATCCTGTCACCCTTCATCATACACCTCGGTAAGGCGACTTTAACATGAGTCTCAATTAATGTGCCATTCTAAACAAAAACGTGCAGCAAAGGATTCTGGGTGCCACTGCAGAATCTTGTTAAAATTAAAAGGTGCTTACAGCTAGAAGAGTTTTGAATATATGTTAGAAAAAGTGTCTCAGGTTGCTGTTTATATCTATGCTGGATTTTTTAGTACCATGGATCTGAAATATAACTCTGGAAAAAATTAAAAGACCACAGCAAAATTTTCAGTGTCACTTGTTATTCTATTTATGAGTAACTGTGTGAAATATACATTTTCTTCACCAACTCCAGCCTGCCTCTTCCCTGTTTCTCGTTAATGAAGGGCACCTTCCTTAGTTTATGTTGCTTTATGGGACAGCAATCCTGCTTCTAAGAGCCTGTTATGAAATTGTCCTAGCAGTGCACTTCACACCACTTAACGTCTCCCATTGTTTTCGAAGGTCACTTGAGGTCATCTTCTGATTTATGAGGCTCTGTCGGATAAGCTAACGGTCGTCTCTGGCATTAGAAAGTCGCTTCCGCCCTCTACCTGACTGGTCGATCCCAGCGTCTCCTGCCTCCCCTTGTTCTCATGTGTTGCTGTCTTAGAAACTTCGAGCCTGGAAGCAGCCTGGAAGCAGCCTGCCTCGCAGTGTAGCCTTCTGCCACCAGAACCAGGATTAAACCAGGATTTAAAAATGTAGATTTAAAAAAAAAAAATTTGGAATGATCTCCTAATTTTTTCCGGAGCTGTATTTGAAATAGCTATATGACTCCGGTAAAGGAAATACAATTTATGTATACAATTAACTTCAGCCTAGTGCGTAACAATGGAAAGCTTGTGTGTGATACGTAGATGTATCCAATAAATCATTATAAAAATCTACAGTGTTCTAGTGAGAGCGCCATGCTGTAATTTGTGCCACATAAATGTAAGATACGGCATTGACCTTGACAGGAAACCATTACAAGCCCCTGCCCTACATCCTGATTGGGGGGGTCACTCTGCTGGCGGGCCTCCTCTGCCTCCTGCTTCCTGAGAGCTTTGGCAAGCCCCTCCCAGAGACGATAGAGCAGATGCAGGGTCTCAGAGGGTGAGCAGACAAGCCATGTGAATCGAACGTTCCTCCCCCCAGTGTTATTCATTAAAGAGCATCTTCCCCCCCTAGAGGAAATAGAGCCCGGAAGCCAACAGACCTTGTCACACACTGGTTAAGAGCAGATTTCAGTCTGTATGAAGTGGTTTTACATAAAGTAACTCTCCTAAAATGCAAAGCCACATCGACTTAAAGTTAGATCATACTCCGTTTCCAGTTTTCGATCAATGAATGATCAAGAAAGCGTCTATCATGGGCTTATATTTTGGCTTACTTTAGCTAATTAAAAACATTTCCGATACTAGTGTGGTACAACTGCTGTTTTTAAAGCAATCGACTGGTTTAGTGTTACAAAATCCAGCGTTTCGAAAGTAAGGCGTCAAACAAACTTATTTGAAAACAAATGTAAAAGTAGCGGAATGCTTCTGGAAATTTCTGCTGGAATTTTCCCAGTAATAAAAATAGAATAAAAACAAGCATGAAACAGGACTTTCCCTCCCCTCCCCACAGTCCCCACATTGGCAAGGCAAATACTGATCTTGCGTGACCAAGACAGTGCAAAATTGTATTGTTTCATACATTTTAATTCAAATAAAAAAATAATGTAATGTTTTCTGTAATTTTGGATTGTAATATATGCTTTTGTATACCCACAGGTTAGGAAAAAAGAAGTTAGAAATATCTGTAGCCACGGAAGGCCGAAGCCTTGTCCTGAAAGAAGCGAAGTTCCAATGCAACAATAGTTGGCGTTAGCAGAGTGCAGTAATGCGGGTCATAACTGTATATTCATTTTCCTCAGAAGGTTTTTCTAATGTAAATGTATCACCTCTGGTCTTTTGGACCCTTATTTCTCCAAACAAATGGCTGTAAACAAGTTGTTTCATCACTTATGGAATCTCTATAGCGACACGTACGAACGACTGCTTCTGCCTCTGTAAAAATTACATCACGACGGCTTGTTGTCGCTGGCGACAGTAATTGTAGTTATATCGAAACATACTGCTGTGATGCGGATGCTAAGGGGGATGTGTAGTGACGGCAGGGTGCTGGGTGATATTTTGTGTTTTCGTGGTGATTGATCACCAGCCACACGATCAGGGTTTTCATTCAGTGAAACCCAGGTGGCACTCATTAGAATGATAGATTTTTTAGGGTTTTCAAATGTGGCTAGCTGGTGGACATGAAAGACGTGTTATTGGGGGAGAGGACGTATTGTGAGCAGCTTCTTTTTGTAGTGTGTGGTCGAATTTAGGATTGTTTTCGTTCCCAGCTAATTTTCAGTTCAAAGAGGTTGTGAGCTGTGTTTTGGAAATAGTCCTTTGTCTGATTACACTCTGCTGTCTGATTCTTCTCTTCTCTGTGTTTTGGACAGCGCTCTCCTCCACCATTTAGGCTGGATTTTTGATATATCCTTCCGAATGTATGTGATGTGTGCCAAATAAAACGTGATAAAAGCTGATTTTTCACCATCTTGTTTGTTCTTCACAATAATAACCTAGACAAGTAACATCCACTTAAGTTAATCCCGAGTTTAAAATTTAGGCTTACTTTAGCTAATGTAAATATCTAGAAGAAGCTGTTTTTTTATCTGTTCGTTTTTGTCCTAATTGTTCAGTATCTTTTTCCAGAGGGCAGTGTGGAGAACAGTGGCCTGTACTACGAAGCGGGGTTACTGGCTTATCGGGGTAATTTGTCAGACTTAAGGTAGTCTGGGCAAAATGTAAGTGAACGAATATGAAGTCCATTTAAACTTTGGTACCTTCAATCCGACAAGTTAACCCGATAAGCCAGTAACCCCTCTTCATAGTACAGGCCACAGGTGATGTCCAGGGTGGGTGGAATCCTTTGAGATGGAACTGGCTTTTTTTTTTATGTCGGCCGGTGTAAATGTCTCTGAGGGAGGGTTCTGTAGCGCCGAATGCACGCTCTACTGCTCTCACTGCCTGTCGCAGGTCCTTCCTGTTCACCTCTGTGCAGCTGTTGAACCAAACCGCGCAGCATCCGTCTTCTGGATGAGTGGGCGAAAATTCCTACAGACACACTCCAAAACCTTCTGAAAAGCCTCCCCAGAAGAGTGGCAGCTGTTATAGCTGCAAAGGGGGACCAACTCCATATTGATACCTATGGATTTAGAATGCGACGTCATAAAAGTTCCTGTAGGTGTGATGACCAGGTGTCCCAATACGTTTGTCCATATAGTGTATTTCTGACTAAAGTTGTTGCTCTTATTGAAATAAAATATCGCCTAGCAATAAATAAAATATACCCAACGTTGTTTAAAGCTATTTATCCACGTAGTATAGTCATATTTGCTCAGTGAAAAATACAATTTAACATAAAAAGATCTAGAAATGCAGGAATTTCTTCTCCAAAAAGTCACAGGCGACTAGTTAGACGGCTAATGGACACCACATCGCTTACAGATCCTCTCCTCAGCCATTTCATACCATCCCTCAATTCCACCACCAGCTCAATTCCCTAAATTAGTTAAATCATCGGAAGAGGTATTTAGTAGCCAAACATGTTGTGCTGGTGGTCGAGTCAACAAATACGTGGGTGTATTAGATGGTCGCTGCGAATCCTGGAGTGATTTTAGGGGAGGTTTTGAAATGGTTAAACTGACACACTTTGATAGACATGAAATTATAAACTTTACACCAATACGAAGATCATTTAAACATCATTTTCCTTGCCTGCAGCTTTTGTTCTGTACGGTTTCTACATTTTTGAAGTCGTTAATATACCCTGCCTTTGTATTGGACCTTCCTGTCTCTCTTTTTGGGCCAAGTTTCCTGGAAATGGGGATTACTGTAAGTGTGTAAGTGTTCCTTTGGCAGCTCTGCATGGCAGTAAGAGCCACAGATCACTTAGAACATCTCATTATGAGCAGGGACTTCATTGTTTTGTTAAGGTTCTACTACAGGTCTTGTTTGAAGGGCTTACAGACTTTGGAGGTCTTTGGACTTGGACGTCCTACAGTCTTTGTCTGTTTATGTGATTTCTCACCCACTTGACCCACGTTTAATACTGTGGAATTTCATATTGCCCGACCGTGACTGGCTTCCTGGCCGCCGGGGTGTGTGGGGTGTCCTGGGCTTGGGGCCCGTCTGTGGTCCCATCGTGCGTGGGGGGTCTTCGTCCCGCTGGCCTGCTGCTGGGCGGGGTGGGTGGCCCCGTCGTTCGGCATCCCGAGGAGGTGCGGGGCGGCCCCCTGCTGGCCGGGCGGGGGCAGGGATGGGAATCGATGAGGGGTCGGTTAGGGTCCCGGCCCCTCAGAAGGGGCCCAAGCCTTAAGGGGCCATGCCGTTCGGGGCAGAAGGGCTGGGTTATGTCACATGACCTGGGCCACAAGTCCTACCATTGGCCAATGTGCTGCCCCTCAATCTTAATTGCCCAATAGTCATCCTACAACATTAGGGTCTTGGGAGCGGGTGGGGCAGTCAGGAATCTACCATCTGCCAACGGGGGGGCTCGTACCCTGCCTGCTCACCCATTTTAATGCACCTCAGTTTTCCATAGCGCCCATCTAGCCCGTACACAGTGGGGGTGGGGCGTGCAGGACACCTCCGTCTGCCAGTGATGGGGGGGGGGGGGGCTCGGGACTCTCCAGTGCGTGCTGGGCCTCCCGCCGGGGGTGGACACTGGTGCCTGGCTTCCGGGCCTTCTTGGATCTGGGCCCAGTTCGTGCCGGGGCTGGGGGTTGTCGGGCGGGGGGGTTGACAGCTGAGGACCCTCATGGCTTGGTTCGCGGTGGCTTTGGCTGGGGGGTCGAAGTGGAGGGGTGTCACTGCTGCCCCCCACATTAACTACATCCATGGACAAACCGTCACATAAATACATACATACATATTGGTACATAACCGCACCTACCTCTATGCCACAAACACACACACATAACCAATAATACACACATACAAAGATAGAGGCTTTGTATCACAGATGCAGCTGCAGTTGCTATGAATGTTGTTATTGCTGTTACTGCTGCTGTCGTCACTCATTGTCTTCATTATCGCTATCATTATTATTATTATTATTATTATTATTATTATTATTGTTGTTGTTGTTTTGTGTTTTATTTTTTTCTATGTTCTTTTGTGTGCTTTTGCAATGGAAATTAAATATAAAGAAGTCCTCCATGGGGTGAGGGGGGGTGGAGGGAATATTTATAAAAAAAAAAAAAAAAAAAGGAAACTGTTATACAACATTTGACGGTGCTGAATGAGGCTCCCTGACCAAAATACAATGAGGAGAGTTTCTGGATAGCAAAGTGAGCAAATTGAGGTTGATGGCAGGTCTGCACTTAATTACAACTGCCCTCCCTTCCAAGTCTGTTTTTGGACATATACTCAGAAGGACAAGCCCTGACCACATAGTATAGATAACATCTCTCCAGACATGTTAAGCCTCTAGGAGCTGGAATTTGTTGATAAACCTCTGCTGTGCCAACAAGCCCACAAAGGGTTCAGTTATCACACGTCAACTGGCACAGAAATCTACCAGCATATAGTAAAAATCCTTAGGTTACATTTTTAAAGTTTTATATTAAAAATGAGTATACCACCAGCAGTTTCCCATATTTATAGTTTTGCCATTAATTACATTAAACATTATAAAGTCTGATTGTTGTCAGTTACTATTATTGCGGCGTCAGTATTCATCACTAGGTTATCATAACCCAAGTAAAAATGAAGGATGAGCGCAAGTTTTATGTTATTTAATTACAATAAAACGCATGACGTGACGAATGGCTCGAAACATTGTTGTTATTTTATTTTTAAAAAGAAAAACTGTATTTACTTTAATTATTTACTAGGATGACGTGTTTGGCCAAAGTTATTCAATGTGAAACTTGACAGACCATTCATTTACGGTAAGTAAAGCCTCTACGGAAAGTGAAAGTTAAACGTCACGGTATTTAATAGTCGTGGATTCATGTCTTATCTACTATACTGTTTTTTTTATATTTTGGTCTATATATCAAAAGTTACCTAACGGATATATAAGAAGTCTTTTGATCTGCGTTTTCTGTTCATAATGAGGTAGGTGGAAACTTATTAGTCAATATAAATGTGTTTTTCATCAGTGGAGTGAGTTTATTAATTCTGTTTGTTTGTAACAGTTAAATGAGTTTATTTGATGTATATATGCCCTGTATAAACACGGGTATATGTGATTTGTATGAAACTGTAAGCACGAGTGATGTTTACACTTCAAAATAAACCAAGTATTTGTATTTGGTGTCGCTTTTTGCCCAGAAATGGTGATTAATCTAATATGAAAGTGGAAGTTAAAATACTGATGTGACAAACAGTCCATCCAAAAGTTGTTTCTCTGTCATTTATCTTCATTATACGTTACTGAAGTGTTTTACTAGATTATTTTTGAATATGAAAAGAATGCAGTTTATTAAAGAGCAGTTAATCGGCAACTTAATCAGGCTTGTAATTTTGTCTTTCAAAAGTGAAAATGTATAGTCCGACGCAATCCATTATTCATTTCAACCTATCAGTTGGTCTTTTTTACGTGGCTCAATGTTTGCAGAAATGAGTGCAAAGTATATATGTCACGTACTATTTTTTTTTTATCAAACTGACTTTTAAATTAAAGATACATTTGTTGATAGCAGTATGTTAGCTCAACCCTACAGCTTGAAACCTATTCATTTACTTATAGTGGCTTGCGATAAGGCGATAAAGTCTCTTAGCTGGTATGTCTGGCGTGTTGTTGAAGGGCTTATTAAGGACGCATTTAATGTTCAATGGAAAGGTCGAGAAAGGCATCCCTGCCCAAGAGTGCATGGCTGTCTCGGAAGCGCGCAGCACTGAAAACAGCGAAAGGAATTAAAGCTCTCTTTTGTAACGCGTGGAAATTATCGTTTCTTTTTATGTAAACTCATATTATGAGCAGGGATGCCTTTTTCGGTATAACACCTGTTAATTATCATGCCTAGATGTTTATTTTCACCCAAAGCCAAATCGCAGAGGGTATCAGACCTGTGATAAAGCGGTTTTAGTCCTCATCCAAACGTGAATTTTCCGTTCCACCTGGATTTATTAAGGGAGCCATTAATACAGGCTGCAAAACAATGGAAATCACCGCAGCCGTTTTTTTTACAATAAAGACAAAGACTCAGTGCAACAGATACGATTTGAACTCAAGCGGGACACACCTGTGTGCATGGGCGTAAATCCCGGGGGGGACGGAGGGGACATGTCCCCCCCCCTCCGAGGGTTGTCCCCCCCCCACCAACAAACATAAAAAAAAAAACCG
>JAODLC010000052.1:3457087-3470384 GCA_026781145.1 Hippopotamyrus pictus | reverse complement strand
AAAAACATTATATATATATATATAAAACATTATATATATATATAACATTATATATAACTAGCAGGTTTGTAAAAAATTTGTTTTGAAAAATTCAAAAAGTAATTTGTAAATATTTATTTATTTACACTTTTCATAGTTTGTTTGCCTGATGACCTTTTGTGAGATTTTAGTGAATGAATTGGCTAATTTTTGCTCCTTTATGAAAATCGTACTGAGAGGACCACAAACTAGTTATGTTTACAGGAAGTGCCTCTATGATTAACTGCTAAACTCAGAATAATCTGACTGAACTGAACAATCAAGTAGATAATATCACGACATCATTTTGTAG
This sequence comes from Hippopotamyrus pictus, assembly GCA_026781145.1. Lineage (NCBI taxonomy): Eukaryota > Metazoa > Chordata > Actinopteri > Osteoglossiformes > Mormyridae > Hippopotamyrus > Hippopotamyrus pictus. Next base: position 3,470,053 of record JAODLC010000052.1, on the reverse strand, counting down.
CGGAAACAAGCTGTCTGAGAGCTGGTGGCCAGCAGCAGTAACTCCTCGTGAACTCTGGTGACAGCCTGTGCATTTAGAAACACTTCCTGCTACCAGTATAAAACCGTCAATTTCATGCACTTCCCTCAATTGTGATGAACTGCTTGGTTCTGCGTTACCACATCACTGACGCCTTAGTAACACTGTGATATTGCATGTGCTGGTTTCATTGGTCTATTGTCATTTGCCACATTGCTTGATTTTGCTGTAATATGTTTTATAACATGTTCATTTCAGTGATGGTGGTCTAAATAAGCCACGTTGCTTTAAGTGACTTTTGTTTTTGTACATTTATTTTAATTTAATCTGACCAATTACACAAAAAAACAAATTCCATATTCTCAAGGTGATGCTGATTCTTGCCTGCAGTTTCATGTAAAGTACTGAACATGTAGGCTTATTTGTGCTGGATTAATCCGAAGTAATGCACCTTACAGTTTAACTAATTTGGGCTCATTTGCGCTTGTGCCATTTTTCGTTTAGCAAATGAAAAATAACTTTGCTCCATTTTCTCAGTTCTTTAAGGTGAAAGGGCAAGCCACATTTACTCCTGTTTAAATACTCATATGTGTTATCACTGTATTATAACTGAATTCTTCATTAATTAATAAAATTACATTTTATTATTATTTTTTGAGTTGGAATATAAAGTATGGGGAAATTCAAATAACTCCTGTCCGGGGTCCACAATTCAGTCGAGTAATGTAGTGCAGTGTTTCCTAACCCAGTCCTCGGGGAATCCCAGACAGTCCACGTTTTGCCTCCCTCCCAGCTGAGGAGCTGAGAAGAAGCAGAAATGTGGACTGTCCGGGGTTCCCCGAGGACTGGGTTGGGAAACACTGATGTAGTGTATGTAGGGCCGGAGCCAACATAAACATTAGCGTCATAAAGTCATGTACCCCATAAAGAGACAGTTTACTGTGGGCAAGCAACTGGGAAAAATACAGTAATGATTTATGTAGGTATAACTGGATGGATACTGGGTAATTGGTGTAGAACAGGGCTCTGCAATTCTGGACCTCGATTCCAAATCCAGGCCTTGTTTTCAGTTCTCCTGGGTAATCAGTTTAATAATAACTAGCTCTGATTGGCCACAGAGGCTTCACACCTGATCACAGGTAAAGGGAGGCTGGGAAATCAGCAGGACTTGATTTGAATCTCTCTGGTGTAAAAGGCGGATGTGTGAATTAAAAAAAGACACAAACAAGACAATGAGTCAACGGTTTTGTCGATCCCGAACCAGACGGTTTAGCTTCGTCGCCTGCTAATTGCTCGTCGCTGGGGTCTGTATACGTGTGATTCAGCGCTGCGATGTCTGAATTTTAACGAAAGGCCATTATACCGTAATGGGACACCAGTGGCGACATCAGTCATGGGGGCTGCCCCCCATTCCACAAACATGAGTGAATCAACAGGACACGGTTATTTAAGGAGTTTCCCAGATACTCTTTTAGTTTCGCAGACATTCTAATAACCATCTGACACTAAAGACGATAAGTGTTCGTGTCGATAAAGGGGGAATTATTATTACCTGTGTGACCAGGTCACCTTCACTTATTTCTGTGCGCATGAATGAAGTTTTCCCTTACTCATGGTGCCTTATGCAAATATAAACAATTACCATCAGGCAATAAACATCTGGAGGAAAACATTTTAATTTAGGTACTTCAAAATAAAAGCCTTGACTACAGTCAAAACAACACCTTTCGGGCAGTTCTCCTGGCACCGTGTGAATGGGACAAATTCCACCTTGTCGAGAACTCCTTCCTTGTTTATCACACCCGTTAGGGCTCCTGCCATTAGTTTGTGTGAGGTGACAGTCACGTGATTTACAAGAACCGAGGTATCGGCGGCTGAGGTCTCGAGCTGTCTCTGTTGTCGGCAGCGCATACCTGTGGTGGGACCGGGTTACTGCAACTTAGTGTCATTGTAAGGAGTCAGTTTATCGGTCATATTACATTATAGTACATTATGTTTAATTATATTATATTATATTATATTATATTATATTATATTATATTATATTATATTATTATCGTCTTTACCTTCATTCTCCCTTCAGAAAGCAAACTTTTGGATCATGGCTCATGTGGTCACTTGCCAACATTTGTTGCACTGATGTTCAATTGTGGCTTTCTGCAAACATGCTACGCGCCGCTAGAATGCCTAGGTGCGGAATATAAACCAAACGCAGATAAATAAAATTGTAATATATTCATTACAGATCTATAAATCCGGCCCACCATGTAAACTGTCCTAGAGCAGGCTATATGAGGTGGAATTCAAAACAGCGGTCGGCACAGTTTACTGGTTGGTATATAACAGCCTGCCGATTGATCTGCAGTGATGTACTAGCTGAGTAAACAGATTATGATTCATTTACGGACCACAAATGAGGACCCAAACCGAAATCACGTGCTAAGCTAACCGCTAATATGACATGGGCAGGGAAATGGCGGAGTAATGGCTTTGGTCGTGTCTGTGACTATAGTCATTCCATTCTTGGTGGTCAGAACATACTGCTACCAGCTTCAGTGATGGGAAAAAGATCGTTTATATCAGTGTGCATGCGAGTCTGTATTATTGAGAAGGCGAATGTGTTTGTGAATCTGATTGGCTGTTATTGTGTAAGTTAGCATGTGCACGATTGCGCTATATGAGTAAGTCAGCAGTTTTGTGCGTCATTGTGTATGACACTGCGCCTTTGTTGTGTATGTTTGCTTGTATCTAAGTGTATATTAGTTTCAAAAATTAATTCGAATGAATTAATTCTAATTAAAAATTTAATTAGAAGACCGCATGTGCACCTGTATTCTTTTGTTGTGGAATAAGTGTTGGAAGAACTGCTTACACTTACCTGTATATTCATTGGAACCTCAGCCTATAGCTGTATTTACAGTCGGCTCCTAGGCAGTACATATGTTTGTAATGTGTTATTTGACTCACTCCTATGGGCGCTTTGGACAAAAGCAGCTGCCAAGTATGTAAATGTGAATGTAAATGTGTTAGTGAGTTTTTGGGACTGGATCACTTCCAATTTGTTTTGAACAGGAGTTTAAAAATGCTGACATGTGACATTCCAAGCAGGATACTTCATTTCCCGAATAAATGCCCGGGGAGTGTTTTGTATGTTTTTGCATATGTTGGTCTCACCCGGACAACCAACGGTTTCGCTCTTTGTTGTATCTGTAGAATCCCTCTATAAGAAGCAGCATTTATAATGAAAACCCACAATGCAGCACTAACGTTCGCCTTCGCCCTCTAGCCGCAAATTGCTAATTTTCAACGTCTTACTTCATTTGACGCAAAATGTTTATGCGCTGTGCTATTAGCTAAATTTGATTTACCTTGTCACCACTAACACCGATATTTGGTTTCATGGTTGCGCAGACTCATTGCTTACTCCGAACTCATCACGAATATGGCACTCTACCAGTTGTCATATGTAAGTATTTCGCTTGACAAGTAGACGCGTCACAATCCTCAGCTTTTTCTCCTCCCGTTTATCGTGTTTTTCTGCTAAACGTATTCGAAGTTCGAGTCTCCTGCACCGCCCTTGAGTGCCACCGCTGCAGTGAAGTATGCAAAACATCAGGCATGTTTACAGGTTGAACTGAGACAAGACGAGCTCTTCCTCCTGGAAGCTTCCTCTATCCGCAAACAAAGGATGCCACTCACCTCTGGGGCTCCGAACGTTGGTCCTTTAGGTCACCCAAGGTTGCTTGCACTCCATGCCTACAGCAGTGGTTTATCTGTTAGCAGTTTCCAAGAAGCCCAGTTTTTCTACAAACACACCTCTGTTTGTCTCCAGTATCTCAATTAGCCAAACAGGTTACGTTAAAAGGTCTAATACTATACTAACTGGTACAATATGGTTCAGATGGTGGCAATCAGTTCTACAAACATACCTTCCATTTGTCTTGGTATCGCTAGTGGAAAATAGATCAAATTACAAGGTGCAGGTGTTGTGTAGCAGTTGGTAAGTCATGGGTATGGTGTTGGTTTAGTTGGTGGAGCTTCCAGAAGAGTACAGTCTCTTCTGGGCAAAGGGCTCTGACTTCAATGGCTCTGTTGGTAAAACATTTAGACATCATATTTGAAGTCGGACAGTATTATGAGCGGCATTAAAGACTAGGACTGCCTTTGAAATGTCCACTTGCCCACCATATAGTGCACTACATAGTGAGTCGGCCATTTTGTAGTGCTGTTGGAATTCTCATTGGTAAATTTCAGCCACTATATAGTGCATTACAAATTGATATGAGGCACACCAACGCATAGTGCACAGAAGCTTAGACCATCATGCATTGCAGCCTATTACGTGAGTGTCAAAAACATATTTGAGAGAAACTTTTTTTATAGCTTTTTTTCCCAAAGCTTGTTCTAAAGAACTTCACTGCAGTGTGCTAATTAATACAAAGTAACCTGCCTATGACGTACTTGCCTGTAAGCTATAATAACAATACCAAGGCTACTGCTGCTTTAAAAACAGGTATTTTAATGTATTTGACTGCTTTACATGGGTAACACTAATTCACAATTAATACAGTATATTAATCATTAGTATAAAATACCATAGTTATTGTAGGTGGATACAGTACAGTGAAGTAGGTTGTAAATAAAGTTACAGGTGCACAGATTTGTGTCGTAAAGTTTTGTTTTATTTTTATTTCATTGTTGTGAAGACAAATATGAATTATAACATTTACTTATCCAAAAATAACAACGTTAGTGTCCATGTTCTGGTGACAATTATAACATTTGATATAACAGAGGTAACAATTATAAATATCCAGTGCATAATTTCGTAGCAGTGTAACATCCGCCTAATGTCTGAAATGTATCAGACGCTGTCTGCCCTGATCCCCTGGGGAATGTTCTATGTAGTGTTCTATAGTGAGCGAGCGAGCGAACGAACGAACAAACAAACGAACAAGTGGACATTTCAAACACAGCCTGGAACTGCTCCTGAACTGGAACTGGAACTGGAACTGCCTCCTGTGGTTGCCAGGGCGATCGCTTAGTTCCTTGATTAGTACATGCAGGGTTGCAATTTCTAGGCTGCACCAACACACTCTTTGTGAGGGGTCACTCGGCGTGCACATTCATGTAGTCAGTGTTTACATTCTTGAGAACGTCCAAAAAAAAATGTCAGATTTGGGAGCAAGCCCGAGAGTGGGATGAGATGAAACTGTATTGGAGTCTCTGCTTTCACTCCTGTGGATAAATGATATATGAAAGCGTTGCGGCATTTCAACAATCAATATACTTCCAACTTACTTCTGTATGTTAGATTTAAATATGCCTGAATTATGAGGCAAACAGTTTGAATCTTTACAGGTTGAAGCAAGAGCCATTACAGATTATTTAAAGAATCGTTGGCCTAATCGCTGTAGCTATTTGTTTGCTTGGCACCAAACCTGTTTTAGGTCATCTCTATTCTTCTTAATCTCTAACAGCTTCTGCTTCGAGCTATGTGGTACACCGATAGGAAGATAGGGCCTTGTGCTGCACATGCCTTTGATCTTCATGTGTGCCTCTTCATCTGCGTCTCTTCGTGGTATCATGTCAATAGTCTCATCAAAGTGGAATTGACGTGTTTGTCTTTGCGTAAATGCGCTTGTGTTTGCATTCTCGCTTGGTATGCGGTGCAGGCCATTGCAAGGATTGGCGCCACGTTCGGCTTGTTGTTCTGCGTTAGGAAACGCAACCATAAACTGCAGTCCATATCAAATTGATCATTGTTAAAGTACCAATATGGGGATTGATCTGAGGTAGAAAGTTCAGGTCCAGAAAGTATAAATCCAGACCAAGATTTTGTTTCAACCAACCAGGTGTGTATTCTGTGACTGTGACTCTTTATATTCAACTGGTTGATTGAAACAAAACCTTGGTCTGGATTTGTACTTTCTGGACCTGAACTTTCTAGCTCTTGGATTGGTGCTTAGTGGAACCACGATGGAACCCGTGTTGACAATCGGAGGCGTTTTATCAGGTTATTCTCTATGGTCAAGGTACTTTTAGACAAAGGGGTCTCTGGTGCAATGTATAAGCATGACAGCTGAACCCAACTTTGTCTATGAGTCGCTGTTCTTTATTTAAGAGGCACGACAAGCAGGTGGCCTAGTTTTTAAGGAAGGGGACAGAAGGCTAGTAGAGTTTCAGCTTGGACACTTTATCAATCCTCATGGGGAAATTCTCTTTTTACCTACTCCATCTTACTCTCCATGACACACGTTTATAAGCGAGAGCAAGCTTACCAGCAAAGGGCAGCCACCTGCAGTGGTGGCCATGGAGCTGGGGGTGAAGGGCCTTTGCTCAGGGCCCCATGGGTGTGACAATTCTGCCAAGGCAGGGGCTTGAACCAGCACCCTTCTGATAACAGGGACAGAGACTTAGCCTGCTGAGCTACATGCTGCCCTCAGGGATCGCTTTTGCACCTTTGTACCAAACATTTAACCTGTTTGTTCTCCCCCCATGTAAGTGTTCCGTGGTGTCATTCTATGTAGATCAGGGTTCTTCAAACCTGGCCCTAGATTCCACATCCAGGCCGGGTTTTTCGGTTCTCCCACGCAGGTATGTTAGTACCTACCGATTCTGATTGGTCAGAGGCTTGAAAAAGGCTGGTAAATCATCAGTGCTGAGACCTTGAGAACCATGACTTGAAGAACCCTGGCATAGAAGCACGTAGGCTGTGAACTTTGACCCCATGCCCGGGCTTAACTGCACGCCATTGCTGAGAATAGAGACTATTCTCCCAGTTTATGATTCATCAGATGATGAGTGAAGGAGCCCTTTGGCCCGTCAGTCTGGTTTTCGACCGACGATGATATAACGCCTTCTGGCACCAGTCGGCAGTCTCGATGCCACAGCAGAGCCTGCGGTTATTAAAAAAAAAAAAAGGCGGCCAGGTAATCGGTGTGTGCAGCGTGGACTTTGAATATCGAACTGCAGCAGGAATGACTATAAAAATGTAGCACGATAAAAATGTACTAGAGGTGAAACCTGTAGGTCTGCAACGTCCCCAAAGGCTCCCACTCCGCAGCTCCACCCAGGGTCTTGTAACGGTCTCTCTCTGCCAGCAGAGTCCATGTGCCTTTAAAGTGCTTCCCTTCTGAGTCCTGAGAACCCGTAGTCAGCAAATTTTACTGAGTGCCCGGTTTCGATCACGCAAAACATATGGGGGGTGGGTCCGCAACCCAACCCCTAATGCTAACTGTGACACTGTGTGAAAGTCCCTGCATGGCTCTGACACCCACAGCTGCTGCTACAGCCCCCCCCCCCGCCTTTAGCGAATGTATGGCCTCAGTAGCGTCACTAGACACTTTTGAAAATGGGAGGCGGAGTCTTTACTTGTGGGGTCTGATGGAAATACCCCATATTATTCTATTAGTGTACATTTATTCGTAGGGGGAGGGGCTAAAGAATATTTTTAGAGGGCCCCCCTAAAACACCCCTCCTGCCGTCCTCTGGTGCTAACCCTGGCTTCTAGTGTTTGCAGTGCTGGGGAGTCATTTAAATGCTTAAGGTACATTGTTCACGTGTCCATGACACCTAGTAAGAAACATTATATGTGCAACCAAGAAATTTTAAACATTGTGCAGTAATTATGTTGTACAGTAATTCTGTAAAACAACCGCCAGAAATACTACTCATTCTGTGCCGTATATATGACAATGATTACGTCATGAGGAAGAGAAATTAAAATGGTAATTTTATATTGAATAAGACTGGAATCAGTGCATACCCCTGATTTTTAGATGGATGGATGGATGGATCACATACACGTCACTTACTTCCATTGTGTTGGCATGTACTTCTCATAAAATGGGTCAATGGCTTAAATAGAACTACAAAACATTCATCATAAATTTCACTGTACTGGCTCATAGGGAAATTCCTAGCTAATTTTCCAAAGTGTTAATAGTAATTTTAGGGAATTACCAGTCACAATGCTCCATGTTTACAGTAAACAAATGGATGGTACCCCATTCCAGGAATGGATTTTACATTTCATTTTACATTCACTTTAGATCATGCTTTAATTAACAGCTGTTTGCCTCAGAAATACAACCTGCCTCTCTGTAACTGAATTGCACATCATACACTAATGTATGATCCATTGGTCTGGATTTGGACTTACTGGACCTGAAATGCCATAATGTAGTAATAATTGACACTTCATTGATCCTTGTGGGGAAATTGCTTTTTATGCCTCCCCCACCTGTAGTGGTGCCCAGGGAGCTGGGGGTTAAGGGTTTTGCTCAAGGACCCTCAGATGGGCTGAGGCTGGGTTTGAACCAGTGACCTTCTGATTACAGGCACACAGGCTTAGCCCACAGAGCCACACACTGCCCCTTCTAATAATATTATAATATGCTAATATATTAGCGAATGCTGTTAAGTGCATTATTGCATTATTGCCCTTAACACATTCTTAAGAAGATCAAAGAAGTGTTAGTGTTGTCGCTGGGCTCTATTAGACCTGTAGATATTTTCGTGTGCAATACTCCCTCACTTCTCTTTAAATAGCCCACTGCCGAATACACTGCTTACATTAAATCAAAGGTAATTGCTAATGCAGCTAATTAATTAAGGACTTGGGTTATTGGTTTTCAAAAGCAGCCAAAAACAGAACCTACTTATGCCCTTACAGTAATTTGTACATTTGTGGAATGCAGTGAAGCTCAGACTGGCCTTTATGTTTTATGATTATGTTTGGCATGCAGTGATAATACAGGACAGAAGGGGATTCCTTATTGAAAATGTCATAAAAATGTTATAAACATCATAAAGCTCACATGTAATGTGTGAGTCATCATTAGATCATTAGAATTAAGTGGATGACATGAGGAGCAGTCTTTCAGGCTTCAGGTAATGATTACGTAACCTGTCCAGTGACTATTGCTAACAGTTTAAAACCAAGAGTTACACATGGAACACTGCAGATCAGAGTCTTAGGGAGTATTAAGGTATTTTTGGTATTTTGGAAACTTGGCCAAGCACAGGACGGGGTTGGGCCGTCATAATCAAATAGCATTAAAATACTGTGCACCGCAGTGTAATGTCTGGAAGGTATGACGGTATGAAAAATTAGATAGCAGCCTAGGCAGAGATAAAATAAAAGAAGTTTCTCTGGCTATATGGCTTCAGCCTTGTTTTGGCTGGAGTTCCGATTCCGATCTCGGAACTCAGCACTTGTTGACGACATGCCGCATTTCCCAAAAACCCTTGCGTTCTGACCCACATTTTAATGGTTACACTGTTTCCTTTGGAGCTCTGTGTGGAATGTGTGGTTAAGTGGACTGGAGCCTCTGAACTGTCCCTTGTGTGTGTGTGTGTGTGTGTGTGTGTGTGTGTGTGTGTGTGTGTGTGTCTGTCTGTGTGTGTGTGCCCCGGGCTGCCTTGGGTAACCTCATGGCCCATTGCAAGCCTGTACTCAGAGGAGGTAGTTCAGGTCCAGAAAGTAAAAATCCACACCAGGATTTTGTTTCGACCACCCGATTGAAGTAGGAAGTATAAAGAATCTGAAGTCAGAGAGTACTTAGCTGGTTGGTTAAAACAAAATCTTGGAATCTTGGTGTCGATTTTTACTTTCTGGCCCTGAACTACCTACCTCTGCCTGGACTAGATAAGTGGTTGAATGAATTTTATTCTGGTGTGACTGTCTTACTGCAGCTGGCTCATGTCACTCATTCATGCTGTCACCCTTAAAATATGTCCCACCAGTGGAAAAAATGCAACAACACCCATTTTATGAGGGGGGGGGATGAAATAAGCTGTTTCGCTAATTTGGCTGGTCACACTGTAAAATGCATCGGTGCAGATTTGACAATTTCTTTTTTCTATATGAGTATTAATGATCCATCCATCCATCCATCCATCCATCCATCCATTTTCTGCCACTTATCCGGGGTCGGGTCATGGGGGCAGCAGTCTAAGCAGGGATGCCCAGACCTCCCTCTCCCCAGCCACCTCCTCCACCTCCTTCTGGGGGGATGCCAAGGCGCTCCCTGACATCATCCCTCCGGGGATTCCTGGGTCTGACCCGGGGCCTCCTCCCGGTTGGACACACCCGAAACACCTCCCCAGGGAGCCTGTCTAGGAGGTCTACTACAGTATGCAGGCCACCAGCAAACCACCTTTACGTTTCCAGATGAGTGAAAACCCAGCAAGCTGTAAAATGAGGGAAGAACCCAGAACCAACCCTGCAATTAAGCTACGCGCTGGATAACGATTCAGGACGAAATAGTGACACTTTAGGTTCAGACCCTTAATATACTTTTACTAATCACTTGAGAATATAAGTACAAAAGAATTTAAGTACACTTTGGCCAACCTTGGTTGTTTTAAATGTGCTTTATAAATGTCCTTGATTCACTTGCAATCAAATTTAGAAATAAACAAAAAGAGTTTGTAAATCACTTACAGCCAAAAAAAAAAAGTGAATAAAAAATACGACGCATCATGGCGAGTTAGTTACCTGACCCATAATGCTCTGCTTCATCGCTATTAATAAGCGGTCACCAATCGTTTGATAATACATTGGTAAATAAAAAGGTCTGCTTACAATCAAATTTACAATTAGAAGAATGCACTATCGGGCATGTAAATGCTCGATTATTACTAATTTCTGAGTATGCTTACTTACCCATTGGTTTATATTTGTGGCAGATTTACACCCTGTTCTCTAAATACCAGAAGCAACAAATAATTATAATACATTTCTAAATTGGTCTGTGAATGAATTGATCTATCAACCCCCCCCCCCCCAATTGATATATATTATGTAATATAATAGATAGTCTATATAGTTTCTAGTATATTATACGTTATAGTATATAATATTATATATTGCATACAGTTTATTAATAGTTAAGGAACAGACTTCAAAACAAAGTGTTACTGAGGGATCTTCTTCATAATAACTTTCCTATTAGTGTCTTGGAGCCCTTAGACTCACTCAGTTCCATAAATGATGAAGTATCCTTAATTAACACGAATGTAAAACTAAATATGCAAAAGTATATGTCATATTTAATCATTATAATCTGTGATTTTAATCATATAACCTTTGATTTGCAGATGTAGCCCTGTATAGAGACTGCATTCGCAATGACTTATGGGAGAACGCTCATGTGATTTTCCTGGGATATTTATGGAAGGTACAATGATTTAGGTGTGGAGCACAATTATCAGGCTACATGCCTCAAAACAAACACCCTTTGCTTAAAAGCCGTGGCTTAACAGCCAATCATTTCTCAGTCATTCAAGATCGAAATAGCCAATCATTTCTCAGTCATTCAAGATCAAAACAGCCAATCATTTCTGAGTCATTCAATGTCAAAACAGCCAGTCAGTTTTAAACCTGTTATCTTTAAATACATTTTTAATAATGGTTGTTGTTGGTCATAATGCCTTACAAATATGTATGCTACAAATTCCAGACAAATGCCCCTAAGGATAATCTCAAGAACAGCTACAACAATAACTGTAGCTGTAGATAAATAGACCTTTTAAGATACAGAAATTGACTCTGAGGAACATTTCTATACCATTTCTGTATCATTGATGATGTACATTAATTCTGTTTGCACCTTTGTGATGTTCCTCAGAGTGCATTTCTGTGCCTTAAATTACACTAAAAAGTGCATTTATCTACAGCTAGGATGCAACTGACAGACCCTTGAGGGTACAGCCCCAGTGACAAGCAGCAGTACAAATTGGTACTCCTTTTTTCCGACAACGTATTGACAACCGTAAGTTGGTTAAACGTGGGAAATCTAGCAGGGAAAAACAAATTAAATAAAAAAGAACACGTCGATCAGGCTGTTCAAGTAGCCTATAGGGGATCCCGAAAGAAGGCGTGCGACCTTAACGTTTGGTGTTGTTGTAGGCACGTATTAAATGCAATTACACCACAAACGTCAAACTACAATAACAAAAACCGAAAAATGCGTCCGGACCAGAAATACGGCGAGTGTGAGACATTCACACTATAATATATAGGACGGTCCAGGAGACGGGCTAAGGAAAACATCGCGTCACCCTAAGTTATCTATTACACCGCTTGTAAATCTCCAGAGGTTCATATTGACCACGTAAAATAATAATAGAATTAAATATTCCATCCACTGTTTTTTTTCACAGCGGCTGATTCAGTACAGGATGAGGCCAGGGTATATCCTGTTTAATAATTAAAATTGTTATGATTATTGGTCATTCATAATTAATTTTTTTAGGTTTTGGAGTGACAGAATGGCAACAAAGTAGACATTAGAGGACACGTTGCTCTGGGTTAGTGAATATATCTACTAAAGATAGTTAATAAATGCAACACTTTAATATACAGAGATGCGTCTCGGTATTTTTTGGTCCCGGCTTTAAGCTGCCGAATTCATTACAAACACATGTTCCTAATTAAGATGCCCTCTGCATGCGCAGGGGACATGAGAAGCTTTTCGGACGGTACCGGTGACTTTCCCCTCCACGACACACACAGCTAACTTGTGATATCTGACAAAGGTCTTACGTATTTATCTAGATAAGCAATAATTTAATGCCAATAATGCGCAAATTCCATTGGCTCATATTAACTTAACATATTTTGACGATCTTGCCCTTTTGCATTTTAATACTTTGGCATTCAGTAATGAACTCTGTTTCAAAAAATGGCGCTAACAGTTTCATATGGATATTTCAGCGGACTGGGGCATGTTGTCACACATTAAATTTCTCCATGTGTGATAAGTTTTTCCAGAATTGCTAGAACACGCAGGTTAGTTGAATAGTCATAACCGTACCAAAAGAAAGAGAAGCGTTTAATAAACAGTTTAATATCCTGTGAATATTAATTTCTAAATTCATATTGACTTAATTACACAGTAACTACACGTTAGTAGCCTATTTTGTGATAACGTGTCAAAT
>JAODLC010000052.1:3443474-3456987 GCA_026781145.1 Hippopotamyrus pictus | reverse complement strand
CAACAGAATGTCTGTGAAATTACATACAGGGTAGCCAATTAAAATATGACAAATGCGGCGGCCTAGGGCGGCGACATCACATTGTCTTAGTCAGGGGGCATCGGCGGTGATGCTCGCCTAGGGCGCCACATCGCTTAGGACCGGTGTTCTGGTTCCGCACACGGTTATTGTCAAGTCTTTGTTGGGGGCGCATAAGCGTTTACAATTAAGGCCCGGCTAGCTCAGTCGGTAGAGCATGAGACTCTTAAACTCCAGGTTGTGGATTCGAGCCCCACGTTGGGCGACTTCGTTTTTGGAGCAGCGGTGGCTTGATGGTTAAGGAAGCGCACTTGTAATCGAAAGATTGCAGGTTCGAATCCCCCACCAGCAAGGCACCGCTGAAGTACCCTGAGCAAGGTACCGTCCCCAAGCACTGCTCCGCGGGCGCTGAATTAGCTGCCCCCTGCTATGTCACGAAAGTCAAATATGGGTTAAATGCAGAGGACACATTTCGTTGTTGTGCACTGTGTGCTGTGCTGTGGTGTGTTAACAATGACCACTGATCACCTAATTCTAATACAAACCACCTCCCAGACCACCTCGGCAAGTGGTTAGAGCGATCGGGTGTCTATGCATCTCGGTGGTTGTTTAAACTTGAAGGTTGCTTTGTCCACTTACATTTTACAGCTGTCAACAGGACCTCAGACAGGTGATCGATGCAGCAGTACCGGTCGGGTGACGCACTTTAAGTCATCTCCAGATGGCACGCTTGATAAAATACATTAAAATCGTCTGCACGGGAATGATGGTTGTACGTTGGAATGAAAGCCATAAATCTGATTGTTGCCTTTAGAATTTTGTAGTCTGCGGTGTTTTCACTTAGGCGTGCAGTCGCTTAGGCCTAAGTTTTAAATAATGTATTTCCGTATTTTTTAAAAACGATGTGCCTGGTATTTAACCTTGAACCGTGCATTTTTAAAATTTGCATGAAATGCCTTTTTGGATGTATATTCTTCTGCAGTAATGCATGTCCGGAATCTGTGGATCCTCGCAGAATGGGACCATACCTTGTATGTATACACATTTTAACAAAGGGTCATTCTTATTCGTCACAATTACTACCTTCGGATACTTATAATTTATTAATAACGCCTGAGACAATGCGCAAAGCCTGTATAGGCTACAGTACGGGCGACCATGGCAATCTGTATCAGCCTAAAACTCATTCAGTCAATTCACATGTTGTACAAACAGCTAGAGAGCAATATGCTAAATAATTCCTGTTTTATAAAGTGGGTATCTGGTCTTATACTAAAGGCAAATATGAAAAACAAGAAATACCAGATTCATTGAGATAAAGAAAAACAAAACACTGCTCTTATCTTCTACTGTAAACGGTGCATGAAAAGAATCCCCATCTGGCACTCCCGTACCGCCAACTTTCAACCGCTTATCTCGAGCTGCCAAATTTTTAGGGCTCTGCGCTGGACTGGGAAATTCCCTGGGGAAAGTCGCGTGCCAGGGGGGAGCCCAGGCGGTCCGGGGAAGCCTGCGCGCAGCGCGCGCTCCCGCAATTTACCAATAAATATTGAGGTGAGGGTTCGCTGATAAGTTAATTACAGTGACCTGTCAATGACCTCTGCGCCACTCCAACAAAGACTATTTAAGACTGATTAAGGAGCATTAGTCATATTAGTATTCAATAACAAATATAAAATCATTTAAGATTTCCTTATGCTCACGGTAACTGGTTTTGAAATTACAAATAATAACTGAAATACCCACATATTGAAAGGCGTGAAGAGCGAACTTCCGTTTCTTCAGTCAGTTTTAATATTGGTTAATTTGAACGAGCCGCTGTTTAAAAGCCAGTTTCGGCACAGAAGGTCAAGTGCTTAATGGCGGAGACCGTGTCTTGTAGACACCTGACAACTATAAGGAATCTGTGTCAATTATGACTACAAGGTGCTCATAATGGTCATAATTCGCCCGTGTTTGACCGAGAGTAAACGTTTGTCCATGGACACTGCGAGTGAACTGCGTTCGACACGCGTTTGCTTGTCATGGAAACGCCATAGGTCATACTCATAAACTCTTTCAGCTGTAAAACTATTAGCCTACATATCACCTTTAACCTGCTGCCTGAACTACAATAACCGCAAATATGTTTGGATAAACGACCCCGTAGAAGCAGCTGTCCAATAAAACCTATTAAGTAATGACAGGGAAGCATTCAGGAAACGACATTAAGTCCCCAAATGCAAGATGGACACTTGAGTCACATTTGCAGCATTCCCCGACTTGAGGATCCGACTCGACTCACATTGACTCTTGGTCATCAAAGACGCAGCGATAATGTAAAATGAGCAGACTCATTATATTAGATTGAATTAATAATTTAGATTATGTTCCATTACACCAGGATAATAAATAACCCTACAACACCAGTACATCACAAGCTAAATACTGCAAATGAGAATCACAAAAAATCTTAATAAACAAAGTAAGTACAACTTGGTTTATTTTGTACAAAAATAGTCTTTTTACAAATATACAATTATGTACATGACCAAAACACCAAAAATGGATAGACTTATACACATCTTAAGGAAATCATCCAAACCTCCCCACCCCCCCCCCCCCCCCCTTGTAAAATGCCACAAATATTCCAAATGGAACATTCCTAATTTCCTTTTAAAAAGACATTTGACAATCTTTGTTTTCTCTGAACAGTGATTCAGCCTTTTCTGCTGTACATATCCGTCCACAGATTTTGGCCACATATAATTATAATATATACATATATATATATTTTTTTTTACCTCATTTTTTTCTTTTTAGTTTTTGCTCTTCCTTCCTTTTCCGATTGTCCATAAAAAAATCACACAGTGCTTTGTAGCAGAAGGTGCTAACCTAAATGGCATCTAAACACATGATCGATACAGCTATAGCAGTTACAGTAGTAGCAGTATAAAACGTTTTTTTTTCCTGCATATCTGGGCCTAATTAGCACATTTATTATGCATTTAGTTGAGTGGTAGTTTAATTGTTTTATATATAAAGTGCAATAGTCTTCCACACAAAAGAAATAGCACAGTTTAAAAATTTATATCAGCACTGTTCATAAAAAAAAATATATATCCTTGAAAATAGTTCAAATTATATGCCTGTTACCCATACAGGTAAAATGTCTCAGTGTATAAATCTCTCCATAGGTGATAAATCACAATCCCATGGCATTCAATGAGGGCAGCAAATTGGCTGACTTGGGTAAAAATTCATGCCGTTGCAGGTCTCGTAGTCTCTAATAGCGCTAACAGCACCAGAAGTTTCGGAATGCAGTTCGGAGTAATACAACTCATTTTCAGCCCCTGCAAAGGAAACAAGCGATAATATAAAAACACCCATAAATTACATGTTTGATGCATGGAGAAGATATCGTGGTCAATTGATAGAACAAACATCGATTGAACGAACAATGGAAGTCATGGTGGATGAGTAATATAGGAGAAAGGATGCCAAAGCAACCAAACATGAACCCAAGTCTGAGATGTCCAAAAAATCACTAGCAAAAGGCTATAACAATGACAGCTACGTTGTATCATTCTTGGGTACCCTAAACTGTTATTGTCTCTAAGTCAGGGGTCTCCAACTCCGGTCCTGGAGAGCTACTATCCAGTAGGTTTTCTATACTACTTGACTTCTGATGAGCCACACCTGCTCCTGGTATTTACCTGAGAACAGGTGTGGCTCATCAGAAGCCAGGTATGATAGAAAATCTACTGGACGGTAGCTCTCCAGGACCAGAGTTGGAGACCCCTGCTCTAGCTTATTCAGCAAATCGAAAAAGAACATAGAAATCCTTGCTAACAACAGTGGTGTCAATGGGTAATAGTTATATTACAGTTTTATTATAGATCTATTGACAGGTTTCAAAGTGCCTGTCATTAGATTAATATCAGTTATAACTGACTTGATTTATCCTTTACAGCCCCTTGATATGTTTTGTTGATTTTGTAACTATTACAATAACTTGTTTGTCATAAATAGGCAACTACCTTTAACGATATAAGATAAAATCATTAGAAAAACTGTTTTCATCAATAGGCTTCTATTTCCCTGTGAGAGTGGAGGGAATCATATTCTTTAGCCAATCAGATGAGAGCTGATAGCTCCCCTTTAGCTGCACCTGATTGGCTGATGGGATCCACAACACTGTCGCCCCATTAGATGAGGGCACGGTATACTTACCAGAGTATAAGCTGTCCTGACTGTGGCTGGAATCTGCTGCCCCCATCTCATTGCTCAGGAATCCTTTGCCATCTATGCTGCTTTGCTGCCACTGTTCTTGCTCGTAAGCCAGCTGCGAAAAAGCGACAATGCAGGAGTTCATGGATTCCGAAGTATAGTTCATATATTTCTGTATATAATGCTCGGAGGGTATAATCAGTGCATGGACATGATAGAATGTACCAAATCCAAACTTACATCAATGAGAACTGCCTCTTCATCTTCAAAACCTGAAACAGGAATGATTAGGTAAAAATTAAAATAATTTTTCACGATTATTACATTTATTCTATACACAGGTAGCGTAAACGCCAGATTCCTTACGACGACGCAGATGAGGCAGGCCAGTTAAAACACGTCAAAGACAGTACAGTTAACATGCACACGGAGTCCAGCTAATCTCAAGAATTACCATCCATATGGAGGACAGGCAATTAATTATGAAGACACCTGTAATTTAATGACTGACAGCGGCCCCTTTGGTACGCTACCTGAGGACGGTAAAGGTGACACCTGGAATTGGAACACATTGGTGCTGTCAACTTCGGATACGGTTGTCGTCACTGCGGGAGGCCAGTTGGTGAAATCTTCCTCGTTCCCATATTGGTGGGATGAACTGACTACAGATGAAATGGAGAAAGGTCATCTTGCAGTGTAAGAGCAAAGCACCATTATTGACCTTTTGTACTGAGGGCTACATTGATGCTGTTCATATTGACCTAAAGAGTCTATTGTTTGGTTTTTGTAGTTTTTGAGCAGTTCTGCCATTTCCAAGGTGTATATTATTCTGAAAGACCGAAACTGAAGTTCTGAGGAACCCAGTCAGCGAAACCTAGGTTACCTACCTAGGTTCTCTGAACTGTCCACTGTCGTCTCTTGCATGGGTTCCTCCTGAACAGTCGTCTCTGTTTTTGATTGTTTGTGGTCCACATCGTCCATTTTGGTATCCGACTCAACGACCTAAAGAACAAGCGAGAGTTTTGTAGTCCATGTTTAAAAGAGAAGGATTTTTTTTTTTACATCTCAAACAGTCCATAGCTCTTCCTGCAAATGGACAATGTAGTAGGTATGGATGGAGGACACCTCAAAGATCATTGGTAACTGAAAAATTATTATTTAGGGAGAACTTGCCTTCATCTTTCTTCTGTTATCTTTCGTCCTTGATTTCTTCTCTGTCAAAAGACAATAAATGCCTTTAACAACCATGAATTATCCAGCTGAGGTGATAGCTTAACTGTTGACTAATGGTTACTAACAATGGCTCCGTGCCCAAGGGTTGACTTTGCAAGAGTTCTATTAAACACCATACAGACTGCTTTCAATGTTTTTGCAGTGTCTATTTACGTATGCATAGTCGTGTACCTTTTTTCTTGGTGACAGACTGCAACATTCTGTAGACTCTGACGGCATCTGAGCCCTTGTGAACGCTTTTTGCTTTGACTTCTTCGATGTCCGGGAGGGAGTTCATGGCACAGCGGAAATTGGCCTTCCACGTTTTTGGGTCGGGTTGGGTGATACCGGGCTTGTATTTCCCTGGGAAAATAGGACTGATTTCAGCAGCAAGCTTGTCAGGATTGAAGGGTAATATCAGGGGCAGAGGAATCCCCAAAATACATTAGACAGATGACAAAATTGAATTTAACATATGTGGGCTGAACAAATGAGGGAAGACATTAAGTACAGCCTCTCCCCAGTGTCATGCCCTGCTCGTCTGATCCTCCCATGTGCCACGCCCCCTTGCTACCTCGTGTGGAATCCCCGTGTTACCAGCTGTTTCCTGTTGCTGTTAATTAGTCTCGTGCATATAAGCACACGTTCAAGTATGTTTCCCCAGTCCTGTCATTAATGTCATTTTGAGTTGCTGCTTGTTCCGCTGTCCAGCTTTCCTTTACATTCAATTAAACCTCATGTTACCGATTCCTTGAATCCTGTCCCTTCTTCCCCGGTCCATGCCCCGGCAATACATGACACCCAGGTTATGACGGGATTATGTTCCGACAAAGCTATAGTAAGGCTAACATTATCGTAAGGCAAAAATGCGTTTTAATACGGTACACCTAACCTAACAAACTTCTTAGCCTAGCCTAGCCTACCTTAAACATGCTTAAAACACTTACATTAGCCTGCAGTTGGGCAAGATTAATAACACAAAGCCTATTTATGATAAACTTCTGAATATTGAATGTAATTTATCACATAATGTGCTGAAAGTGAAAAACATTTACTCATCATAACGTCCGAAATATCGTAATCATGGACCATCTGTATATTATTATTATTATTATTATTATTATTATTATTATTATTATTATTTGTGTGTGTATATTAATTACACTGCAGGTGTCTTGCTCACCTGTATGAATGGCCCACTGCATAAAGAGAGACGCGTCTTTGTCCATTTCCCAGCCATGACGAGCCGCGTGCTTCCATGGAATGGAGAATATTTTCTTCTCCTTAAAACAACAAGCAAATGAGCATGATATATGTGCTGCCCCCCTGGTATACTTAAATGTTTTGTAAACTTAGCCGGACATGCGCACAGAGCGCCTATCCTGCTGTCGCTCTCGTACCTTGTCGACCCATCTCAGCCCTTGAATTTCCTGGTGTTCAATTTTCTTCTCCAACCAAGGTCTCATTCTCATGCGTTGCACAGGCATGATCGCTGCAAGAACGAGGGCAATCTATGATGTTTAACACGTTTCTTCGTTTCTTTCACAATAAAAGTAACGCAAATCACCAACGCGAAGCAGTTTCACAGCCACGCAGTTAGCGGAAATTATAGTAAACCTACCGGTGTCATATTACCGCGCTGATTATATAACACTAAATACAGTTTTCCAAACATTCAAAACAATGAGCGGTTATGTTGGAATAATGTAATTCTACGCATAAAACTCGTATTGGAATCCTCTCTTTTGTTTATTTCTCAAACCTAATAACCAAATAAATGCAGCAACGTGTTCTTTTATTCAAGGCATGTTAATTTAAGAAAGTTTAAAAGTTCATTGTCGAGTGCTGCTATATAGATTGAATTACAGCCGTACTATGGAGCACTAAAAAGATCATCATAATTGCATTCAGTTTATTATTTAGTGACAATAACATTCGATGCGCCGCGCTTGCGATTTGTATTGCTGTTACGTATCATTTTATAATGTGTGATATAAATACAGTATGCGCTCGTTTAAAGCAGCAGAAACATATAGAAACTTACTTATTGTCAATTTTACAAAGTTTTTGGTCGAATGAACAGGCCGTCTGTATGACGTGATAACGTGGAGAGGCTGGACGCAGACTGCAATCGGCGCTATTGTGGGATAAAGTACGCAAGCTTGTTTTGCCGTTTAATAGCAAGAAGAAGAAGAAAATATATACATACTGTATATATGCAGGCCTATCTTCACGTGATTTGATAAAAAACAGGGAACAACATTCGCTTTGTTTCATTTAATGAAAATAATAAGTACGCATAAATAAATACGCATGCAGCGAAACAGCACAGTAAACGTTATTATGATAAATATAACTAATAATAACCGCATACATTGCGGTGTGTGTACATAGTAACATTTTAGTCAAGATAGTTGAATTAATTATTAATCTATGTGCATCTATATAGAAATTCTAAAATATATCAAATATACCTATAAGTATAGGCTACTAAAAAGAATTGTGGAACTAACTCCCCGTGATGAAAATGATAATAAAATACTCACGTTAGGTAACTTTAAAATGTGTATCCTATGCCGTTATTAGTAAAGAGGTTGGTTGAAGTTACTCCAGATTTCTGCAGAAGTATCCGATAACGTGACCAACAGCAATCAGCGCTACTCCACCCCGTGCGACCCGCGCGCCGCATTAAATACTGCTGGTATTCCCCGGTAGTGACTGAAAAGCAGCCAGGCGCTTGCGCGCTGACATGCAGCGCTACTGTACGGCAGCAGTCTACGCCTGATTTCCGAGAAATCATGTCTTTGTTAGCAATGCACTACAGAGGAGGAAGTCATACACAAAAAACAACAAGCCAAATCCTGTGCACGCAGACAAGTGAATATACCGCATATTTCTGCATGCTTGTGAAACTAGCCAGTCAACAATATTTCATACCCTTGTAAATCGATTATGCATATTTTTCCCCAATTTTGCGATTCATGCAATATGATTTATGAATAAGTCTCAGTTGTCGGTATTATTATTGTTATTATTATTATTATTATTGTTATGGATTAGACAACTGTTGCAAATGTTATATTTTTAGTATGTGAAGTGCAAACTTTCGGGTTGAACCTTATCGGTTTAACCCACAAGGACTCCCCTACATTTCCAGGAAATGCTGTAGAATCTGTATTTGACCGCCAGAGGGCGCGATGTATTACATCCAGGCGGCGCAAGTCGCACAGGAGCCAGTCTAAAGGGATATTAAAGCGTGAGAAGTGCAGGCATTTTGAGAAATTTTCAAATGCAAAACCACAAGGGAGACGAAGAGGCAAATGAACCCCCCCGCCCCTATTTTTAACTTACAGGGGGTAAATTGAGTGTTGGTGGCAGCATTGGCACTCCGGTCACTGGAAAAACCTGACGCTGGGCCATTTGGACGCGTGTGGTGCTGAGGTATCACCCGCCGCATGGCTGCTCTGGTTCTCGTCCCTGAGGTGGTTTGTCGTGTGGTGAGTGTCAGTGCATGCTCATTGCCTACCTATGAATACTTTGCGTGTGATAAATCTGTTTTTGTTTTTTTTCTCCCTGAATAAGGCAGGTGCATTCAAATTACTATAGGGTTAAATCGTTTTTAATGATGTCAGTTGTGTAATCAGTACTGTGGTGGAAAAGTGTGTACGGTCCTTTCCCGTACAGTCATACTCTCTCTTTCTTCCCCCAAACCTTCGGTGTGAGTGTGTGAGTGGTTATTGTGTGAACGATTGCCAAATGAAAGAATTCCCCGGAGTTACCTCTGATTTACGGGGGTGCCGTTTGTAGAACGTCGCATGCTGTGGGGTGGCGTTTGTAAAACCTTGCATGCTCTGTGATCCCGCTCAGTTTTCCCACATTTTGCATTGCTAGACGTAAAAATAAAAACACACTACAATTTTCAACTGTCACTTTTTCAATTAGAGCGGCACTCATGTAAATTCATGCTAAAACTTTTCCAAGCTAAATATCTTTATATGTGGTGGATTGTCTGTGCCAGATGAGGTTCCAGCACTTCGGAGAACCCCCGACCATCAGGCACGGTGATGGAAAACATCATTGTCATTTCTGTGTCTGGAAACCCCTTGCTGGTGAGGGGGGTGAATACAGAGCGGCCAGACTTGTTAGAGTTCATATGAAGGCCTTAAGTGTGAAAGTTGCAGCTTGGTATAGCAGCGGGGAGGGGGGGGGATGCAGAATGGCTTCTCTAGACACACAACTTGTGTGAATAAATATCCGCCACCTTCAATGAGCCAATGCCACAGGGGCGAATGGAAACCCCCCCCCCCCCCAAGGCTGGCATGAGACATTCTGGGTCTGAAGCACAGTCCCGCTCCAGCGCCCACGGCGACCCTGGAGTTCAGCGATGCTGAATATCTGCGTGTGGGGGCTTACAGGCTTCCCGGGTTACAGTGTCCCATCAAAGGGTGTTTTTTCCATTAATGTCACAGCGACCCCCCGCCCGCCCCTTCATGTATAAATTTGTTCGGTTCAGCAGCTGGTGGTGCTCCTCTGGATTTCTTCATTCTCCTCGTCAAAGTTTGTCGGGCCTGTTCCTCAAAGGGAAATTCCGGTGCAGCGACCATCGCGAGTGTGAGGGAGTCTCCTCAAAAAGAGCGATTCTTTCTGATTTGGTCAATTGCTTAAGTACCACATTGTTGCAATAAAGTCTGAATTTGGATCTACATGAGTGGCTTCTGACTCTTAATTTGGCGGGGAAGGAAAATAAACCACCACCAGTCACGACACACTTAAACAGTTTGAACACAAAGCAACTGTAAAGTGTTCCTGCATCTATAAAAACTCTTCCTTGTTATGATGAAATGGTGCAAACAGGAATTAACAACAGGTATTTCAGAAAATTATCTTATTAATTTAAGATAGTTTGCACATCACTGGCATCTTTGATATCAATTGTATCATATTATTAATCCCTGATCCTTCACTCAGTACCACATACCGAACCAGTCAAAAGTCTGGACACATTTGCTTTTAACCCTCTCAAGGCAGGCGTTGCTGATTTGCAACAATTAAAAACTAACTACCTTATTACCCCAGATACATATTTTATGAGTTTTTTTTTACTCAGAAGTACCACTGCAGGACTTGGTTGTCCTTTAGCAACAAAAACTTAATTTGAGCCTGAAAGGGTTAATGCACGTGTTTCTATATTAGCTGCTGTTCATGTTGGCAATGAAGTAACACATATCAAATATTTCAATGACCAAACTTTAGACTCTTCAAAACAGCCCCCCTTTACTTCAATGGCAGCGCTGCAGACTCTCAGCATTCATTCACCCAGCTTCCAGATGTGGCCACCTGGAATGCTTCTGCTACAGGCCTGAAGGAGTCTCCACAAGTTCTGGGCACAAGGCGGCTACCTTGCTCTTAATCTTCGATCCAACTCGTCCCAAACCAGCTCTATAGGGTTCAGGTGGGGGGATTGTGGGGGGGGGGTGCAGGTCATCTGTCACAGCACTCTGTCTCTTTCATTGTTCACAAGATAATGCAGTGCTTACATAACGTGGAGGGGCGCTTGGGGTTGGAATCTTGTTGAAATAAAAATGATTTTCGGCAGGTGTGTCCAGACTTTTGACTGATACTGTAATGCGTGGACAGAGTTGTCCTGCCCCAGGATGCCAGAAGCACAGTACACCTTGGATGGGAAACCACTCCTTCAGTGGGCAGGAACACAAACACCCACATAAACACAAAGAAATCACAGAAAATACCCGTGCCAGCGCAGACGTCAAGCCCACAAGCTGAGCGGTGAGAAACCTGCCCACTAAACCACCGTCCCACAAAGGAGACGGATGCAAGAAAAAGCGTGTATGACAAATAAACAACAATAAATAATCCCACGGGCTATAGACTGGGGGGCACCAAGGGGAAGGGGGGTACTGAGGCAACAGTTGGAGCATCAAAATAATTACCTACATTTAAGTTAAGGGAAACCGTTAAAATTTAATAAAGATCTGAATCATGTCTATGTTTATCTATATTTTTTTCTGTGTGCATATGAGTTTGGGGGTGGGGCAGTGGTTAGCATTGTTGCCTCGCACTTCTGGGTCCAGGGTTTGAGCCTCCAACATGGCCCTATGTGTGTGGAGTTTGGAGTCACTTGAGTGTGTTAATGCTGTTTATTGCCCCATCCTGGCTAAATCCCCCCCCCCCCCCTGCACCTGTAGCTTCTGGGATTGGCTCTGGACCCCCATGACTCTGCATAAGACAAGTGGGATATAGAAGATGAATGAATGGGTTTCTGAGTTCTTCAAAAGCAACCAGAGGAGTGACCGTGACTCTATGCCCCGCCCATTCATTCTGTGAGTGACAGGTGACTCTATGCCCCGCCCATTGATTCTGTGAGTGACAGGTGACTCTATGCCCCGCCCATTCATGCTGTGAGTGACAGGTGACTCTATGCCCAGCCCATTCATGCTGTGAGTGACAGGTGACTCTATGCCCCGCCCATTCATTCTGTGAGTGACTGGAGGGTGCGCCTACACTACAGTAAAATCCTTGAATGAGTTCGATCATTTGACTCTCTGTCAGTTCCCTGTTCTAATTTCAGAACATGTCGTCACTGAGCACTTTAATAAACATTACTTTAGGATAATAAACTGACTCTGACCTCATCTGTCCGGCCGCAGTAACAAATTGCGCTGACGCAATGTGTCTCGGCACTAACGCATTCTTCCTATCTACATCACGTCTTTCGTGATTGTCCTATTTTCAAAAACAGACAGAAGAGCCTGTCTCTGAAATTACAGATGCGTGTTATATCGAAAACTATCCACTTAGGTTGCTCTGCTGAGAGTTTTGGAGATATCGGCCGAAGAATTGGTGAACGTACCAGACCACGGTGCACTTCTTGTGCTAACAAATACATTGGAGTTCAATTTCATGGAATGATAATTGATTTTTGTATACAATTCCTTCGCCTCTCCCTATACAAATCATTGCTGCTGCTGTGGGTCATTCAGATTTTGGGGGGGGTTCTGCGACAGGAAGAAGGCAGAACCTGAATTCCCCATCTCAGCCGAAAAAAGGCAACATCCTACTGGACCCAGAAGAGTTCCACGGAGTTAATATTAATGCGTCCTCGCATCCTCCTTCACCGACTGGCTGGCAAATGCACCCCCCTACTGCAGGAGTGAACCAGCAACATGTCAAAACGAATAGAAGACTTTAGCTGGAACATTCCCACCATTGAAAGTCTACACAACTCCAGACATGTTGAATTTCTATTAAAGAAAGATTAAGCCAAATTGTGCAAGCGTAGATGTTCTCTGTGGCGTTCTTTGTCTTTATACTCCCCCCCCACCATGTTCTCTGTGGTGTTCTTTGTCTTTATACTCCCCCCCCCCCCCACCATTGGCATCCTGGTAATGGTCCTGCCCCACACCTCCAAGAAAATCTTGATTTGTCTTGGCACCAACACTGGCACCCAGTAAAGCATATAATCTCTACATTTTCCAAAGACTCACTCCTTGATAATGCTACAAGTTTTGCCAAGGATCGGACCACCACATATGATAATTCTTGCAATCAAGAATTTAACCAGTAGGTAAGTACCTTGCCTGGAGGAAGAAGTAAAAACTGGCATAAAGCACTTCAAATTCAATTCATCATTTCACTGTCCAGAGATGTGACATTTATTTTTCAGAAAAACAAAGAATATTCCTTATTCTATTAAAAATGAATGCTAGGTCCCCACTCATCAGGTCAGGGGGCAGTGGTGGAATGTAACAAAGTATTTGTACTTCGTTACTGTACTTAAGTACATTTTTACGTGTCTGTACTTAAGTAAAAATAATAATGCATACTTTTTTTTTACTCCATTACATTTTATGGCAATTATCCATACTTTCTACTCCACTACATTTCGACAATTTATGCTGTTAGTCGTTATTATTTTATGCCTGGGATACAAACCTCATGTGTGTAACTAAACTCCTCAGCCAATAAGGGCAAAGGTGTGTCGTCACAGAGGTGGTTCCAGTTTGTGCAGCCAGGTGAGAGGTCGCAATGCATCTAACCGTAATGCATTGCGTCA
>JAODLC010000052.1:3423276-3443374 GCA_026781145.1 Hippopotamyrus pictus | reverse complement strand
TATTAGTTAAGTTCTCCCCAAGCGAGCTTGATGGGCCGAATGGCCTCCTCTCGTTTGTGTAGTTCTTATGTTCTTATAGTGCAGTGGTTAGCACTGCTGCCTCCCAACCCAAGGACCAGGGTTCAAGCCTCACCCCACCCCCATACCTCCTTGTGTGTGGAACCTGCACCGTCAGGTACTCCCAGACACCCTGGCCAGGTTTTTGTCAGGACATCACCCCTACTTTTTCCAAAAGATACTAAACAATCCTTAATGAGGCCTTACAATAAAGAACAAGGATCTTCCCAGAACAACCCAAGTAAGCTCCCATCCAAACACTGGCCAGACCAAAACCTGCTTAGCTTCATTAAGCAAGAAAGCAACTACATCAGTTACCTACAGGGGACAGTACAGGGTATAGAATAAGGGGTGGCGGCCAGATAGTGCAGTGATTAGCTCTGTTACCTCACAGCCCAAGGACCAGAGTTCAAATCCCACAACAAATAAGCTCACCAAACTTTCCAATACACATATACTGTATAGCTTCTTGTAATTATTTCAAGCAATGACATCAGTAGAGGCATACATTAGTATATCTGCTATCATTTTACAAAATGGCACACCCCAGACATTGAGACAAACCATTGTGTGAGTACTTTTACTTAAAAAATACTTTAAAGTAAATTTAAAAGTAGTACTTAGTACTTAGAAGTCTGGGTTTCCCTCCTGAGACTGCTGCCCCCACGACCCGACCTCGGATAAGCAGGAGATAATGGATGGATGGATGGATACTTAGTACTTCCACTTAAGTTAGATTGTTGAAGTAGCACTTCTACTTTTACCTGTGTACATATTTTGCAGGATATTTGTACTTTTACTTAAGTACTAAGCTTCAGTACTTCCTCCACCAGTCAGGGGGTACCCCAATAGTCTACCTGAAAAAGATAATCGTGTGTAATTCCGGTATCCTTATTTTATATCTAAATGAAACATTCTGACTCATTAAATCTAACCTGGACCAATGGTTGTTGTTTTTTTTTACCTGTCTGCGCTTATTACTCATGAATAATTCCACCCCATCTGTACCCCTCAATCCTCCAGCCCAATAATTACACAATCTTTGTTAACTTTACATATTTTGTCCTTTTTCCCGCTGACCTGGCAGCCTAAATTGTTATATTTCTCTGTTAGTGTTCCGCTGTGTGTTAAGTCTGAACTGTCTACTGTATCATGAGTTTTGTAAGATTTACTGTCACAGGAAACACATCCAAGTGATGCAGGGTCGGTAGGATAACACAGGGAAGCTTATCAGCACCCACAAGATACAAGAGGCTAAAGTGCACAACAAGGAACCAAAGTGGCCATTTTGTTTCCAACAAACAAGGAACCAACTGGAACTTATTTGAGCTGCAATATAGCTCCCGATCTGTACGGAACCACTCTCAAAAGTACTGCTTTCTATGCTCAACCAATACTAATCGAGCTTTGTCCTCCACAGAACATCCATTTATCTATTAAGAAAGCAGCACATATGTCTAGTGAAATTCACCATATCATCACTATCAAATAAAAAATACATATCTCTAAAAATCCGTTTCATGTCCGTGAAAAAACACATTTTCTCAAAAAGTGCTTTTATAAAATGAATCTTTTCATTGGTCAATTGGGCATCAAACACTATAAGAAGACAGAGCAAAATGGGTGTTTTCCATCTGTAGAAAAATTCACACTCTTCAAAAAGTACACATACTGTATGCTGTTTTCATCAGACTGCAACAAATTAGTGTATTGTAATTGGCAAACAAAGTTTATTCTGGTTTACTGGTTTTTATTTACTTATTGTCTGGGAATAGTCTGGACCTATGTGTGTAAAGGTAGATTAATTTTCTCTAACTGAAATTAAACATGGCTGAATGAAAATGAAAGTCATAAACATACCATCAATACGAATGTATTTAAGGAATGGCAGTTCACGACGGCAACAGACATTTTCACAGTTATGCATTTAATCTTTATTTTTATAGACTCTTACAGGCCCTGGCTGCTTCTTGTCTTAGTTGATGTTAGACGTTGCGTGTCCAGACACATCAGCAAGAATGAAGAGTGATTCATTGAAAAAAATTCATTGAAAATTTTTCCATTTGGGCTGATGATCGGTTGGGGTTTCTGTCTCAGGGAAAATCTTTCCTGCTGCAGTAATTATTACCAGCCATAAGGGCTCTATAAAGAGAAGAAAACCAGCCTCGGGCCACCTGCCTTCACAGCCACGCCACACTGGATCATGTTCAAGCTGCCATTTCTCTACAGGCTAGACGTTCGCAAAACTCCGCAGCAGAGTTTCGGTCACATTAGCAAACAAGCTCAGGCACCCTTACTCTCTTCACTTCGCAGAACAAGTAATGCCTTCCTAAAAGCATCATCCGTGAATACCTGCATTACAGTATGTCAGACAATCAGGGAGCTGGTAGGACAAAATAAAGACATGCGTATCTGAACAGCTTGAGCTCAGAAACTTGTATTTTGCTTGGGGTTTTGAAAACAACATCACGGCACTTTAGATATGTCCTTTTAACGTGTAACACTATATTAAGTACGTAATGTTAATGTGACAGTTTGCAATCACTTTTTAAAACTACAAGCACGCTAAATAAGCTGAATGAACGCAAATTAATCACCATATTATAAATATATGATATATAACGCTCCTGTTTGCGTTTATTGTTGAAATTGTATTAATAGATCCCCTGTCTAATCATCTCTATATTAGGGAAAAGCAGGTGGATAGAAAAAAAAAGAATTAGAGATAAAATGTGGACGAAAATTAATATTTAATTATAAAACATCGATTACAGAATGCTGAAAATGCACATTACATTGTAATATGCATTATCTATTTGTGCAAAAGAGTAAACTGTCTGATGATGACGATGATGAACGCTCGCATCTGGATTCGATGGGACCTGGAGCGACGTGGCCCGCGCCGCGGCTTCCGCAGCGGAAGTAGATGACCCCCCCGCTGCTGGAGGAGGATGCTCAAGGTTAAACAGATACACGGGGGAGGGGACGTCGCGCGTCACGTGACCAGAAGCGTAGCGCCGCTCGCGCCGTCGGGAGACGTGAATCAGCAGCATGGGCGCCTTAAAACGTGTCATATTCTGCTTACTCCAAAATCCGTTGAGCATCCGTCCGCATGTTTTACAAATCACCCCCCTTTACAAATAAAAATGCACCCAGTAATATAATAATTACACTTAACTACAGTATCGTCCGAAGGTAGTTCTCCTTGCCTCGTTTTCATAAATTACCATATTTCTGACCATATGCAAGTTACAATTGTAATACTGGTGAATGCAAACCTTTGGCAGGCTTTGTACATGAGATACATCTCACACGACGCGCCTTATATGCCGCAACAATGACGGCCACACGACCATGCAGTTCCCCAGTGAAACTGTCGCTGTATCACGTTTTGTTGAGGACGTTAATCCGGAAACGTTGATATTATTCATTGCCAAAAATAAAGAAGGGGAGAAAATATCAGCACCGAATTTATTAAACACCAAAAACGTTTTGATAGCGGGCACAGGGAATACTAAGGAGGGAGGCTCGTAGTAACCTTAGGCCGGGTATTATATCTCCAGTGCTTCTCAACTAATCTCCCAGACCGTCCCGGAGTTGCTGCAGTCGATGCTGCAGTTCTCAGCTCGCTTACTACACGCGTTGTGTGCTGCGACAGCGACTCAATGAAAGAGACATGCTCGCCTTCGTTCTCGTTTCTGGGTCTATCTGGATTGTTTTAGGTAAGTTCATCTTCAATTCTCTCGTTTTCCTAGTTCTTCTGCCAAGCATATATTGTAATGCGCAGTCACCTTTAAACGGGGGAGACATGTTACATTTGGGAAGCCTGGGTACCGGTCGAAAAGTCATCCTTTTTACCGATTGTGACCCAGGGAGGGACGTGGGGATATTTTTGGCATTTATGGACCTATATATATTTCCCGTTTTAGACATCCGTTAATGAATGGAAAATCGTGTATGTACTCGTCCGAAATAACGATGGAATATGATTTATCTTCATACGTTTGAGTATAATTGAAGCGTGTGTCAATGGTGGCTGAAATGAAATCACACGTTAACATGAAATTATTACTAATTTATCCAGTTACGGATGTCTTGGGTCGTCTAAATACTGTACATATCTAGTACGTTTATTTTTTAACATACTTATCTCGTTTAAACTTTATTCGCTTTATATTGTCTAAATTCAGTTCGTGCTACCCTTATCTATTTAATATACGTTGTGTTATTTCCCTTAACCGGCTTAGCAGGGGAGATTTTATGGGCATTTGTAGACATTTTTATACATCCTTTGCGGTTCCACAAGTACCGTGAAATATTGAGTGCAGCATCAGCGTGTGTAACAATGAAACGCAGCATGTTCTGATGATTTGATGGTAAACGTGGACACAACGTTTCGCAAAAATGCAGCATTTCACAGCATAGATGCGATTTTCGAGTGTCATACGCTGTACTTGGAGAGACCGGATCCCGAAAGCAGTGATGTATGCACGGCACAGCACGCGGCGTGACGCGCAGGCTCACGCGGCCGAGCCCTCGTATCTGATTGGCGGAGCTGTCCAGGGGCGTCCGGTTCTGAAACCATGAGACGGGAACCGGTGCGCGGCGTAAGGAAGCCCTCTCCCTATGTCTCACACATAATGTCCTGATTAACTAGCCAGTGTTTAACGTTATGCCTAAAAATATGTATTTGTGTAACCCGAACAGGTTGATGTCAGGCGGTCTTATTGACAGAGAAAACCTAGCCGCTTTCTTTTTGGGCTTTACCGGCCGTGCCACGCGATATGCAGTACCGGACTTCATTCATTTATTTCGCCTTACGTTCATGTTTTCCACCCTATTGTACCACCCATCCGAGTCACACAAGGGCATCTATAATTCAGTATTTCAATTACTTAACCGGTCAGGAGAGAAAATCTATTCTTTTATGCATCTGAATAATTGAGGGGTTTGGACACCTGCGCTACCAATGGTAACAGAGTGATCAGCAAATTTTGAGTGCTGTAGTTCGATACCTCAAGCAGGCTTTCTAAATGTTAGAATTTTTTAATTAAAATTTGCCTTAGATTTGTCATTATTTTGGATGCCCGGAAGAAAGAGCCTTCAGGCAGGAGTGTGATCACATTTTATAGTCAAATCACTTGAAAGTGTATAGTGGATACTTTGTGGAGACAGAGGGAGGGTTTTTTAACAAGAAACGAGTGACTATGATGTTGGTTTGGGGCAGTATGGTGTTTAGTATAGTATAGTGTTGGAAGCAGTATGGAGGATCTCACAAAGGTTGGTGGGTTTGAATGTGTCCAGGTGTATGTAAAAATGCGGGGTACAGGAATGCAGAAACAGATGCATGTAGGCTCTGTTTAATAAAGGGACACAAAAGATGTGGATTGTTTTATTGTTCACGCTGGATGCTGGGTGGAGTGCAAAGGGGAAGACTTTTGGGAATCAGCCTTGGGAATTTGCTTGTTCAGTGTCCTTCCGTTGATAGGTTCTTGTTTTGCGTTACCGTCTCTTAGCTATTGCCGTGTGTGTAATCTGAGAGCTTCAGCTAAAGGTAGCTTCGGTGGCTCATGTGCTTCAGGTGGAGGAAGGATTCTGGGATGGGGAGGGGGGATAAGGGGGAGCCCAGTTGTCGGCTGAGGGTGGCGTGATACGGAAGCCGGCTGAGAACAAACTAGGTCACGGCTGTTCCTCCCCCCTCCTCCCCTCACCCGACTGTAAATCTCCCAGCTGTGGGTGGCTCTTGGGATGGTGCAGAGGGCATTCGGGGGGGAGGGGGGTGTTGGTGGAGGATTAGGGCGTGGCAGGAAATCCCTGAACGTGTGCATCGCGGTTACTGCAGATACAACTTGGAAACATCAGAAGTTTCAGAATAAGAGATATTGAAAATGGGGAGAAAAAGAAGGCATTTAATAAAGTTAAAGAATGTATATTCCTCTTTATTTCTTTAATATGACAAATATAAATTGATTTCTCATAGTTTAATATCATTCTGTTTAAAATTGTTCCGTATTTTAAAGAGTTTCCGCTAGACAGTTTCTCATAACTACTTTATAATTAGAAATGTGTGAAGTTTGTCTGGTGAACTGAGATTATTTTCTTTAATCATGCTCGGTTTGGCCCCTGTGGTTTCATGCGGGTTCTGGAGATGTTCGCTTGGTGCAGGGCCATTGGTAAAATAATAATAATAAAAAGAACATCTTTTTAGATAATTCTGCATATGAGCAAGAAATCACTAGTTGTGGTTAGGGGGATGAGTTAGGCACAGATAGATAGTGGAAGTGAGACTGTTTCTGAGAGATGTTGGGTGTTTAACTGGCAGAGGTAGGAGGGGCTAGGGTTACTTCTGAGCATCAGTTTCTGTGCTGATGGACTGTAATCCCACAGCAAAGAATCCTAATTGGCAGTGACACTTTGCAGATGGGAGGGGTTGTGGGCACTAAGACGAGGGTGTCTTTCCTTTTCCTTAATGCCAGCATGCTCTCGAGGTCGAAAATACCGTATCACTCACCATTAATTCACTTATGTCCAGCACATACCTCAAAAAACCAGGACTCCCTGTACATAGTCTACTAGAGAGTAAATGGTTGGGAAGACTGTGTGGAGATTTGATTATGTGACCTTTTGGCTGCTAATCAGATTACATCTGCATTGCTTGCATGTTGAACCCTACTGTGTATCACATCAGTGACGGCGAGCTATTGTTTATAGCTTATAAGTGACGTCTCACTTTCAACCAGAAGTGAAGTTTTATGGTGCCTGTACAGAGGACTATCTAAGATGCTATCCAGAGTTTGGGAATGTCATCAATGGGGATTGTATCACCCTGAGTAACACCTGAAGAAATCTGGGTAATCCTACCTTCTTGGCTCTAGGGTGGTCATCAGATCATCACTGCCAGGTGTCTCCTCTACGGATGATTTAATCAGATTAAACACTCTGGCGCCTAATTGGTCAGTCAGACCCATGTGAGCGTCACCAGTGACAGCCTTCCCTATTGGCTATTCAGTCATACTACTGTAGGCAGCAGTTGTGGTCTCTGGGAATTGTGACTCAAGCAGAGTGCCCCATTCCTAAATACGGCCCTTGTCCGACAGCAACCGAAATGACACGCCCCGGTTCTGCGCCTCATGGGTCAGGATCCTCCCAGACGGTGAGACCACAGCAAGTCGCGTTTCTCAAAACCCTCGCCTGACTTCCCCGTCCGAGCGTCCGCTTTTTCACTGTTTTTTGTCACGGCTTGATACTTTCCGACGTCCACTGGATCCCGCTGTGAGTAAGGCTGCGTGTGCAGATTAACGGGAACTACTCCGACCTACTCCGTTTCTTTTCGCACGAGACCAAAAACGCCCGTCAGCAGGACCGTGGCATGAACGCCTTCGGAGTGAGATACACCTTTAGCCGTCTCACATCCGCGCTGAGTGCTGAAGCTGGGAGACTTCCAGGCAGCTTCAGATGCCTCTTTCAGCTCTGCCTCAGGTAAAATCAATACCTACAATGCGTACCGGTCAGCTGTTCTTGTATCGTTACAATAAATTATGCATTACCTGTGCCTTGTAAGATCAACTTACAAATATGGCGCACTTTGACTTCACAAATTATTCTATTAGATCTACATTTAAGCTGGAAAGGAGCTAACAGATTAGATTTAGCATACCCGCAAACACATGCATGCACACTCACCAAACAATGACAACATCTTAGTGGCTACACAAATTATTTAGACTACGATACTGCAATCTGTAGTATTTTGATTACTATGTAGAAGGGTATAAATCAGACTGTGGTGTATGGCTCATTGTATATATGTATTATATCTATATTTATTATTTCTGAGTAGCAGTGTGAGATGTTTATCTGATGTTCAAAAGAACAAAAAACTATTGGCTCACCCTTTATAAGTAAAATTCCTTTCTTCAGTTTCTTTGGCATTTGGTGTTAAATTACCTGGCCTCATAAACTACATTTTTCTGTTGTCAGTGAATTATACTGTGGGTTTATTGTCTGTAAAACAACATAGTTTGTAAGTAACGTTTTATACCGTTATATAGAAAATAACAGTCACCTGCTGTATCTTAACGTTATTTAAATAATTGATAGCTAGTAGTCAGTCTCTGATACATGCGCGGTGCACAGGCTTATCTGATGCATTTTCTGCGCAAGGCGAGTCTCACCTGTGCCGTTCTGCTGTCCTTTCATGTAATTTGAGCCCAGCGCCGTCACAGGTGTGCTGCCAGGCTACTGAAAGCCTCACAGTGCCTGCCAGTCTGTTTTGACTGAACCGGCACGCAGGTTCCCTCATCAAGCCGTTCCACGGGCCGGACAGAGGCATGCGGCCGCATTTATCGGACGGCCGATGCGATCCTACTGCCGCATGCGTCAGGAGAACTGCTTCCCCTTGGATTTTTTTTTTCATCACTGCCGTGAAAATCACGCTTCGCAGCACTTTTTTTTTTGGATCAATTATTTATAGGACATCTACACTCGTGTGACTAAGTCGGGAATTTACTTAATCGCGACCGCTGTCATATTAACTCACAGTGCTCATGCAAACCGTCACTCCTCAGTTTTTTAGTAGTTGTTTAGTAGAAGCTGTCAGATATTACTTAAATATATAGGTGTTTTTGTGAGAATGTGGGTGCTTTATTACGTAATGCAGAAGGCAATCTGTCTATTCTCACTTACCTCTTAGTCCAGAGCATATTCATGGTGGCCGGTGTTTCTCACAGGTTGGAAGATACATAAATGCATGTAGTAACCAGCTCCCTGAATGATTAAGTCATCTCAAAAGCACGTCTTACGAATGTGGGAGGGGACTGAGCACCCAGAGGAAACCCAAACAATCACAGAGAACACCCGCTGCTGACTGCTCAGCGGGCATATTTTAGGAACTGAGTCTTAATAGAACTAACAACAGGATACCAACTTGATTCTGAGTCTGCCCTGGGGCCAGTTTCACTAAGCAGGATTTCTTGCTTAGCTGGATAATTTCTCAGATTTAAGGTAGCCTGGGCCAAATGTAAGTGGATGAAAATAGGGTCTGTTTAGCCCAGACTAACTTAAATTTGTCAAGTTATCCGGCTAAGCAAGAAATCCTACTTTGTGAAACAGGCCCCTGATGTTTCAGTCTGCTTTTCAGTGTAGCATCACGACGTCTTTGTTGTTGGAAGAGGGATGGAAGATACAGTACAGACCTACCGTAGATGATTTATTTTGGGCCTTGACAGCACCCTTACATGGAACACCCAAAATCAAAACGGTGCGACTAGGGAAAGGACCCGGGTGGCCTGCGAGTGTGGTTTCTGTTCCGATGGTCTTGCAGTGAGTGTACTACTGTGCACTGTACAGCGAGTGCCTCTTTTATGGGGCTACAGCAGCTAAGCAGACACAGTGATTCATGGATTGTGACTCATGGATTGCATAGCCGTTAGCATTGTTAGCCTCTTTCTTGCTTTGTTGTTTAGCTTAAGCAGCTGTGGGTTTTTTTTACTCATTGATTGATTGAGTTTGTCTGGTTGGGTGTTTTGCTGAGACTTTGAAACCTCACTGGCGCCCCTTGTCTACCCGCATGTCCAAGGCCGCTAGAGTTTGGTCACTGGCTTCAGTGATGGCGTCTCCGTCTCTGGGGGGGCTGGAGTGCTACCTTTGACCTCTCACCTCTTTGTCTCTTGACCCCTGGCTACAGAGCTGAGTTCCACTCTGATAGAGAAGATGCAGGCCCAGGAGTTGCTGCGCAGCTTCCATCTCCCGGACCTGGATGAATTCGGCCAGTTCCTCCGCTCGCTGCCGACCTCCGCCCTGGTGGGCATCGGGACCCTGGCCGCTGTGCTGGGCTACTGGCTCGCCACGCGCCCCCGTGCCATCACGCCTCCATGTGACCTCCAGCGGCAGTCGGAGGAAGTGCAGGTGGGCCCCCTGTTCCACTGCCACCCCCACCCCGCCTTCTCGGGCTACAGTGACGCCAATGCGCTACTCACGACACCACAAGAGGCAGCGGTCACCAGTCAGTCAATGCCCATCGACCGCTCGACCTTTCACACATTCCTAATCGATCGCGACGATCGGACTGTCACCATCATGCTGCGGCATCGATTAGCGTGCGTCACTCTGCGTCATCAGGTCACCTGCTAACTTAGCACAGAGGTTGCTTTAGCACAGTGCTACTATCTGCGGTCCCCAGGTTAAAAACGGCTGACTTACAGACAACTCGTACTTGCGAACAGACTCCCGTAAAGCTTATTATATTTCAAATTCGGCCGAAATGCAATGGTTCGTAATAACGAACTTGAGCACTACTTTGTGATGCTCGTGAAAGCATCGCACGACTTGTTCGTCAGCGGTTCGTCAGCTCGAGGTATGGTACAGTACCGTACTTACTTTCATTTTTACTGTATAATTATTATTATTATGTACCGCATTATTGTTTTTTCGACTTACCGACAAATTCGACGTAAAGACAGACTTAGGTAACGGATCTCGTTCATGACGCATGCAGGCCAATGAGTAGCAGCCAATGAGTAGCCCACGTAGTATTCTGAACAAACACGTGTGTATTTAATTTTTGTCTCGGACGGTGAGCGCACTGCAGAATGGATGTGAAATTGATTTTACGCCACCCCTCCCCCCCCTTGGCTGACAACTTTTGCTGTTGCCAATATATATGGGGGCGGCCACACTGTGCCATGTCTTTTCTGTGGTCCTCCTTAGACAAAAAAAATAATCCATGTTTTACATTTATTATTTCGAGGTGGGGTGACAGCGGGGAGGGCCGAGTCTGCCCCTAGCCCTCTTTTAGATCCGTCCTGGCCATCCCCTCGTGCCAGGGGACACCCCCGGGGGCGTAGCATGTCGGGCAGACTCGCTTCCTCGCTTTACTGCATCTGTTTTCCAACTTCAGTGGCCTTTTGCATTTGCATCGACCTGCCCTTCATTTAAAACAGCAGCCCTGAGCCCCTTCATGGCTGCCAGGCGGTTTGCATAGAGGGAAATAAAAATAAAGGGTGCATTGAATCATTTCAGCACTTAAAATGATTTGCCATGTAGGACGTAGCTCACACACAGTCCAGGCGGCTTCCCTGTTTTCGTTTACATTACAAACGTCAATAGAGATGACAAAAAAACGCATTCGTTCCTTTACGGCATTCTTGCAAAATGAAGCTGGATTTATTGATCTTCTGGGCAGATAGTGTTCCCGCTTCCTAGCTGCTGCTTGTTCCTTTTCTGCAAGGCAAAGCAGCGTGCCGGCCACTGTCTAAGCTCTCTTTGTTCATTTTTGTTTTAGAAACCCACCTGACTTGTATCGATATTGTAGGAAGTCCGCGATGTAGTATGGTAATGTCTTACACGCAGTGGAATAGCTAACACCACCCAGCAATTGTCGCCGCGGTAACAACGATCGTGTGGCCGCTGTGCGGTCGAGATCGTGTCGGCTTTGTTTCGACTCACCTGCATGCTTCCGAAAGGGGAGCACGTTCTTCTTATTCCG
This sequence comes from Hippopotamyrus pictus, assembly GCA_026781145.1. Taxonomy (NCBI): domain Eukaryota; kingdom Metazoa; phylum Chordata; class Actinopteri; order Osteoglossiformes; family Mormyridae; genus Hippopotamyrus; species Hippopotamyrus pictus. The sequence continues at coordinate 3,431,832 of JAODLC010000052.1, read as the reverse complement.
TCCTTTCCCGTAGCACGAGGACGGGGCGCGCCGCTCTATGCTGGGGGACAGCCCCAAGCTACTGACACACTACCACGATGACGCCAGGACCATGTACGAGGTTTTCCAGAGAGGCCTGCGTATCACTGGTGAGTCCCCCGGAACAAGGAATGCTGGGTAGCACACACGGAGCACCTCCGAACTCAAGTCATGAGTCCAGACCTGACCCTTGGCTAGAAAAAAATTTCATGGGGCATCCGGTAACCCTACCGTTAAGTCCCGCTCTGACAATTTTGCAGACCGTGGGGCTGGTTCAGACACACACACACACACAGGCGATTATGCAGCATCCTAAAATATAATATAATGACGCTGACAAATGACTAATGAATAAGTTAATAAACTAAAAGTACGCCAAAAAAACAATGAATCAATAAAGCAAAAAAATCAGTTAAATGGCTAGTAGCTAATAGGTGCATAGGTGGGAAGTTCAAATCCAGAAAGTAAAAATCCAGACCAAGATTTTGTTTCAACCAGCCAGTTGCTTTATACTCAGCTGGTTGGCTGAAGCAAAATCTTGGCCTGGATTTTTACTTGACGCACCTGAAATGTCTAACCTCTGCTAATCTGTAACGTCACTCAGGGAAAAATGAACTTGAAACAGAGCACCTTCTCAGATGTTCGGCGCCATCAATTCGTTGACACTGCAGCATGATCGAAATTCCTCACACCAATAAACATTTGAATAATACAATAAAAGGAACACAGGCTTTCTCCGAGCAGGGACTAATCTGTAGGCATTGAAATCCGCTTAAACTGTGGGTGTTCCTCTTTAAGTACGTGCAGTGTTATTAAGTTTTTTGTGGGGGTGAATTATTAACCCCTTGATGTTCGCAGGTGACGGGCCTTGCTTAGGCTCCCGGAAACCGAATCAGCCCTACACATGGCTGTCCTACAGAGAGGTGAGTATACGAGTCGCGGATTAAATCAGACGCACAGAATAGTCAGGCAGGAAGGATGGGTGGAGGCGTGGAAATATCCGGTAAATGCGTCCGTTGCAAAAAAAAAGAAAATGTCCAGTCTAGGATGACTTTATGATATTATTGTTTGTTATTGAGCGAAACAGTAATGGGGTTTGTAAAACTGTTGTAAAATTGCACATGCCGTGATCGCCTTACTGTGCAAAAATCTCAGGCAGGCTAAGAAAACGATGTTTAAATGATCTTCATGTTGGTGTAAAAACTGACATAACACCTATCAAAGTGTGTCAGCTTAATGATTTCACAGCCTCTCCTAAAGCTGCCTCGTCATCTACAGCAGCAGCCCAACATTCCCCCTGTTTGGATAATGAATCCCTCATTGACTTATTTTAACTAATCAAGTTAATTAATTAATTGGGCTGGTGAGCAAATTTAACAAATACATGTAATGACCGGGGTGCCTCTGAAGAGAGGTTTGTGAGCTGAATCAGTGTACCTCTAGCCATCCAACAAGGTATCAGTTACTTTTTGGATAACAGAAGAAATTTTGTAGCATTTTATCGAGTTACTATTGATTTGCAGGTGTTCTAATGTCAAATTTCTTTTTTCCTGTGGATGAATAGCCTTAAACATTTTCTTTGACTGCCTAAGACTTTTGCACAGTGCTGTAGATAAGGGGTGGGCATGGTGGTCCAGTGCGTCACACACCTCCAGGGTTCAGTGTGTAAATCCTGTCACTGGTCTGTGTGCAGTGCAGTACGCTGGCACACTGTGTCTGTGACTCAAATGCTGTGTCTGTGACTCAAATGCTGTGTCTGTGATCGTTTGTTTAAATCCCAGGATCACCTGAGTGATTTCACTGTAGGCCTCCTTAGCCCTCAGCTGCTTTCTCAAAAAAATACATCGATTTGGAAAAAAAAATATCTGCTAAATAACTGAAATGAGGAGCTGGCACAATCTCCTCTTGTTTGCTCCAGTTTCCTAACTCTGCCGAAAACACGTGTTTAAGTGAATTAGTGCATGTGGCTGGTCCGCGTTTGGCGATTGTGTTTGCGTGTGAGCCTTTCGATGGCCGGGCATCTCCTGCAGTGTCCCTGCCGTGAGCCCTTTGCTCCCAGGATCTCGGTGACTTTGTTCTGGATATGGATGCAACCTGTGGGTCCTGAATACAGTATTAAGATGGATTCCTCTGATAAAAGGAGACAAGGATGGAGACAGATTACTTTGTAAACAGCCACGTTTTTACTCAGGCAACCACATGGCCTCCCTTTCCCTTACGGTCCACTCAACTTCCCATTATTATAGGATCACATGATGGATTTAACCAATAAAAATTAAAGGAACTCTATCCATGTGGTGAAGAAAATAATGTGAAACATACTCTTACATGGAGATGGAAGACAATGGATGTACAATCAATCGATCAATCAATCATTATTTATATAGCACAGCTTTAACCACAGGATTTACAAAGTGCTTTACAGACATTTTAAAAGAAGAAAAAGAAATTAAAATAAGGACAAAAATAAATATATAAAATGCCACCAGAACCAAGGGACTTTTACCACCACGTTTTCTGTAGGGGACTTTAACCCCTCCCTCACAGGGGACTCCAGCCCCTACCCCACAGGGGATTCTAGCCCCTAACTCACAGGGGACACCAACCCCTACCCCACAGGGGATTCTAGCCCCTACCTCACAGGGGACTCCTGCCCCTACCTCACAGGAGACTCTAGTCTCTACCTCGCAGGGGATTCTAGCCTCTAGCTCATGAGGGAATCTAGCCTCTACCTCACAGGAGACTCTAGCCTCTACCTCATAGGGGACTCTAGCCTCTACCTCACAGGGGACTCCTGCCCCTACCTCACAGGAGACTCTAGTCTCTACCTCACAGTTGATTCTAGCCTCTACCTCACAGGGTATTCTAGCCTCTAGCTCATGAGGGACTCTAGCCTCTACCTCACAGAAGACTCTAGCCTCTACCTCATAGGGGACTCTAGCCTCTACCTCACAGGGGACTCCTGCCCCTACCTCACAGGAGACTCTAGTCTCTACCTCACAGTTGACTCTAGCCTCTACCTCACAGGGGATTCTAGCCTCTAGCTCATAGGGGACTCTAGCCTCTAGCTCATAAGGGACTCTAGCTTCTACCTCACATGAGACTCTAGCCTCTGGTGAGAGATGAGATGAGAGCTCTTGGATTTGTGCTTCCTGTAATAGGCTACAGGCTCATGTTCATCTCTGAGGCCTTTCACGATGATACGGTGGATTTAACATCTAAAGCCAAGCACACATCCCAATCCCAGTGTTTTTCCAGAAAACTCTGTCTTTGCTTAGATCTAACAAACCATATAAAAAGGAACCAGTCAATCCATGTGGAAGGTCAGTGTTGAACACAAGTAAAAGAGAAAGGCACAGTGTAAAACAGTGATGTAGCAATATATTGGTGAGAATACTGTACTGTGCATTACTGTCTCAGGTAGTCAAAGAAAATGTTGGTGTAAGACTGATTCTATGTTTTGACAAAACATGTTACTGTAGCTTAACAAAATGCTCCTAAAATCACCCCGGTAGCTGCAACAACCACCCAGTACACCCATGTATTTTTTGACTTGACCACTAGCACATGCAATTCGGATAATCAATACCTAATTGAGTTGTTTTAACTAATTAAATTAGTTAATTAATTGAGCTGGTCAGTGAAATGTGCCAAATGCGTGGAATGGCCGCAGAGGAGAGGTTTGGGACCAAGGCGGTGTTTCTCTAGCCACGAGGCATCGCTGACTTTTTGAAGAACAGAAGAAATTCTTATTAGTTTTTATTGTATTGCTGTTCATTTGCATATGTTACAATGTTAATTTGTGTTTTGTTTTCCTGAGCATATAAGCACGTATAACCCAGAAAAATTACCTTAAATATTTTCTTTGACTGCCTAAGACTTTTGCACAGTACTGTATTTGATTAAAAGTACATAATTTCCCACAACGATCCTCTTTAGATTCTGATAAAAACACAGAAACGCATAAATTGCACGGATAAAAACACGTGGCACACGTATTATATATAATACTGTAATAATGAGGCTGTGAACGTTGAGTTTGACTTCCTTCCCTCTCAGGTCATCCTCCGGGCTGAACACCTTGGGTCGGGGCTTCTGCACCTCGGCTGCAAGCCAAAGCCGGACCAGTTCATCGGGGTGTTTGCGCAGAACAGGCCAGAGGTGAGCACAGCCCCCCCACCACCGCCCTGTGGCCTGTACTACGAAGCGGGGTTACTGGCTTATCGGGGTAACTTGTCGGATTTAAGGTACCACAGTTTAAATGGACTTCATATTCGCTCGCTTGAATTTTGCTCAGACTACCTTAAATCCGACAAATTACCCCGATAAGCCAGTAGCCCCCCCCCACCGCCCTGTGGCCTGTACTACGAAATAGGGTTACTGGCTTATCGGGGTAACTTGTCGGATTTAAGGTACCACAGTTTAAACTGACTTTATATTCGCTCGCTTGCATTTTGCCCAGACTACCTTAAATCCCACAAGTTACCCCGATAAGCCAGTAACCCCGTTTCGTAGTACAGGCCCCAGCCTTTGCTGCCGGCATGGACCCTGACATTCACCTGCTTACGTTCGCAGTGGATAATTGCGGAGCTGGCCTGCTACACCTACTCCATGGTCGTTGTGCCTCTTTACGACACCTTGGGACCAGATGCTATTCGCTTTATCATCAACACTGGTGAGCGTTGCCATGGTGCTATATATTGTGTTACATTAACATTGGTGACCCTGTACTGGATAAGCAATATGGAAAATGGATGGATGGATGGGTGAGTGGATGAATGGACAGATGGATGAATGGATGGATGGGTGAGTAGATGGATGATGGACGGACGGACAGATGGATGGATAGGTCAGTAGGTGGATGGATGGATGTACAGATGAATGGATGCATGAACAGAATAATCAATGGATGGATGGAAGGGTGGATAGATAGATAGATAGATAGATAGATAGATAGATAGATAGATAGATAGATAGATAGATAGCCAGGTTCTAGCCAGGTTTCCTGTGTGTCTTTACTATCAACGTGGGCACTGAATTTTTCTAGGTAATTCCAGGTCATTGAGGCTTACGCCACAGTTTGTAGCCGAACGATTATTTCTGTGCCCGTTTATTGACGTTTCCCGCTCCGGTGCCCCGCAGCGGAGATTTCCATAGTCATCTGCGACAAGCCGGAGAAGGCGCAGGTCCTGCTGGGAAAGGTGGAGCGGCAGGAGACCCCCGGGCTGAAGAGGATCCTCCTCATGGAGCCCTTTGACTCCCTCCTCGTGGAGCGCGGCGAGCAGTGCGGCGTGCGGATCCAGGCCCTGACGGAGGTGGAGGTATACGCGCGTGCCGCGTGCCGCGGAATAAGTCTCGGACTGCATGAAGATCCAATAGGGACATTCTCAATCAAGCTATTTCTGACGGCAGTGGCTCCCACACAACATGTGTGAAGTCAGCTTCTCCATATAAAGCACTCATGGGTGAAATAATATTATATTACGGCCCTGCTTTAATGAGAGGGAGAAATCAGCATGCTTATGACCAGTGTGACATTACCTCGCTTCCAAAGCAAAAATTCTTGCCTTTTTATATACCTGGGTAGTTTTGGTTATGGGGACGAACCCTTAATTAGTATGCCACCTAGTGGTTGGCTTTGGCTGTCTTTCTTCTATTCCCTCTATCAAAAAAGCACAGCAATGGTTTAAAGGACGTTCTGGGTCCAGGAGGCTTCCTGGCAGTAATAATTTAGCTCCCAGACAGTCTGGCAGTGAGCTGGGAGGGAGCAAAAATGTGGACCAGCTGTGGGTGACCAGGTTGGGAAACACTGGCTTTGGGTAATGGAATATGACTTGTAATGGCGATTTCAATTACCCATCATGACAATTACGCATGTGAGCTTTATTTGCAAATTGCGCAAAAGCCGCGGTTCATTGTTGAAGAAAATGGTCCAAGGTACCAGCTTAATTAAAGGTTTGCTGCCTCTGTGTCAGCCTCCATCGTTACTTTTTACCGTGCTATTTACCGCTCTTACAGGAAACCTAAAGTTCTTTCAGTAGTCACTAGGCCTTGTTTGGCGTAAGTACTGGTATGGAAATACTTAAAGTAGGATTCGGAATGAAGTACAGCTGGTTCAAGGCCTGGGGCGCTGCTGTTCTTATTACAGCAACAGCGGTCTGTGACTCATTGGGATGTTGTGATTCAGGCACAAGCATTTCTGTGCTAATGTTTGGCTTTTGCCATCCCCACTAAGACTCATAAATGGAGTGCTTTACAGGTGCAGCACATCCAAAGGCACAATTGGCAGCTGCTGGCTGTGCCAGGACATGATTAAGGGTCTTACCCGCAAGACCGGGAGCAGAATGGTTCAGGAACTTCTCGCGTGACCCGTCTGGCCTGTCTGTGCTCTGTGGATCATCCATCCATCCATCTATCAAACATTTATGCAGTCAGGATTTGTGTAGAGCCTGTAGTTTATGCCTGGTAGCATAAAACTGGGTATGCTGTTGTAGGTCACAGACAGTCACACTGGGGAATTTAGGTGTGCAGGTGCACCTCATTTGAAAAAGCTCACAGAAGACAGGGGGAGGAAATCTGTTGACGTTGCTGCTAGTAGACGAGGAGAGGTGTGGGAATCGCAGCCGTGTCATATTGTCTTACCGTTTCACACCAGCGTCGTCACCGAAACCCCAGAACTCCAGTCGGCTGGATGAATCTGCTTGAGATTTTTGTTTTAAGCAATTTGAGTGCTGCTGACGACCCGCACTTGTTAGCAAGGCTGCGTTATTTGATCTCACTCGGGAAATGTGCCCTCTGCGTTTAGTAGCTATGAAGCATATCGCATCTGATCGAGCGAAGACAGAAAATATAAAGATTGTTTGTCTTGTAAGTGTAACACTTGGCTACTGGAAAATGTGTGTTTTATCACAGTTCTCATCCACATTTCCGTCAACACAGCAAAACAAATTCACTTAAACACTTGTAGTTAACGTGTTTTTTTTTTCTTCCCCTTCTTCTCGTATTTCATTTATTGCCTAACTGGCAGACTCGATTTATTACTGTGGGTGTGTGTGCGAGTAATATTACACCTGAGGCGTTTTTTGTGTCTATGGGAATGTTTGTATGTGTGTATGTGACTACCTTAAACTTTTTATATCCAGTTTATATCTTAGGCCTTGTTTCGATCTGAGCTTCGTTTTTGTAAAATACAGGAAGGTCCCCAGGTTACGAACGAGCTCCTTTCCCTAAGTCTGTCTTTAAGTGAAATTTGTAGGTGAGTCAGAAATGTGTCTGTAAGATACACAATAATATCAATTATAATAATAAAAGTGACAACAGACAGTACAGTACCGTACGTAGGGCTGACAAACCACTGAAGCCACACAGTGTTTTCACAAGCGTTACAAAGTAGAGCGTGCGCTCGTTATTACAAACCATTGTATTTAACTCGAATTTTTAATAACAGTCTTTATGGCAGCCTATTCATAAGTACAAGCTGTCCAAAAGTCGGGTGTTTTTAACTCGGGGACTGCCCCGTATGCTAAATTGTGTACATTGGCCTTTAATGTGTTAGCATGCTCTAGCCTAGAGGCTATGTAGTCAAGATAACATTAACATGTCCGGTTGGCATCTCCCCCCCCCCCCCCCCCCGCCAGGCCCTGGGCATGGAGCACCACCGGAACCCTCTGGTAAGTCTGCTCCTCCTGCTGACCTGCTAAACCACAGCCATGGCAGAGGGAGATTTCAAGGGGGTCGGCCTGGCCCAAAGGAGCCACTCATCACCAGAGGTGGAAAGGTCAGGTCCTGAGACTACAAATCCAGCCCAAGATTTTGTTTCAACCAACCAGTTGAAGTACAACTGGAGTACAACTGGTTGGTTGAAACAAAATCTTGGCCTGGATTTATAGTTTCTGGACCTGAATTTTCCACCTCTGGTGATTACTTATCACGCCGATCAGTCGGACTGCACAGCTAAGTTGAAGGCCTTACATCATTTATATGGGCACAAACAGTATGTTTTTATCTAAAGCTCGCTGCTCCCTCTGTGGTCGTCCTGCCCTTTACCGTGTTATCAATTCCTCCCACAGCCGCCCCAGCCGGAAGACTTGTCCATTGTTTGCTTTACCAGCGGGACCACAGGTCAGTGAAGGCTCCTTCCTGCGTGTGACAGTAGCGTGTGAAGAGGCAGAGGGGTGATAAATGACCCCGCGGTGACAGCCGACATCTTTATGATTTTAACTGAGTCGAATGCAAACAGTCATCAGAGGAAAGTCATTCAAGACGCTCTGTTACTGTGTTTGTTTAAGGATCGTATTCTGGCTACGAGATCATAAATACGGGAGGCGCGGTGGTTAGCACCGGTACCTTGCACCCCTGGGATCAGGGTTCCGTCAGGGTTCCATGCGCGGTTCCCTCTGGGTTCTCCGGCTACCCGCCACAGTCCAAAAACATGCTATGGAGATTTGGAGTTACCAAATTGTTAATGGTGATCTGCCACAGATTGGTACCTCATCCTAGGTTATTCCCGTGCACCTGTAGCTCTGGGATAGGCTCTGT
>JAODLC010000052.1:3379661-3411746 GCA_026781145.1 Hippopotamyrus pictus | reverse complement strand
GAAACAATAGGAGTCATTTTATGGCGTGCGGGCCAGGTCTGGGCCAACAGAAACAATAGGAGTCATTTTATGGCGTGGGCCGGGGACCCAGCCAGACTTGGGCCAGAACTGAGGCAAGGGTGTGGCCCGCAAGTGGGCCAGACAAATTTTGTTATGTGGGCAGACCCCCCTGCGCCAGCCTAAACGAAACTTAAGTGAACAATTTTACTTCGGCAATGCTGCAGCAGTTTAAAAACTAGCAACTCGATCGCTGTGGGGGCAGCAAGCATACATCATTTCATGTCACAACCTCATACAAAACAAACGAGACTGGAAACGAAGGAGCCGGCCAAGATGGTTTTTCTCGCACTGCCTCCTGGTGGACATGACCTATAATCCTCCAGATAAACGTAAACTACGCGGGCAAGTACAGCCAGAACGTTGCTTGCGTTGCGTATACGTCGCCTCGCCGCCCTTAACTAGGTCATTTTATACGTGGGCTTTCGGGTATCTACAAGGTTCTATCGGTTTTCAATATAAAGGGGGTATTTCGTGGAGCCGTTTGTTTGCCCCGGCAGAGATGGGGCGATGTATGCGTGCAGCGAAGCATCGACACCTGCTGGTCGGACGAAGAGCCGCTCGCTCGCAAACGGGACGCTTAGCGACACCGGCCCGCAAAACCCTGTCGATGCGTAACAGTAAGGAAGCCAAACTTTGATATATCATTAAAAAACTCTACTTTTATTATTGACGCCCATTAAGCATTTCTTAGGTCTTTGTTTCTGCCGTAACACCATCGAGTCGCTGGTTTGCCGAACAGGACGTTTAGTTTGGCAACGGCTTTTCACTTCGTTCAAAACGTTATGGCGTTTGAGGAGTTTTTATACGTTAATCATAAAAACTGAATTGATGTTAGTCGGAGGCTCGAGCGATGGCGTGTTGGGGATGTGTGTAACCCGCAGGTCGGAAGGCTTTCGGAGCAGCTCATCCCCAAAGAGTCATGAACCTTTCGCCCATTGACGAGTCCCTGGACCCCGGGCAACGCGAGTGAGTCCCCAGGTCACTTTGCATTAGTGTCACCTGAAGCTACATGAGGAGAAAATTAATTCAGAATTCAATAAACGGCGTTGCCAACTTTAGTCAGTTAGCTGGCGTGAGATTTTCAGTCTGCGCACACATTTACATGCATGTAACAGTTTTATTACCTTGTAAATATCCTGCACGGTTTGAAAACTGCCCCAGCGCTTTTTATGTAGCTAATTTTATCTTTATAATGGAATAATATAGATTTGCTGTAAGATTTCTTGCGTGTGCATGAGAGTCTGAAAGCGAGAGCTGGCAAACGTTCACACCATACACTGTTATACACTGTTTGTTTAAATCCCGAGGTTGTTATTGCTCTTTAAAATAAAAAGCATGATTCAGATTAATTGCAAAGAAATCGCTTGGTAGACATGAGAGGGTAGACGGTGTAACTTTTAGATGCTTAACTTGTGCTAGGCCAAGGTAAGTGCTTGGCTATGGGGTATACTGCCGTTAGGCCCGATCACACGGGTTTATAGCCCCGAGGTTTTAAGCCCTGATGTCAGTCTTCTAAAAAAACAAAGAAGGTAAGCCTCTGGTAAACTTGCCTTAGGCTTAGCCCCTGATCTGTTCAATAGCCAGAAACGCCCCTGCCGTAGGCTACCTAATAGGAACTAAACCAGCAGTTACCGAGATACAGTCCTGTTGTCTTTGACGTAGATTTCTCCTGCCAAATTATACAGAGAATCTTAGACATTTTTTCCCCTCAAGATTATTTCATTTACATAGAAAGTGTCAAAAAAAAAAAAGTCGTTACTTAAGACACAAACTCAACATACAACAGATGTATTATTTATTTCTTTGGTGTATCGTTTCTCTGGATCTATCTCATATGCATAAAGCCTGCTCTGATTAGCATAATATTGGAATATATTTGCAGAATTACCAGAACCTAGCGCGGCTGATCTGCTTGCCAGTCTAGGCAAGTCTGCCATCTGGCAAGTGAGATACACCCCGCCCCCTGCCCCCATCAACCTATCAGAAGCCAGGAGAGGTTTATCAGTCACCTCACGTGACATATCAGTCGGGCTCCTTAAGCCTGTCACTGATCTGAAATTATCCCTCATCCCCATCTTAACTGAGGTGCACCTTTCCACGTGACCTGTGCCCTAACACCAGGATTCAAATGAACTGAATTAACATTTAGTCAATGATTGTCATAATGATGTAATGACAATTCTTCTAAGGGTTTGACTTCAATTGTGGGATTGATTAAAATTCAGTGTACGTTCATAGTGTTTGCTTGCTTCGCAAGTATTTGAAAAAGACAAAAGCTCGAATCTGTGACACTTCACAGACATTAATCATTTTACCCAGAGACCAAATGTGATCATTTGTACCCTAAACCTCATGTCGTTTGCTTGGATTCCAGTGATGTAAAAGCTAAAATCTGGAATGGAAATCAACTTGAGTAATTTGGGAGATGTCAGGTCCAGGACTCAGAACTAAACATTTTCCACCCTAAATCATTATCTTGATGGCAAAACCAAACGCATTTTGTTTTAGATTTTAAGTTTTACATGATTGAACTATATGAAATGTACTAATATAAATCTAAATTATGTTTATAAATATTTTCCCAAATGTATTTAATATATGTTGCATAATAAAAGTCTAGACTTTAATGCTGGAAAAAATAGTTTGGTGGTTTTTTTTGCTGAAAATATCCAAGCTTCTATACAATATACTTGCTGAAAGTTACAATAACATTTACCTTGCAGAAATGTCATTCCTGATGAGGGATTGCAAGATCCACCACCTCAGTCATGCCAAACAGCATGTGTCTTACAGGTGAGACTGGTTTCATAAGCCTGAAACTACCTCAGATTTTAACAAGCACTTTGTGTGTATAAACATTTTTTCTTTTTAGGACTCTGTTGGTGAACATACTGTCAGCTGTTCGACAAATTGTGACAGTTCGTCAGGTTTGTATGACATCAAAGATTTGCATTTAGTACAGTGTAACATAATTTTATTTAATTTCTAATAGAGCCTGTTTCTCAAAATCACAGACATGGATTTGCCATCTGGAGTTTCTACTTTTTTCCTTGATTGTATGGATTCTGGTTCGTGTGTCTCCTCTTCCTCATCTCATGAGATGGACAGTAGTTACTCTTCTCCTGAAGTGTTCCGGACTCCTGACATACATGGTATGTGCACTATAATTAAAACTCCTACTCCTTTGGAAACTTGCTAAGTACACATTTAATATTCTGTGACCCGAGGGAAGCTTTTCCTTCTGAAGCAAGACAACGCAAGGATGTTTCTTACATAATAATGCTTGTATATCAGCCTCCAGCAGAGTTGTATCCTATATACATAACAGAGCTTGTTAAACTCTGGAATTCCTGAACTGAAAATAACTTTATAAATTCAGTTAGTAGGATTTTTGTAAGGTGTCGCCACAAAGTCTCGCTTCTGAGATTCAGTAAATGTCCGCAGCGAATGCGATTGCTTGCTCTGTGTTTTTCGGTTTAAGTGGAGACGCTCTGTTTCACCTTGGAGGAAGAGTTTGTGGAATTGCAGGTGAAAAACTCCACGCTCCTTGACGTTAGTCACGCTGTGGACATCAATATGAGGCAGCCACCGAACCTCTCTGCTATAATGGGTAACATGAACCTTAATGTCATTAATCGGCAACAGACTTTAAATGGTCAATAAACTAGTCTTTCACAACTGGCTATATATTATGTCCTTGGACATTCTGCTCTGTTCTAGATAATTACACTTTAACAATGACTGGCAAAGTAAGACTTGCATCCCCGCTACTAACATAATGTGTGTTAATGATCATTTCAGTTGTGCCAGCAGGGGAGAGAAATGCTATAAGAAAATTAACCTACAGTAGATAGACACGGATTTCTCCTCGCTTTGTGGAAAAATGTAGACTAATTATTTGTGATCTCCCTGCAGAGAATTCAAGGAGGCCTGATGAGAAGGACTTGGAAAAGAGGTATATTCATTTCTTTTCCAATTGCGATATTGCATGAGATGTGGGTTGTGGATGTATTTTTCAAATGACAGATTCTGTCTGTTGTGAACTGTTGAATAATTGGAAAATTGTGATTTTTAAATTTTTTTTTAACATATGTCTAAGACATATGCTATTCAGACCTATGTGTCATTAATTTGGGTAAATGTATTAAACCAGATTTTTGTTTTAGGCACGAAATTCTGAATGAGTCCTGTTCTTTTACATTGCGTAGAACCTCAGTATCAGGTATTTGTCATTTCTGTATATATGATTCTGGACTGTACATTTCACTGCAATGCTTTAGCAAGATGATAAGAGACAGGGTCCAGAAGTAAGATGTCAGTGTTTGTTTTCAGGTAGCATAAGACAGATAAGTCTGTCTGAAAGGAAAGTCCAACCTAGAAGAAATGCTGAAGTGTGTGCTCCAGTCACAGAGCCGCAAAAGGTAACCACTTATGCAGGAAGCATTCTGCTTCACACGGAGTATAAAGTGTCCATTTTTTGAGGGACATCTTGCAGTCATGAATTAATCTTTTTATAACTATTGTGTAAGACACCGGAATGTGTCTGTTTCAGAACTTAAGTCTGGATATTAGTGAGTTTAAATGATACAAATATGTGTGAAATTTACTTGCATTACTTTTTTTTGCAAACGAAAATATCGCACACAGGTAATGAACTGACATTACTGCCTTGCAACAGATGCAGGCTGCAATCCTACAGTTAGCTAAAATAGCCCAGAAACCACAAAATAAAATCCTGTCGCGAGGGCAGGTCAGATTCCTGTGGCGTCCTAGCTAAATACTACGAATTAATAGTGCTTTCATAACTCGGCACTAGAGAGCTTCAGCAGACCTCCGGGGGTTATTTGGTTGAGTAATGGCACCAGCAGAGTTTATAAAGTCTTTCACACGCCTGTAAAGGAAGCAGGCAGTGCTTTGCTTTATCGGAAAGTTTCATTTCTTTACTTGGCTTTCGTTAACTTGTACATGTCTAAACCACGATTTTAGGAACGTCTCGCAAATTCTGTCTTAATCCAAAGCAGTTTCTCTTCCAGATAGGCAGGGCTAGGCCCATGAAGTGCAGAAAGAAGGTTAGCTTTCAATCTGCAGCCGGGAAGGAGCCAGAAAGGAGAGCCGCAGAAGCACGTGGGCTGACCGTGGCCCAGATGGCACAGAATGATGCTCCAGGCACAAGCGTTGGGCCAGATTTTTCAGCCGTGGCCCAGCAAGGGGACGAGGGGCCGGCTGGCATTTATATGGTAGATCTGGAAGAAGATGAATTCGAGAGAGGTCCAGCAGAGGGCACTGCAGCTGTCCCAGGCATCTCGGCCCAGAGGAATGCCAGGGTCTTCCATTTCACAGATGAAGACGAAAAGAATGCCGTGCTAAAAAAGAGAGAGAGACCCCGCATTGTCTTTCCCTCAAGACCGGTAAATATTCACAGTCTTTGTTGGCCGTGCATTGGAAGTATCACTGTATTTAACTGCAATTGCATTTATTTTTATACAGCTAATTCCGAGCACCTCCCCCACATGTGGTGAAATCCGTCCAGTTTATATGAAGGTAAGAAAATATTCAGTTATGAAAATGATTCTATTTTTACCGCATCACAAAGCGGTTGCATGTGTGATTGTCCAGTAGAGGGCGATATTTTCCATATGAATATGTTTGTGGCTAGTGAAATTGTACAGTAGTTCCGGATTCAAGGGGTGCCTGTGCCTGTGTGTATATAATGTATGAAATAAAAATTTCCCCCTCGATATTTCTCTTTTCGGATGTATTTCATATTGCAGTTCCATAACTCAGAAGTGCATGATCCTAAAGAGCTGCATGAAGTCTGTTGGATGCAGCTACTCCATGAGGGAGAAGACGGTTTCAACAGCTCAAGATTTAAAAAGATCCTTACCAGTGAGGGTAAGAGCATTACCACAGATTTTGTGACTGTGATCGCTTAAGGCCATGCCTCAGAGGTCGTTTTCTTACTGGAAATCTTATCATGCGCTTGTATCCTTAGGGTGACAATGCACAGGGCAACTTCTCGAGCAGTGTTGCTGACCAGTATTGCTGACCAGTGTTGCCCAAGCACTTTCCTTCCCACTGATATTGACCAACAAATTTCTATATAAAAAAACTTTAACTGACTGGGCACCTTTTAATGATCATCCAGATGAGTTGCAATTTTGTCTCGCTGGGTGGCAGTTGTGTGGCATTGCTCAAAAAGTTGCTCAGTTCTTGAACACTAAAAATATGTAATGACCATTATTGTTCCATTTATGATCCCAGAAGACCAAAGTCACTTTTGCAGTCTGTTTTGCAGGTGTCGTCTATGAAGATTATGGGAAAATCAGACAGTATGAAGGACAATGTTTTCAGTGAAATAAATTATTAGTATTTTTCTAGAGTTGTGTTAAAATAGTATTGCTTAATAAATATTATATATGTTTTGTTTGACTTTAATATGGTATTAAAGAAATCTGGTTCACTTCATGAAATTGCATATGTGTACTTGCAAGAACGTGAGAGAGTTCGATATGGGGGGGTGACAAAGGTGGGGCCGTTGTTAGGCCTATTTTAGGGGGGCTTTAAATTATTTGTATGTTTCAAGAGTTATGTTATTGCTTACTAATTGTAGTTTATATAATGTTTGCAATCGCTCCCCACCAGTAAAGACTCACCCCCTCTATCCGTTCATCTCTTACTACGCCTCAGGACAAAGGTCTGCCTTTTGTGGGGACGAATGAAGCCAAATTAAGTATTAGGGGGTACACATCCTACCCGCCCCCGGTCCCTACGTCCCTGTGTACCTGGAAGACGCCTGTCGTAATAATTCGTGCGGCAGTGGATTTCTATTACCTATCAGACCACCGGAATGCCCCTCCGTTCCGGTTTAAACGTGCGTCCCGGGACGTAAGGGCGCTCGTCAAAACATCAACACGCCAATTTCGCTGAACACGTGGGGGCCTCGCCAAAAATACCAGCCAATCAGATAATCCGGAGCAGGAGCGCCGGACTGGGCGACCGTCCAATCAGAAAGCCGACGCCTGTTTCCATGCAGCTGTGTGACTAATGCTTGTCATATGACTCTGACACAAATGGAGTTAGTTTCGAGGAACTAGGTGTGCTTGTGGATTGATAAGAAAGAAGACATTTTTTTGGTTTCGTAAATGTCGAAGCCCCTGGCGCAGAATGCCTCCGACGCTGTTTAATAAACTTTTTAATAAAAAGAATGCTTTTCAGACGGCGCCGAAGTGCGTGAGAGAGGAGCATTCGTTCAGGTATGTGGCCACGCTAACGACCCTCGGCGCGTGGCGAGGGAACTTGGCAACCGTTTAAATTTTGTTTAGATTCTGGCCCTTGGTCTCGCGGTGCGCATTCTTTTTTAATTACGTATTTCTTCTTTTTGCGGCTTACTGCAGGAATAGCGTTGCCGCCTCTCGTACCCGAAGTGTGCCAAGTTTGCTCGGCAGCGGCTTCTTATTCAGGTAGAGCAGCAGCGTGGGCTGTTGGGAGCTGGCGGTGGGTGTTGTAGCCGAGTAGGCAGGCAGCGTTTCATACACCTCGTTAGCTAGCCTGCTAATGGCGAAGCGCCTTCGGGTCCCACGACTTATGGGGGTCCCCGATATTTTGACTGCGCTGCGAAAAAAAAAACAAAAAAAAAAAAAACAACCGCTTGCTTTGTTGTGCTGATGCGTGGAAGCTGAGATGTTTTACCCCATCAAGTGCAGTACTTGCACAAAAAGACGCAGGACAGCGTGTACCGTCGCTTCGCAGCCACCCCATAGGCTCAGAAGTGCGCCTCGCCTGGCAGCGGACCAAGAAAAACGATGCGTATATCTCACGTCCGCACGGACCTGTATCAATATTAATCATGAGTATTGCTCTAATATGGAGCCTACATTAAGCGCTGACTGCGGTGCTACGCGCGCTGCGCATTAAGTGATAAATGTAGACAATTATAAAGGCAAACTTGGCATACAATGCAGGCGAATCGCGTGAGGGACCTGTAACTTTAACTTGCGGAACCTGTTACCGGTAGGTTGACATTGTAACAGACTATAACATTTCGGGGGAGGTGTCGGTTACAGAGTTAGGGATTAATGCTGTGTATATCTTGTGAGCGACCCGTACTTATTTATCCCTAATTTGTAAGCGGGAGTAGAATTTTATTTCGTGTCTATATTTTCAAGTAGGTGCATATTTTCACATTGGAAGTGTTCGGTATATACACTTGAATAGCGCATCGCTCAATCCTTTTTGACAGTTATACAAATCAATGCACAGTTTTTGTTATGCAATGTACTCACTCAACCATCTGCTTAAATTACAGTAGCAAGTCGTTATTTATTCTGGTTTATAACATCTTGAGCTGTTATATATATTCTTGGTTGATTGGCCATGATTCGATCTGATGTGTATTGCCACAATAAAACAGCAGTAATATGTGCGATTGTTTTTACTCACTCTTCATTGATTTGTGTAGGCCCAATTACTTTGCTGATTAAGACATTTGTACATAATTTTAGGTAACGGCAAATTGACCAGCATGTGTCCGGAAGTTGAACTGACCTATCCACACAGTTTGCGGAAATATGAAAGGGACATTGTGATATCTTTTTTTTTTTTTTACCGCAGGTTCTTCCTTTTACCACAGTGAGATGGTTGTGACACATCCATTGTGTAGGGAGTTCAGTTGTTATTAGTACAGATCTTTTTTGAGTGTGTGTCAGTCAGTGATGCGTTGCCCCAAAGGTTCCCAGACGCCGAAGATATTACATATCGGCATGCTTCGATCCCATCAAAATTCCAGGGCCCACGAGCGTCCTTGGAGGGGCCACAATGCTCACCTGCGGTATCATGCAGAGTTTTGCGTATTGTGTTAGTGTTTGGCTTGTTGGTTGTTTAAAATGATTTTTAAAGCTATTGTGATCATTTACCTTTAAATGTTATAGATGTGATATTTACAATGGTAGTATATAAATGTTTTAGGTTTAGCCTGGAAAAGTTGAGTAATTCTTATGTTCATTTCATATTTCATCTGGGTAGTGTGATTACTAATATAACTAAAGTATGAATGGGTGGTTTGTAAAAAGGGACAGTCTCTCAATTGTCAGTTGGAATTTTTCCAGTAAGATCTTTTCTAGTAGCTGAAAGTGGTTTTTATGATGTATACATTTTTTTCAGTAAAGGCCAAAACTGCTGTTATAAATCTTATATTTTTCTGTAAATTATTTCTCAAGTACATTCTGTTGAGATGCAAGGAAGTTCCTCTAACTCTCATAATTTTGGAGGGAGTTGATTTAAAAAAATAAAAATTCTCCCCCTTCAGTACATTGTGGGTTTGGAGTGTGTTGCAATATGTTCCGTTTAGGTTTTGTAAAAGTATCACATGAAAGCGGATGTATCCAGATAGATGTGACTTTACATTATGATAGCACTGCACTTTATGATGCACACAAGCAAGCATCATTCCCTGTTCAATCATTGAAATGTCAGTATGGATTTTTTGTCATCAAAAAATTGTATTTAGGTCAGTATTTCATGTATATCATTTTAAATGTCTCGTGTGAGATGTTTTTCTGACGAAAGCATTTTATATTGACACATGGTTAAAGGAAACTTGAACTTGGATGGGCGTATAAATTGCTGATTATGTGGCTGGATTGTAGCTTGTGACTGCAGGAATACCTCCTTATACCTTCAAAAGGATATCGGTTATACTGCTGTTTGATGGTTTTGTGCCATCTGTCATGTTTATTCTAAGGGTAACCTACAATAGGGAATGCAATTTCCATTTTCTTCTTTTCATCATAAGCAGCTTGTGAAATATTTTTCCCCACACTGTGACTGTTACTGTGTACGGTATAGGATCATACCTAGAAATTAGTAGTAAGTCTTATAGAGAAGAAAAGGGTTTGATGTGCCCTGTGGGCATTGTTAGCATGCTTATTCTGGTGCTTCATGGGTGATGACCACAGGTGAAATGTAGCTCTGGCCTGTGGTCTGCTAAGAGAGGCCGTCGTCGTGTTCCATTCTGAGCTATTTTAAGTGTCTTGTAGAGTTCTCAGAAGTGCAGGGTCATGGTAAAGGTATATTTATGTGAACACTGCCTTAATCAGCTGCCCTCCCTACCTGTTTTCTGCTAGCTTGCATGCGGTGTCATTTTAATTGGGTACTGGCAGGTAAAAAATTTTAAAATTGGCACAGTTTCAATTTTAATAGGACAGGGTGTTTTGTTTTATGTCAAATAAAGGATACAGATAAATCCAAGTCATTGTCTTTAATGGTTCTTGAGATATGGCTTTGGGGTACCCCCTGACCTGATGAGTTGGGAGCGCACATTCATTTCACTTTTGCCATCGACTCTTGCATTTCACTATGAATTCCCTGAAAAACTTAATTTTTCAAGATTCATTTTGACACATAGTTTAGTGTGTTTTTTCTGTAGGCTTCTGTGAGAAAATTGAGTGAAACTGACAAATCTTTGGTTCGAACCATTGAAAAATTGTTTTAATTGATAATTTAAATTCAGTTTTTGAAAGAAATGAATAAGAATATATGCATTTCTGGACAGAGAAATGGTAAGTTTGAATTTGAAGTGCTTTGGGCAGATTTTTAGTTTTCTCTTCTCAATACCAGTACCTATTTTAATTAATCTTTTTAGGCCAAATGATGGATATCAATTTATAGATAAACTGATAGAACCCATTCTAATATTGTTTATTGTCTTTACATAGAGCCACAAAATTATTTCAATTTTTTATTAAGATCACCAGTGTGAATTGAAATGCTTAAGCTTGCATCATATCAACACAAAGTTTTACAAGGAAGCACATGTCTTGTCTCTTGAACTGGTAATTTCCACTGTCTGGAATTTAGTTAGTGGTTTCAGTGGTGTTGGAGTTCATCCATGCCTGTACACAAGCCTAAATTAGATATCCTTAAATGAACTCCTGCAGTATTCCACATGACACAGAGCAAGCTCTCCCATCATATGTGGCATGATTTCAGGACTGATTACGGTTTACACTGAAACTAGACAATGTGTTCCTTACGGTCTCGGCTGTCTAGTAATTTTTGCTTCATATTTTGTTGGCTGTATATTGTTTTTTTTTTTTTTTTTAAATATAAGTATTTGTGTTTTTTTGAGCACTTTTTAACTAATTTTCTTTCACACGTTATGTGGAGTATTTTATAGGGATGAGTAACTTTTTATAACAAAAATGTAGACATTAACATGGTGGAAGCTTTTTAAAAAACATTGTTATAGTTGTTGCCGTTTCTGTAGATTTGTTCCTTCACCTGTGCGTGCCAGAAGGAAAGGTAACAATGCGTATTGAAGCACACCTGGATCTGTCCCAAGGTGCACAGGTGTGCTGCAGCTAAGTGGTTAAGAAACTCTGCTCTTTGCCCTTGTTACTGATATAGGTAAAATGAGTAGCGATGAGATTCTTAGCAGGAAAATCAATATTTGCTTATTTAGATTTTAGATTTTTCTCGTGTTAGAGTCAATGATTGCAATTTCATGGAATTTTGGGCCCATTTGTATTAAGGTGAAGTTGGTCAAACACATTTATTTTCCTTGATAACACTGTTCTATCCTGACATAATAGCAAATGGTTAATTTGTCGTGTTGTGTTATTGTCGATGTTGCTATGGCTCTGCGGCAATTGTTTGAGTTGTGGGAATCAGAAGGCCCAGTGAAGTATTTTCCAATGCAGGAACTGTGCTAGCAGCATTCAGGCTGAGAGCCATAGCAGTTGTCTGTTTAGCACGGCAACATGATCCAAGGCCTCGTGAGAATAAAACACTGAAATTTGTTGTTGGATCCAAGAGGCTTTCACAGGGCAGGTTAGAACATGCCACGCGGCTAGGGTCATTAGCCACTGCTCTCGTGCTTTTTGTTTAGGGGTAACAAGAAACTGATACTGTTTGATGGAGCCATTATTTTCTTACTTCGCAAGAAGGGTCTTGTTTCTGAGCTTTTTCCAAGTGAAGTTCCCCCTCTGACTTACATCCGCTTTGGAGCATCACTGCCCCTTTCACTGATGACCATGATTCACACGCGTCCCTGACTTTGTCAGCTTTGGGAAGGCAGGCCATTGTTTGGAATCTGGAGATTCTGGCTGTGATGTAATCCCTACAGTCATGAGGCATGTGAGTGTGGAATGCGTGTGTCAGCCTGAAACCAAGGAAACGGCGCAGACAGGAAGCAGTGTGATCCTGTTTGTGGCTTTAAGCCCATTTAGGGGGCAGCTCTGGAACAAATTTTTTTTTTTTTTTTTTTTTTAAAGGGAGGTCACATTAAAGTAGCCCGTTTACAGTTTTGCATGGATCTATTGAAGTGAAAGGGTTAATCAGTCTCGGGGTTGGAGTGCCCTTCTGTCTGGTGTCAGGTTATAGTCTGCACTGCTGGCCTGTGTAAATATTTGATGTATTATCTAACTGAAAACATAAAATGGTGCTCTTTACCATTGACCTTAGAGAGATGGTCAAGTGTTATCCTTCTCACAGATTGTTAGGCAAATAAAAGCAGTAATGGAAGTAAGATTTGTTCCAGTTGTTCATGTCTTCTGCCTTTGGAGAAATGGGTGCCATAGGGTGATAAAACTGCCTAGTGCTGTCCTGAAAAATATAGAAACAAGCTAAATATAGAAAAGATTTTCTTTTTTTTTTTTTTTTTTTTTTTCTTTAGTGTTGACAGATGTGTGCTCTTTAGCATCCATTTAACTTAAAAGTACTAACCTGTAGCAACTTGTTTCAGTCATTGCTGAAGTTTTCGTTTGGATGTAACTAGTAATGTTTGTGGGTAGGTAGAACTGTAAAGGAAAGGCAAAAGAACTTGTCGTGAGTGTCCAGCCACTCTAGTGTGACGTTTCACCTGCACCTGCTGTCCTGTCGAGAAATGAGCTTCTCTGTGCCGTCACTACTCTCGGTTCCAGCTCTGTGTGTTTGTCTCCGCAGTCTCATTTTGGAAGGGGTGAGCATGGTGGCTGGTGTTGGAGGGTGTAAGGAGTGGGCTAGTGTCAGCTTTCACCCACAAGAAAGCATGATTAGACTATTCTGGTGCCTGGAATACTGGCAGGGTTTAGTTTTCAGGCAAGAATTAGGTGGCAGGGCGACTTTGCGATCCAGGAATGCCGACCTGGATAAAAGTACCTGCTGCTGAGTTCTAAAATAAACCCTCAGAAAGGCTTACCTACGTCACTGCCCGTACATATTGTGCCCTACCAGCCTTCTGGTCAGCAAAGGGTGGGCAGCGGTCCTTGTGGGTGGGGGCAGAGCTGGCTCTGGGGGTAGATCAGTCCTGGTGAAAGGCTTACTTTGCGGTGCCCTCACCGTCAGTCTAATCGGTTTTGAGGGGGGGATAGGGCTTCTGCCCGGCAGCTGGGGGGAGAGATGCCTTCGTCGGTGAGGGGTCCGATTCTGCCTGGAGGTCACCTGACAGTCTTGTGTTGTTGTGTGAATTTGGTCTGGCACTATTCTTAGCCAGCCCTGGTGCAAGGGTGAGGAGAGGGCAGAGGAGAGCCTGGAAAGACATGAAGAATGATGCCCAGGTACCAGTGATATTTTAACCTACGTCATGGTATATCGGTATGAGAGTACTGCTTTGGTAACCTACATTGGAAAGTATGCCTGTTAAGGATAGATTGTGTAAGATGCCTTTGATTTTAGGGGTTGTCCATTAGTATGTTTTTATGTGTAACATTTGTAGAAATGCTGTGCTTTGTAATGAACTAATGCAGTTGATCTTCAGTAGGAAAAACCGAGCAGTTTCTGTAAGTCCATTTTCTGGTTGCTGTGATAAAGAGCCGTTATGAGCTGGGTGAAACCGATGCCATGTGTTTACATAAACTTAAAACAGGTGGAATAGGTTCAATACAGAAAGCCTGGCAGTCGGTGTATAGTTAACCAAATTCTAAGAATGCAGTACTGTTCCACTGGCTGCTTTGGAAACTTCTGTTCTGCCTATTTGTGATTATTTCCCCTTTTCTGTCCCTCTGTTCCCCAACTTGCTGTCAGTCCACCAAATTAGATGTAGTAGGATCTGGTCAGGTGATCTCCTATTTGGACACGGCTACCTTTTTTATCAGGGCACGCTATAGAAATGTCTCTTTACGTTGCTTATTCCATTCTTTGGTTAATGATTAACCAGTTTCTGTAGATGGTTTTCTTTGTCTAGTCTTAATTATCTATATGTTCTCATAAGAAATAGTCCTCATGTAGTCATTGTACTGTGCAAGTTAACTGATACAAATTATTGCTGGTACTTACTGTGTCATGGAAGATTTCTTTTATAATTAAAAGTATCACAGCACTTATTGACTTAAGTAAAAGTGATGGCTTCTGGGTGTTACTCAGTATTACTCCAGAAAATTCCAGTCAAGTCTCAGATTCTCTTTTGGAGAATGTGGAGTAATACTTAAGCATTATTGACTAAACCCAGAGTTTGTTCCGGATATTTAATTTTGAATGGAAGTGCTTGAAGTGCGGTGGATCAGTTTGAAACTGTCAGTTATTTTTGTGAGGTTATTTCAGAACATCCACTGAAACATCAATATTAAAATATTGTTTTAATTGCCCTAAAATTAGTGCAGAAACTCCACATGCCATGTTTCATTTACTCAGTTTTATACAAATGCACTCTAAGTTAGGGAAAAACACAGTTTTTATAATGTTAACTGGTGCTTCTTAAAGTATTTAAAAATGGGTTCATGGTTTCAGCATATAAGAATCAAATAAGGGAGCTATTCTGATCATCCAGTCTAGATATCTGTTTATGACTAAAAGGATTGGGGAATACCTGTGATATCTTTTGTCTTGTCTCACAAGAAGAAAATTTCACTCGCTCCGTTAACTGGGGGGCGGTGGTCGCAGTGCACAGTCACTGCCTAAAATAACCATGGGTGACACCGAAAACTGAAGCAGCAGTGAAAGGGGACTTAGCTGTTCTCCCTTCCTATCTCCCGTCCTAATCTCCCCCCTGGAAACGAGGCCCAAAGGCCGTCTGCACTTGGCCCCACTGCAGTAAACCTCTATAAATAGACCTTTTGCTCCAGTCTGCAGACATCAGAAAAATCCCAGCCTTCAGGGCCCTTGTCACCTCTTCTAGTTTATCAGGGTGCAGCACGGATTGTGGGGTAGGGAGTAGGGGTTGTCGTATTCACGCTCAAATTATCGTCATACCGCTGGCGTTCGGGTGCTACAAGCAGCTACTTGGCAGTGTAGTTTTGGCAGAGGAGCAAACCACACACACTGGCAAGAACTTCGCAGGGATGCACGTAGCAGCCCAGGGCCATAACCGTGACCGCACCCTCTCCTTGTGTGTGTGCGTGTGTTTTCCAGCTGGCCGTTGCCTGAGCTGGAATCGAGCCAGATCAGACTGATCGTGTATCAAGACTGCGAGCGGCGGGGAAGAAACGTCCTCTTCGATTCCAATGCCAAAAAGAGGAGCGCAGAAGATACCCTGGTCACGGTGAGAGGCTCTCCAAGCACGTCTGCGTGTCCGCCCCGCCACCTGTAATCTCTACTGTTACTAGAACATAGGTGATGTTGTTTAAAATCTCCTGGAGCTGTATTAGAGGGCCTGACCGGTTTAAACTGGGGCTCTTATCTCTAGTAATAGAATCAGCTGACTCTTCGTGTGTAAGCATTCTTTCACACTCACATGACACAAGTTCGCTTTTGCACGTCTTCTGTCTGCTTATCACTGCGTTGTCATAGTTTGCCGTTGGCCATCAGTGAATACTGTCTATTTGTGTCTTTATACTTTTATGTATGATGCATTGTTTTCTAAAACTCATTATGAGCCAAGTGCTATTTATTTTTATTTTATATATTTATTGCTTTCCTAGTAAGGTGAATCTTATTTTATGGAGTTAAAAATTTATTTTCTACTTTAGTACCCTTGGGAGTCAGTGTTTATGCAATGTAGCAGTGTTGTTGAATTCAGTAGTTGGTGTACTGTATGTGATACAGGGTATTGAAGCTGAACCTTGAAGGCCAGTAGATTGTGTGGCTTCATCACATGATGATTTTTGGCAGAGGATAATGTTTGTAGAGAGAGAGAGAGAGAGAGAGAGAGAGAGGGTAGCGCATGTGCACAGTTCCAACTCACGAGTTCCTGAGGAAGTCATATGACAGGAGTTCACATGCTCGTGTCCTCTGTCAGGGCATGACTCTCTACACTTGAAGCTTTTTTGTCCTTTTTTTTTTTTCTCTTTTTTTAAAATGGTGAGCCATTACCACGCAGACAGAATGCACGCAGCCAACCTCGCATTCCACGGCTCTTTTGTGCCATTTCAGCTGCAGGATTTTTTTTTGACATAAACAGTGCATTCTGTTTTTTTTATGTGCTAAGAAATGTTTTGATTAATACATTAAAATAAGTTTTCAATATTATAGCATTTTGTTTCCGGTATTCATGTCGTACATTCATATGTGTATAATTTTAATATTTATAGTAGTACTTTGGTAATTTAATGTAATGCATTTAATGTGATGATATTTGTAATGTTTAGTTTAAACCGTTTCCAAGTTCCTCCTTCAATAAACACGAACTGTTTCTCAACCTCCTGTTTAACGTTGTGCTGTGTGGAAATGTTACACAGTTACTTCATCGAGTGTGTTTGTGCAGAGTGCCCGTCCCATAATGTGGGAAAAAGTATGCCTAGGGGCCCCCGCACACCCGTGAAGATGCGTCCTGTCTGTCTGTGCAGAAGCCAGGCGGCGAGCCACAGGGCAGAGGGCCCGGGCGGTGCTGCCGGCTCCGACCCAATGGGGGCAGCTCCAGCTCCCTGGACAGCACCTGCTCCACGGCCTCGGAGCCTCGGGAATCTCGGGAGCCGGGCCTTCGCTTCCAGGTGAGCCGGGCCATCCCATCATTCCCACTGCTAAGTGTTTGTTCACATGGCCACACACTCATTGGCGCTGTGACGCGTCCGGCTCATTTCCCAGAATCCCTGACCTTGAGCTTGTGTTGTGCCTCTCACACACACACACACACACACACACACACACACACACACGTACCTAACTTGACCATCCTCTCTCCCCCCCGTCATGCCCAGGGATCCCGTTGCTCTTCCGATGCCAACATGCTGGGGGAGATGATGTTTGGCTCGGTGGCGATGAGTTACAAGGGCTCTACGCTGAAAATCCATCAGATACGGTGAGCGAGCAGGCCCCGGCGAGGCGACCGGCCCGCCGTGACTCGAGAACCCCGCTCACACCAGGGGGTCTGCAGCTGTCCCATTCCTGTCCACAGAGTCTGCTGTCAGAAACATTCCTTTGATTATTGTGTCTTTCCTTAGGTCTCCTGCTCAGTTGATGCTGAGCAAAGTGTTTACAGCTCGGACAGGGAGCAGCGTTTACGGAAGCCTGAACACGTGAGCAGTCCGCTCCGGTCGGCCTTTTCGGGCGTCCTTATCTCTGTACCCGGCCTGCTTAGAATGGTCACGAAACCCATGACATTTTGTGTTTTTATCAAGCACTTATTTAAGTGATTTAAACATAAAGGTGAAATCTTGTCTTGCAGCAGCAAGTTACATGGCTTTAATTTTGCATTAGCTGTTAACTGCTCCGTTTGACATCAGTTGGGGACATTTTTATCTTTCTTTTTGGCAGATTACAGGATAGCCTCGAGTTCATCAACCAAGACTCTGTCGCACTTAAACCGGATCAAAACACTGTGGTCAACAGCTTTCTGGGGAACATAGGTAATGAATTGGTCACATGGCATACAGTTGCAAACTGTCTCAACAAGTCAGCCTTTAGTCTGCTGTTTGCAGCTCAATGTGACATCTGGATCTGGCTGCTTCTGGGGACAGGGCTGTCACCTGTTATGTTTGGTTATTGACTTGCGAATCAAGACTTTGGCATCACGAGAGCTGGGTGTGTGTGCAGTAATTTTATTGACAATATTGTGCAAACTAGTTTCTTTTTCCACCCATTCCTTATGATGTTGACATTTGCCTTAATTTTTTTTTACCCCCCTATGGAGTTCTGGCCATGTACAGATTCTTGTACCGTCTCCATTCCGTGTTTATAGTTGACACTTGTGGAAATCTATTCTTTGCGTACATGTAAACAAGAATGTCTGCGGAGTGCGTGATTGCCTGTGTGCGTGTGCGTGCACGTGTGTGTGTTCTAACCATCATGATGTCAGAATGTGGCGTATCTCACCTTTCACCTTTAGCAAAATCCATGACTTTTACAGAGGATGCATTAAGAATTGGCGCACGGGTGGCTTCTGGCATGTTCGTGCAGCTGCGCACGTTTTGACATCTCCGTTCAGTCTGGCTGTCCCTCAGTACAGTGTATTTAGGAGCACTGGACTGGAGGGATCTTCAGTATGTCTGTCAGCAGACAGTAGGCTGCCTGCTTTCTGCCTTGTCTGTCTTGAACCTGTTATATGGAAGTGTCTCGCTTCACTAACCTGCTTCGTGTCTGTTTTTTTCTCTCTCTCTGTGTCTTTTCTCTCATCGTTTTCCGCCGTGTGCAGGTTTCTCTCAACTCTGCAGCTCCCGTCGGGCCTTCTCTGAACAGGGCCCCCTTCGCCTGATCAAGAGTGCCTCTTTCTTTGCAGGTTTGCCATGTGCTATTGTGCGTGGTGCATGCTGTCGTGTGTATTTGCATGTGGCATACCAAAGTATGATCTTGGTGTTCTCTTCCCCCTCACCTCCTTCTGATTTTGTCACACCATTCACGCTTGGACCACCCCAACCCCCCCCACCATAAAATCCCCTATAGTCCCCCCCCCGGAATGTTTTCCCTTGTTACGGTCCATGCACTAAGGGTGGCGATTTCTTTAAAAATAGCCTTCACTCAGTTCCTTTGGCTGTATCCGGGCCAGCAAATCACGGGGCTGCTCAGTTATGTAACCGCAGAAAGTCCAGCGCGGCTCAGCATGGATACATTACTGCGAAGCTTGTGTCGATTTTGCTCGTAACTCATGTCGGCGTCGCAGAAGGAATACGTTCCTTGGCTACAGCTTGAGTTCTAGGTGCTGGATTCGCACATTTTCTGAAATGTCTAGGAGAGCCTCTGGCCATGTGTGTGTGGGAGAGCAGTAAAAGTAACCGATTGCTGCGTGGCCCTCCCCCCAGCCGTACTGCACTAGCGGCGCGTGGGCTGAGGCGTAGGCTGCCTGGGGGGGGGGGGGCTACGCGGTGTAAGAAAGCGCCTGTGTCTGCACGCCTCGCTGCAGCACCATACTGGCCCCCCCGCTACGAGCCACACTGGGAGGGGGGGTTGCTGTCGGACCTCCCGGTCAGAGCTACTGTCCCACAACATGTTCTGATTCCCCATTCCTTCTTTTAAAAGGGCCAACCACGCCGATGGACATGCCTGGCAGGGGGCAGTACGACGAGCGGGACAGCGGGATCGCCAGATCAGGTAAAATGAGAGCCAGCACCCCCCTCTCTTGAAGGAGCGCCCCCTGTTGGTGGCTTTGGAGTCTTTCATCTCAGCCTCCTGCAACCTTGACTATCGGGTTACCATAGTTTCTCTACCTACTGCTCATAACGCTTGAACGGGTTACCTAACCAGGCTAGCAATTGACCCGGTTAAGTAATTATGGCTTTGAATTATCCACAGGCCCAAACGCTCTCGGGTTCACACTCACGTGAGGCTAGATTTGATTCCCACTGCTTGTGTGGGATCAGGTTCGCCCCTGTGTCAGAAGACGGTAAAAATGAGACGGGGTAGCTCATCGTGAGCGTTGGGGTCACACGGGGCCGGGGGCTCGTGTCCGTGCGCCCACTGCAGCCGTCTAGATAGCCAGTTGGCCAGGGCTCCGCCACACTGTACTGTGGGCCAGTGGCTTCTCTCTCTTACTGTCTTCTGTGCCTGGAAAATGTTGTGCAATGGAAACCGGACTCAGTCCCACAAACACGATGGGAATCTCATTTTCAGTCTAATGCATCACATGCAGGTGCTTAAATTTAGACGCCGCTAAATGAGGGTCTAATTCAGTCTCTGTCGGTCCCCTTCGGCGATTCTCCCCGAGCTCATGTGAGCATTACCGTGCCGCCTTTCATCTGCGTTTACCAGCTAATCTGCCGCCTTAACCCGCTCGGGTCGGATGTGTCTGGTTCGGTCAGGCGGGTGGCCCTCCTATCCCCCCCCATCCATCTTCTGACAGTACAGATGGTCCCCTAATTAAACAGGAAAAACCGGTGGCTTGTGATTGGAGTGACTGCTGTTGCATATCACGAGCGTGCAGTGGTGTGGCGGTAGAGGGACTGAGGTAATGCTTTCTGCATGTGGAGCTCCTCTGAATGAGTAACGGCCACTTTTCATGCCTTCCCTGTCTCTACTTCTCCTTTCCTCCTCCCCCTTTCTCTCCTTTCACTCACTCTTTCTTCCCTGTCCTCACGCCACCTCTTATGATACCTCCCTCTCTCTCTCTCTCTCTCGCTCTCTGTACCTCCCCCTGTCTCCTCCCCCGCGGTGAGCCTGCCTCTCTGTCTCCACAGCCTCCCTCAGCAGCCTGCTAATAACCCCGTTCCCTTCGCCGGGCTCCTCGCTCACCAGCAGCTGTGCCAGCAGCTACCAGCGCCGCTGGCTCCGCAGCCAGACCACCAGCCTGGAGAACGGGGTCTTCCCGCGATGGTGCGCATCCCCTCTCCTCGAGCCGAACGTGGTTGCTTCGGTGTGCCTGCATGGCACTATACCATTCTTTAAATGAAATAATGAATGCCAGAGTGGGTCAAGCAGCTAAATATAGACAAGTGACCTGGTTTTTGTGTAATATGTGGCCTACAGTCAGCTTTTACGGATTTCACTTTTCTTTGAAACTTATTCTAGGGACATTGACTATTAGGTCAGATGCTTTATTTGCATTTTTGCATGTGATTTGCATATAGAGCTGTACTTGTCACGCTAGGCTGAGGCCTCACCCAACCCAATCGTGTGTGTGCGGGTAATAGACATAAAAAAAAAATCCTGCTATTTTGACATTGTGGGAACCACCGACTCATAAGCTTATAAAAATATGTGCGCGCAATCAAAAAACTAAAAATGCCAAAGGTCTCGTATTTTATTTGGTTACTTATGGTTAAGGTTAGGGCTGGGTAGGGGTTAAGGCTGTCATTGTTAGGATTAGGATTTTGCCCATAGAAATGAATGGAGAGTCCCCACAAAAATATAAATACAATTTTGTGTGTGTGTGTGTAACAGGTTAGCGGAGGAGAGCTTCAACATGTCTGATGACAGCAGTGGTCCTGGCCTTGGGGTAGCCAGGAAGAAGAAGATCGCCATCGGCATCATCTTTCAGCTGTCGGAAGACGAGGACCAGAGCAGCAAGTTCCAGGGCTTCTTCTTCTCTCACTTCCCCCTCTTTGAGAGTCACATGAACAAGCTGAAGAGTGCGATCGAGCAGGTGTGCAGCCATCCGCATTCAGCGCAGCGCAGCGCTCTACTGCAGTATAAGCGTGTGTGGAAATGCTTAGTGATCAAGGAGAGAAATTACAGGTCTGTGATTTCCTGCTTCTTGTATGTGCCTGCATACCTGACTTCATGCTGTTCTCTTACAAGGCCATGAAAATGAGTCGAAGGTCGACTGACGCGAGCCAAAGAGCACTGGCTTACAACCGCATAGTGGACGGGCTCAATGAATTCAGGTGCGTCTTTTGGCTTGCAGTCTCCTGGCACGGATTTGCTTCTGTTTGGAAATTCTGATGTTGGTTTTAACATATAAGAAACGGTTCCTCTCAGTCCATCGTGGGGTACTACTGGTTGGTATGGAGTGGTTATGATTGGCTTTAGGGTTTTGCCTTGGCTTGGGTTAGAATTAGGGTTATGGCTCAGTTTAGGATTAGGGTTAAGGTTAGTTTTAGGGTTGCTGTTAGGTTTTTGGATCAAGTTGGCATTAGGGATGTATTTGCGATCAAGGTTAGGGTTGGAATATGGTAAAAAAATGAGGGTTTCTTGAGTGGGTGGCCCTGCCTGGCCTTTGTGAGATCCACAGAGAGAGAGGTGCATGCTTGTTTGGCTCCCCCTCCCTTGCCAGAGAGTATATGGAGCAGTATGTGTCTCCGCAGCACTGTCCACGTGCTCACAAAGAAGCTTCACGTTGCTGCAGTCATATGCCTGTTGGCTGGCTGCCACGGCAACTCGATTCCCCTCCGAGGAAACACTATCTCGTTTAAACAGTGTCAGGGCTACCAGAATAGTAAATAATATTTTCGTGCCATCGGCAGGAATGTGATTAGATGGAGCAAACTTATATATATATTTATTCATATTCAGTTTAAGGTGAGATATAAAAAATAAAAAATATATATTTAATTTTTTATATCTCACCCTAAACTGAATATGAATATTCATTGGATTGTATTTCGTAGAGCTTTTGAGATCTTCAACTATTCTAGAATGTGTGAGACTAGTCTCATATGACTGTACTGTCGCATGTGTGAGGTGAGGCCTTGACGGAGTGATATTCAGTAATGTAATCGGGAAGGATTCAGTCAGATACACAGGGCTTTTGAGACTAATTCTGAAGATTTCCATAAAGATCACCAGGCATGACGATAGACAGCGTAGTGACCGCTCTGTAGTCAGCTCTACCCATCTGCTTGCATGGGAAGATGTAGCTTGCTGCTCTTAGAACTTTTTATAGCATAATCCAGATTACCCAAGTATTGAGAGTGTCTGTAGCCACGTAAGTGGTTTGCTTTCTGAGAAGAGTTTTAGGGGTGTTTGAGGCAAGAGTGTACTATTCAGAGACGCCCACTCCACAGCAGTATATCATGTCAGTGTACTGTATTCTGAGAAGGCCTCATTGACATACCTTGAGGTACTTAACCAGAAGTTTTTTGGTTATATGTTCTCCTGCTAAAAATGCGTAGTGCAGAATGATCACCAGATTTGTTCTCAAAGTGTATGATGACTATGAAGGCTCTACAATGTATTAATTTTATTTTTACTAAAAATGGACACAACTACATAATTATACAATAGGCATGTAAAATTCTGCATGGAAATTGTGAAAAGGTTGGATTTCTTGTATCAGAAGTGGAACTGAAAGCATTGGGGATAACAGGACAAGAACATTAACACATTAGTTTACTTATAGTGTGAGCTGTCAGGCTGCAGCAGTGAATAACTAAGATGTTGGGATATCACTTGTCTTTAACCAGTGCCAAGTGGGCTGTATATGAGGTGAGGGGGGGCATCTTCACACTTCACACTCGTCCACTCAGAGCCTGTGCAGTGATGTTTGCTCGCAAATGGCGGCTGATCTTCCTGCCTGGAATTATCTCTAGCTGGGGTATAGACTAGAGCTTTTGCTTTGAAAAAGGGGAAAGGGCTGTTCCTGCCTGTGTTGAGAGTGAATGAAATTGGGAGAACGTGCAGAATAGTGTGAATATTTACAGGATTTTTTTTTTTGCATTAGCTATTTGATTCTTTTTTTAATTAAAATTTGACATAAATACAGAAGCATGGTATTAGTTTAATAAACAGAATTAAAGGTGACTTTAATCCTAGGTCTTTGTTTACACCTGCTGAAGTACATAAATCTCCTTGCTGTCGCACTTTTTTTTTTTTTACTTTTGCCTAGATGAGTCAGACAGGTGTGGGTCTTGCGCTCATGCTGGACCTCCCTTCCAGCCGGGTAAACGGGAAGGCTGAGATCCTTTACGTGGTACTGCCCGCCCGTGAGTCACCCGAGTACACGAGTCTGAAGGTCCTGCAGGATTGCTGCCGGACATCAGTGTCATTTAGCGGTCTGATGGTTTGGCTCAAATGAAGACGGAGCATTAGATCATCGGCAGCTGGTGTCCTTGTAGTTTCTTTGTTTATAAGGGATTGCGTCGCACAGCCTTGTATGGCGTGTACCTGGTCGTCTTAAATGTCACTGTCTACTGTCAAGTCAAATGGTAAACCTGCTCATTTGTGTACTTGAGAGGATTTGTGCATAAAATTGTATTCCCTGCTTGCTGAATAAACCTTGATTCTGATTCTTAAGAATTTATTTGATGGTCTCAGTATGTGACCTGGTATACCCCCCCAGTTTGCTCTCTAATTCGGTAGACTGTTGTGGCCCATTTTTATTTAGTATTTGTCCGAGGCCTTCGTAGGCTGACGTTCCCCACAGCATATGGACCGTGGCGGTTCAGAGGTGTCCCCCGCTGCACCGCTGAGGACCGCAAAGGGTTGGATTTTAGCCCATTGTGAGGCCTGGATGGAATTTCCAGATGTCGAAATGTCACGGAGGGTGTCCCCCTCATGATCCCGGGGAGACTGTGTCCTCCTTGTTCGACACGACACAATGACGACGCTGTTCTCGTGCAGGACGACCATCTGCAACCTTTACACCATGCCTCGCGTGGGCGAGCCAGTGTGGCTGACCATGATGTCTGGCGCGTCGGAGAAGAACCAGCTCTGCAACCAGTTCATGAGGGAGCTGTCCATTCTCATGGAGCAAGCCTCCAAGAACCAGTTGAGTGAAAAGGAGGAGAGCATTGAAATGCTCAGTATAAGTAATGTGATATATTATGTAGAGCAGGGATCTCCAACTCTGGTCCTGGAGATCTACCATCCAGTCGGTTTTCTATCCTACCTGAGCCACACCTGTTCTCAGGTAAATACCAGGAGCAGGTGTGGCTCATCAGAAGCCAAGTGGGACAGAAAACCTACTGGATAGTAGCTCTCCAGGACCGGAGTTGGGGACCCCTGTTGTAGAGCTTTACTCATTTATAACGTCGTGAAAACGATCATCACCCGAAATGTCATGGGGGAATAAATGTCTAGGGTATCCATGTTGAGGGGTGAGGAATCTGACCGAAGGATTGTCATACTGATGCCTAACCTCTTTGCTATTTATAAAGTAGGGACGTAAGCATGATGACCATACGCAGCGTGTCAGCATGACGGTAGTAATCTGGAACCTTCCCGCACGCAGGTTTCTTCCAGCTCTGCTCACGGCCGTCCTCACTAACCACTTGGCGTGGGTGCCTACGGTGATGCCCAACGGCCAGCCGCCTATCAAGATCTTCCTGGAGAAGCACTCCTCTCAGAGCGTGGACATGCTGGCGAAAACGCACCCCTACAACCCGCTGTGGGCGCAACTCGGTAAGATCCATATCACCTGAAATATTTCAGGCCATTCTGGATGGCGCTGCATAATGTGAATGTGTATAACGGCATCCGCTTTGAGCATTAGCTTGGCAAGCATGATGACCACAACTCATAGTGGACTTGCATTGTAATCTGGGTGACCTCTGTGTCTGAGCTTTCCCTTCTATTTGAAATTCACTGAGATGTGAAATGCAGCTAAAATCAATGTGTATCTCCCTCTGTTGGTCATATCTAAAATACTGTAATTGAACTGTACAGTAACAGCAAAAATGTAACATGTAAATATTACTGGAGCATAGGGAATATTGATTATGCTCATTGTTAAGGTAAGCAGGGATTTCCATAAGTAATAGGTTTTTAATTTGTAATGGATAACTCAAGTTGCTGAGAGAAGGGAGGGTTGTATAAGAAACTGCTGGAAGAGACACTTTAAAAAGTGCTAATGCTGTTCTACCCGTACTGTTTTATTGATTTGCCTTTTAAGGAAAACAGTGTGTCGATTGTTCAACCAGCCTGGGTATGTTGCGGTATAAATCTGAGGCCTGGCGGGCGGCCCAGTGTATAAAATGGAGGAAGTCCCTTGTAAGAGTGTGATCTGTGTGTGTGCAGGCGATCTGTACGGCGCGATCGGCTCCCCCGTGCGTCTCTCCCGGACCGTGGTGGTCGGCAAGCGGCAGGAGCTGGTACAGAGGCTGCTCTGCTTCCTCACCTACTTCATCCGCTGCTCGGAGCTGCTGGAGACGCACCTGCTGGAGAGCGCCGAGGACGAGGCCATCGTGCTGCCCGGGTCCCTCATCACCACATCGCTGCGCCGCGGGGAGGTGGAGGAGTCCGACTACGTGCTGGTCACCATGCACAAACCGCACGGCGACTATCCCGCTTCCACTGAGCAGGAAGCCGAGGACCCCGTGGACGCCGGCGACGGGGGTCGTAGGCTGGCCCCGGCCTCCACTGCTTTCCAAGAGGACGCCATCCACCCGCCCCCTTGCAAAGAGAAGACAAGCCACTGCCCAGAAACCAAGGTGGAGATGGTAGTGTGCGTGGGCTCTGTGTCAGCCAGGGAGCCGGTCGCGGTACCAGTTGTGGAAGCGGAGGCCGGCATCATTGGCGAGGCCCTGGAGACCGAGAGGCTGCCCATCAACTACTTCTGTTCGTCTGGGATACCGCTGGAGAAGAAACCCCCCGATAAGAGCTCAACCGAGCACTTCCTGCCAGGCGACCAGCAGCCAGCCCCCAAAGTGACTTTCCTCATTGGAGATTCCATGTCCCCCGACTCGGACACAGAAATCCGGGGGAAGAAAGTCGAGGATCAAATCAAGAAGCACAAGAGGCACCTGAAGCAGCAGCAGCAGCAACAGCAGCAGAGGGTGCAAAGCTCCACTGAGTCAAAGTGTGAGTCAAAGCCAACGTCAGAGGACCAAACTAAGAAAAACGAGGGTAAGAATCCGCTCCTGCATGTCTCTAGCAAAATGCCCCAGTGGAGCTCCTCCCACGAAGAGTGCATGGATCTGTTTGACGAGTATTTTAGTGACGATAACCCCGTGGAAACTCGGACTATTGACGATGTGTCTGGAACACAGGAATCAAGCAGCACAGACAAAACAAAGAGCCAGCTTCTGGACCCATCGGGAGACTCTGCAGAAAAAGAGTATAGGATTGTGGGACAGAGGGACACGGGCAACGGCGGGTGTAGCTGTAACTCAGTGGGCGTAGTAGACAAAGACTTTTGTAAGACTTGTTCTACAGAGCAAGTCAAAGCCATTGTGATCTCTGTTACTGTCCCCCAAGGGGACACGGGGGACCTGAAGAAGGTTGCCCCCCTGAATGAGTGGGAAATACCCCGGAATGAGAGTTCGGACAGCGCACTGGGTGACAGCGAGAGCGAGGATACGGCCCAGGAGCTGCAGCGTCAAGAAGGGACGTACTATGGCGACGAGCAGGAGGAGTGGCTGGAGGAAATGGAGGTCCCCTTTCCGGGGTGGGTGCCGTTTGCGTCACCGTCGCTAATTCGTTCAATTACGATATCCTACTTTTTTGTTCCGAATTTCCAGAGGTGGAAATAACGGTTTGAGTCTGACATTTAACACTTTATAAATGCTCTTTTGTTTCATTAGATCCAAACTGGTAGAGAATTACTCCAAGCCCACAATTGCCAACTTTGGGAGATCTCTTTTTGGTGGTTACTGTCAAACCTACGTCCCCGACTTTGTTCTGCATGGGACGCCAAATGACGAGAAGCTGAAGCAGTGCCTCATGTCGGACTTGGCTCACGCTGTGCAGGTAGCTGGGAGACCGGTCACCCCTTCTTCCTGCTGTGTGTTTTTCTCTCAAGTATAATGCCAAAGACTTATGTTTGTGTATTTTATGGTGGTTTTTTTTTTGTTTTGTTTTTTTAATGCAGCATCCAGTGTTAGACGAGCCCATTGCAGAGGCCGTCTGCATCATAGCCGACACGGACAAGTGGACCGTGCAGGTGGCCAGCAGCCAGAGACGAGCCACTGACGGCAAACTTGGCAAGGAAG
Source organism: Hippopotamyrus pictus (assembly GCA_026781145.1). NCBI lineage: Eukaryota > Metazoa > Chordata > Actinopteri > Osteoglossiformes > Mormyridae > Hippopotamyrus > Hippopotamyrus pictus. Next base: position 3,384,105 of record JAODLC010000052.1, on the reverse strand, counting down.
TACTGGTGTCCAACTTGGTGTCCAGTCTGCTCCATTCGACCCACCATCTGTACAAACTCAACATGTCCCCAAACTTTGTACGTTTGCAAGTATCTGGTTTGCAGGATGTAACTTGTATAATGAATGTGCTGCTTTGATTTCCTTAGTCCAGAATGGGTTTTAAGCAGTTCGTGCATTGTGTTCCAAAGGAGACTGAAAAATTAGTGTGTGTCTCCCCCTGGTGTTTAATTGTGGAATAGCAGCAGGGTTGCTTATTGGCCAGTGAAAGTGGCGTCATTTTTGCTGCTGCTTGTACAGTGTGTATCTGCTCATTTTCTCCACAGTGCATCATGCACCTCGAGGACAGACTGCAGGAGCTTTACTTCAAGAGCAGAATGCTGGCAGAGTACCTGAAGGGTCAGACACGAGTTCATGTCAAAGAGCTGGGAATGGTGTTGGGGTAAGAGTAAAGCTTTTTCTGACTGTTTGCTGAATCTCTGATTTTACCAAGCTGCTAATGGTTTATGCAAAAATGATTTAACCAGTTTTTCTCCTAATCCAACATGAATGCAAGACAAAATGGCCAATATCCACTTCAACACTATAATCATATCAAAACCGTATAGTAGTTGCATGGTGGAACCAATTGAGAAAATCTCAAATGTTTTATAGCTCATCAGTAAGTCTTAGGGGCAAACTGAAGTCAATTTTCAGACGTTAACTAAAAAGCCTTTAGTTGGCCATCTTGTAGAAAGGTGATGCAGTCGTGAGTAAAGTTCTGCTGGAGAGGTGATTGTGCTAATGTGGTGTTAACTAGGGGTGCAAGCTGTCCACACAACACTCGGTTTTGGTCAAATCTGGAACTATATAGCCAGAACTCTTAGGTGCTCTCACATGGAAGTTCCAGAACCTGGTCCCAGTTTACAAGTCCCTGGGATTTGGGCAGCTGCTGACTGCTGCTGTTTGTCGCTTTCACAGCACACAACGTGAACTGGGAAGTCGTTCAGATTTAATTCTTTACCAGACTATAAATGAGATGTACATGGAATCTTAGTCTTGAGCATCAATGGACATAATACCCAGGATTTAAAAATGAGCACTGGTGATAGTATTGCGGTTTGTAATGTGTGCCACCCCCTGTTTTCTAGCATCGAATCCAGTGATCTCCCCCTGTTGGCAGCAGTCGCAAGCACCCACTCACCGTATGTGGCCCAGATACTGCTCTAGATGGCCCGCAGCCACCCGCGGTGGAAAACCAGTCTAGAACCAGAGGACTATCAGGAATACAGCGCTGGTTCCAAGTGAGCGTGCCCAGCCCAGCCCGGAGTGGCACGGCACGGCTCGGTGCGGCCCGGCCAAAGGGCAGGTGGGTGGTCTCGGCTGGTCCTGCCGCAGCTCTCGGCGCCCTAGAGGCAGGGCTGTCCCAGGAAAGCGGGGCCCGACGCCAGGCGCCACAGCACCCACGGCGCAGCAGACGCTGTCTGTGCCTGTACAGACTGAAGATTTACAGAGACGCTCCCCCAGCGTGGAGGATGTTCTCCTTTGTTTGAATGTTGTTCTGCTATTTTGCATCTGGAATGCTTCTTTTTTTTTTTTTTTTTTCTTTTTCCTTGGCAATCCAGGAAAAACGACAGATTTTTTTTTTTTGTCTCCTTCTTCTACAAATGCGGATAGTACAGTCAGACCTCGGACATTCGCGAGGTTAGGTTCCAGAAGCCATCGCGAATGAGGAGGATTCGCGGATGTTTGGTAGAGTCACTAAAAATGGTAATATGTGCTTATTTCTATAGTTTAAACCCTAAATATGACCTCAGTCATGCTCCTAAAACACTTTAACTTCATTTAAAAGTTAATTCAGTACGTTGTCTTTAAAAAAAGAGTACAGTATCATCTAATGGATTTTTATCATAATAGCACATTTACAGTACAGTATACTAATGTTACTCCTAATTCATAGAACACGGCATTGGCTGCCGTTTTCTTTTGCATCCACAATAAGGTAAAATGAGTGAACAAATGGGACTGTAAACTTATTGACAAAAGTCATACATAACCAAGGTACAATTCAATAAAATACTTAAAGGAAACATGTACTGTACGTACAGGTATTCAATAAATTAAAAATTACATAAAGACGTACAGAAATAATAAGTTGTAAAAATACTATGCACTAACCATGAAAGAGAGAACAAAAATACATACATTAAAAATATTTCATAAAAACAAGAATGAAATTTTCTCGGATCTGTGAATTCTGAAGTGTGAATGCAAGAGGGCTGACTGTACAGCCATAGGAAAAAAACGCTACTTAAAAATGACATTCTGATCTTACAAATACCTAAAACAAATCCTCATTCATACCCTATATTCTTTTATTGTTTTAATAATCTTAGTTATTCTGGTCCCTCAGTATCTGTTTCTGTTAGTTAGTTAATGCAGATGCCAATTGTTAATATGCAAAATGGCAATGTCATACGCACCTGGAAAAGCCCCGACACGAGAGAGGAAATAAAAATTGATAGTTCTGATGGTGCCGGTGGTAATTTTACATCATTGGTTCTCACAGGCACAGACCTACCTCAGATGTTTTAGCTGGTGTCTGTCAGCACTTGCTTAGTTGTCTTAGCTTGCTTAAAAGGGAAATGTTTCTCATTTAGCTCTGAACCATAAAACCTGTTATGTACAAAAGGAAAAAAAAAAAAAACACAATACCGTCATCTTTAGAAAAACACTGTCCAGAGTAGCAGCCCAAAAGAACAGTGTCCTTTCCCTGGGTCTGAAAGGTAAACTTATTTCATGCCAGTAAGTGAAATCCCTTCCTTCTCACACTATGTTTACTGTTTCAAAGGATGCATGTTTCAGAAAGCTATTGAATATACCAGCTAACAATTATATCTTTATCAGTTATCTTTGTTGCACCTTCTGGGGGGAAGTGGAGAAAGATTTTAAAGCACAAACATGTTTTTCATTCATAGAAACAAACATCAAAGGGCCATTCGAAATGAGAGATTTTATTTTTACTAATATTTGCAGATATTTCTACCATTGCATAAATACATTGTAAAATACATTGTATGCTGTTATTTTTGTGTCTGAAAGTAATGTCGTGTCTTGAGTCTTAATTGACATGAGGCATGAAAGAATGAGATTACTCAGATGATTTTGCTAATGATGCTTCGCTATCGCTGGAATTACGCCCATTACATTTTATAAAATGTAAAGATGGTTTCTCTTATTCTGAAGCGTGTGTGTGTATGTGTGTATGTATGTGTGCGTTTGTATGTATGTGTGCGTGTGTGTGCACTTCTATATTTATTAAGTATGTTGAGTAATGGTTTGTCAACTATATGTACAGAGGAAAATGTACAATCTTTAAATTTGCATTGTTTTTTCCCAATTTTATGGGAACGTTGTGCAATAAAGAAGCCAATGTTGCATATTTCAGTGTCTTAAAACAATAATTTGTTTATCCACTGAAACGTTTCATCATCTTTATACCGCTTCCAGTAAGGACAGTGGTGGCAGCATGTCGAGCCGGCCAGAGCACACTCCCTTTCCAAGGCCTCAGACTCTGGCTTGTTCTGGGGGATCCCCTGGTGTTACCAAAACAGCTTGGATGTATAATCTCCCCAATACTTATCTGCCCTGAGGCCCCCGCCCAGTGGGGTGTGCCCGAGAGTTCCCTTAGGAGCTGGTCAGGTGGCTTCCTCATCCTGTCACTGATAGAGAAGATCACAATAAATTTCCTGTGTTGGGCATTTCCGGTCCAGAAACTACAAATCCAGACCAAGATTTTGTTTCTACCAATCAGTTAAACATAAAGAGTCAAAGTCACAGAATACTCACCTTGTTGGTAGAAACAAAATCTTGGTCTGGATTTGTAGTTTCTGGACCTGAAATAGCCAACACTGTGTTTCAACTTAGCACTCTTCCTAGCATAGCTGACACAGAACACTTTATTGCTCAATATCTGTCTTTATACAGTCACTGTATTGCTGATGCCTTTTGTGTTTCCATGTATTGTTTTGCGTTATTCATACAGAGTAAACTTTTTAAAGCCTGGACGTAAAGCAAGGCCAACTGCTTCCGTACTTTAGACGTAGCAAACTGAATCCAAAGTGGAGTTGGATGTTAAAAATATGAGTTAACTGGAAACTCTTGGTAAACTCATTTCAAACTCTTTCAGTGTAGTTTCAATCCTGTATACAGCGAAAGTTCTTCTGGAGAATGGACACCTGGAAAGTAACTCCTGCACTGCATCTTCCACACACATTGTACCAAGCATTTTATTTTTTTGGATACAGAAAAATGCTTTTAATGTCTATTTTTGTTAAGTAATGAACAATTCCACAAATCCGACTAACTTTTATTTGCCAGCAGGAACATGTACTGGAATTTTCCTAACTGGCATTCTCACTCTTTTTTTTTTTTTTTTTTTTTTTTTTTTTTTTTTTTTTTTTTAAAA
>JAODLC010000052.1:3357432-3379561 GCA_026781145.1 Hippopotamyrus pictus | reverse complement strand
TTTTTTTTTTTTTTTTTTTTTTTTTTTTTTTTTTTTTTTTTTTTTTTTTTTTTTTTTTTTTTTTTTTTTTTTTTAAAAACACTTCGGCCTGAATTTCCTGCCTTGGAACAGCATCCAGTCGTACAAGTACTTTTGGTGTGTGTGTTGCCCAATAGACAAATTCTCAGGAAAATGACTGAGTTTTCAGTCATCTTGCCTACTGATTTATGTAAATGCGTTGAGTTGTAACGTAGAGTGGTAATTAGTTTATTTCCAGAAAATAGTGCTAACTGCTGCTATATGGTATCAAGGTGATCGTGTATTTGCCTTTGATAAGAATAATTCAATAATATATTGACTACCTAAAGAGCTGTGCCAAAGTATTCCCCCAGGGAGATGTCTGTGGTTGTCTAAATAGGTACAGGAACACTTGTGTGTAGGTCATTGCTAGGAACTCTTAGAAATGAACTGTTTAATTCTGACACTTTAGTCTCCCTGAACCAAGTTCACTTAGTTCCCGTGATACTCCCACGTGCAACACGTGTTGTCCTGTTTTGGCACACCATCTGCTCGAATGCATGGCGGATATGTCCCGCACTCGTGGAAATGGTGATGGCGTAGAGATCATGGTGGTCACCTCCCTCTTCCATGACCTACAGGCTCACAGATTACAAAACTGCAATCTTCTCACTCGCATAGTGTCTCCAGTTGACTTAATGACCCTGGTGTTTTTGCAAACCCAAATGCATCCCCTTTGGCCTTTCCAGGATGCTGTTCTTAAGTGTGAGCTAATACACTTTTAAACTGTCTTGGATGAGTATCTGGGGAGGGCTACACTAGCATATTTCTGCTAAGTGTGTAGTTCCGGGAGTCTGTAATTTTCAGTGCTTGATCTTTGTATTATACTATATATAGGGTTTTCTTTTGTCTGTAAAATGTTCTTAAAATCCCACTTAAATAGCACTAAAGTTTCCCACACAAAATTGGTGGCTATGTCACAGGAATATATGGAAGCCTTTCAAAGTTCCTGACCTGATATTTTAATAAGCATAAAAAGCTCTTAATTTAATTATACGCCACTCTCAAGGTACAACAGCAAGACCTTCCTGTGACTTGAGGCAACAACCTCGAGATTACAGGACTGTCCTTAACAGCTACCTGATATTCAAGCGTGATACTTCACATTTTCTTTCCCATCATTTCCTCCTCCGTGCAGATAATACAGGTACCGCTAAACCGACACTTAAGTTACTCTGATTATTTTCCCCCCTGATAGTTCCTACTTGCTGCACTTCACAAATTTGCCCTATTCTTCTTTTTTGCAACACCATTACATATACGTCCCCTTTGACATACCCTAACAAAGGAACTGATATACAGTTATCAGTAGCGGAGATGACTGGTAATGTGTGCATGTATGTTTACCATGCAACAAACCTGAATTTGGAGCAATGATGTTTTTGTTAACATCACAGATATATAGGGCTAGCTGACCCTTCTAAATGGACTTGACATAACCTAACAGCAAGGTGTACCAATGTCAGAAAGCTTACTCTCTGTTCACTAATGATCTATCAGTGCTGGCTCACTACTAGTCACTAGGATGAGGCTGCTGGGCTTAAACGGAAATGAACCCATCTTTGGCCTCAACCCAGAAAGTCCTCATTTTTTTATTTACAAGTTTGTAGTACATGTGAGTTTAACTTGAATTCCAAAGTTAGTTCTTTGCGAAATTCTATTCTTTACACAAAACAAACATAAGTAAACTACAAGAACAATGATGCTTGATAACCTCAAATTAAATCTTTGGTAACATAAAACAATTTGCTTTATTACCAGTGTTGGGAAAGTTACAAAAGTAATCCATTTACAGACAGTGGGAAAAGTTCAGGTCCAGAAAGTACAAATCCGTACTAAGGTATTTTACAACCAACCCGTTGAGTATTAAGAGTTAAAGTCACATAGTACTCAGCTGGTTGGTTGTAACAAAACCTTAGTACGGATTTGTACTTTCTGGACCTGAACTTTTCCCTGTCTGTAATAGATTACTTTTGTGAGTAACTTTCCCAACACTGATTATTACACATTTCATTTTAGTACATATAACACAATACGCTCAAAATTCTTATTACTCCTGATCCTCCGCAACCTGAGAGTGAGGCGATGAATACATCTCCGTAAGCGGTTACTCACATCGTAAAACGTGTCTCTACCAATTTTACCGTGAGGGGGGAATGTCAGTTCATATCAGGGCACTCATTCATACACCATGCACACTAGACACCAGTCAGAAAAAACTACATCTATTTGGACTATGAGAGGAAACCCGTAAGTCATGGGAAACATGTACGCAGAGCGGGGGCGGGATTCGTACCCACACCCGGGCCACCGTTCCGCCCTATTAAAAGTCATTCAAGTAATATTTACATATCTGGCAAACGCGGAATCGGTTCTCGTCAATAGCGTCAACTTCTCGCGAGATTTTAGAAGAACGTGGTTAGATTATAAATGCTGCCTGTTGAGGTTGTGTCTGAACACCGCTGGTTTAGTTTTCCTAAAGTGTAGTTTCAATACGCTATACAGACAGAAAGGAAAAATGGTATCCCTGCTGCACAATAACTCAATCATTCCTATATTAAGGCATATACAAATGATTTACATGCTTGCTTTGAAGCAAGTGCATTTAGTAGACGGAGTCGGGGAGGGTGTGTTTTGCCAAAGTGGAACAATATGTACCGGTTAGTTCTGCAGAGGAAAAAAAGCACCACACCAGAACAGCAGCAAAAAAAATGTACCACTTGGGCCAAATCGCGGCTCTTCGGCCATGTGACCCAAACATGTGAAAAAAATAAGTTATGATTATACACAAACTCCGATGACGTTAAGTCAGGAGGAGCCGCGTCCCGGGGTACTGCGGGTTGGGAGAGTCCGGCGATGCTCCAGCGTCTGATTGGACGGGCCGCTCCTCCCCCCCCACGCGGACCCGAGCGCGACTGCTTTGCGCGCGTGCCGCACAGCTGGCGTCGGTTCTGCGCTCCACCTCGGGACGGCGCGTCTCGCGGAGTCACTAAATAAGGGAAAAGGGAGGGAAAGACAAAACCAGAGGAGAAAAAAAAAGTTTTCCGGGATGAGTCGCTTTTCACCTAATGATGGTCTGCCGCGCCGGCGTTCCCTGCAGTGCGGTTGGTTTCAATTTCCATAGCTAATTCCAGCTGTGTCGTCGCCGAAATTGTGTAGCCAGCAAAGCTAGTAAGTTTCGGAAGGCGGGGGAGGTGGAAGCCTGCCTGTGTCTGTCTCCCTGGATCCATGCTCGGCCAAGGGAAATCCTCCGGATGGGAGCTCAGCACTATCAAGCCGAGCTTTGGCTGACGGAGTGAAGCGACTTCGGGGAAACCTCGCCGGCCGTGGAGTACGTGAGGAGGACGATGACTTCTCAAGTCGACGGCTCATTCAGACGAGCTTTGAAGAAGCCGCCGCCGCTGCGGACGGCCGAGGTAACGCATGCTCCCGGTTAACTCCGGCTCGGTTTAAGTAAGCGTTACACGCCGTGGAGGGGAGAGCATCAAAATATCTGGGGCTAGGGCTTTAATGCCAAGGCTGTTACCGCCTTGGATGAGGGGGGAAAGACTTGCGCTGTTAAACTTGTGAGTACCCTGCTCCCGGATCTGCTGAGTGTCACTGAAGTTCGTTCCGTCAGGATCACTATAGCTGATGCTCCGGGGCAAAGTCGCTGAAACCCGACAGGTAGACCCACGCCCTGCCAGGCGTTAGTGGATATAAACTTTGACAGATGCAGATGGTGGACAGTAACAGAAGGCAACAGTTAGCTTATGGAAAACGGATTATTATTGGCATTACTTCTGTATCCACCCGGACGGTCGCCTTACCTGAAGTGTCATGACGTGTGCAGTCTCGCTCTCTCTCTCTCTCTCTCTCTCGCTCTCTCTCTCTCTCTCTCTCTCTCTCTCTTTCTTTTAATCGCTTTCCATAAAGAAATGCCGGCGAGGCTGATGACTTTGATAACGCGTGATCGTTTGACCCGTGGTTAAAAGTGGCTTGGTGGCATTACACAGGCAGGAATTTAAATAATGATTTATGAAAAAAAACACGTGTTTTACTTGAAGACTAAGTAAACGTGCCTTTGCTGTTTATTCAGAAGTAAATCACTGTCTTTCCCCTTTGAAAGAATGTTGCTGAGACAGCTTAGACGGTTTAACTTGTGCCACTCGTACAGTGCGAGGTTGGCCGCGGATCTGGAGCGGTTCGGTGTCGGTGAAGTTGTGTTCTCCCACCAACCATATGGGTTCGCTTTAGCAACTCAGGACGACTCGTTTGTCATGGATGCATTTTTTTTCTTTTTTTTAGGGAGGGGTTATATGGGCTTGTTACTTAGAAGGGAATCATGTTAAATAACGTCTAGTGCTAAAGATATATGGTTTTCTTATAGTATGAGTGGAATATCTGCGTTCAGATCACTTATTCAACGAATGTCAACACGTTTCACAGACTATGGGACTGCACTGACATGCCCTAGTACAGTGCCTTATTCTGGTAGAGGATGTTTTTGAGGTGAAATATGCTATACTGTTGCTGGTATGTAACTGCTTAATGCTTTCCCGAGCTCCTACATCGTTAGCATAATCCTGACAGCACGGCCTCCACTGTCACCGCACTGTAAAACGCTGAAAAGAACGTTTGCGTCTCTATATGTGAAATATTGTACATAATGCAATTAAGTATTACATCGGTGCTGGCAGTAAGAGAGTGAAGCGGTTGTAATGTTTAACTTTGTGTTCTGGGGTGATCATTTAGAGCAAAAAGATTCAATCCTGCTGAATAATACCGAGCCCTGGAATCACAGCACGTTTAGCACTGGTGTTCGACTCGTCGTCTTGTATTGTATGTAAACACTGAAGGGTTGTGGTGTAAGCATTTAAGTGGAATACACGGACCTTCCATGGTATGTTTGACTCACAAGCCTGTTGGAATGGCAATGGTTGTACGGTCGCACAGAATGAAATGTCAATTACAAAAACTATAAAAAAATAGGAATCATTTGTTGAAGTATTAAGTTTTAAAAATAAATTTTGCAGCCATACTTTGCATGTTTTGATTTAATTTAGATTAAATTAAGAATTTACCTCATGATTCATTGTTGGCATACCTGTGTTTAGGTTTTATCTAATTTTACTTTTTGTTTTGGTATGGGTGTGACCAGAAGTTTTCCCCTTTATAAACGTAGTGGTTGACTAGGTAATACTGCGTGACAGGAGTGTGTGTGTGTGGTTTTTTGTTTTCAGTCTAGAGTAGTTTTACATTTCGTTTGTGGCAAAAGAACTTGCTAAATGGGATATATGTGAGTTTTGACTCTTCATTCCTGAGCTGTAAAATTCGGTGATCATTCATTGTTACACTTCCTAATAGTTTATAGTGTTATTTTGGTTAAGTATTCTATAGTTTTACTGACATTCCTTCCAGGGTCCTGAGGCTAGACCAGTTAAGAGCTACTGATGTACTGGATAAGCAATTTTGAAAATGTTTGTGTAGTATAATTCTCAGAGACACACTGTTTCACACCTGCAACTTCTGTACAGGGATCTTCCTCCATTTTTAATATATCTGTAGTCAATTTTGGGCACCAAAGCCTCGTTGTTTAGTAGCCCTGTACTAGACAAATGCATCAGTAAGCTTCCTGACATTTGAAATGCATTTTGTCATCAAATCCCTGATTGTTTGTTTATTGCACCCTTCCTGAGAGTGCTCCAGTTGGTGAATGTAGCATTAAACTGAGCTCATTCTCCTTGACGTCTTTCCACTGATCCCAACATTTTGTTTGCTCCAAGTCATATACCTAGTTGTAGTATAACATGAGTATGTTTCCAACATAGTTTGCCAGCGTTGTACTTGTCCCAGTCTAGTGTGCAAGACTAATCAGTGGAAATTATAATTATTTTAAAGTGTTTTTTTAAATTGTGAAGCATTGTCAACATAGCATTTGCAGCCAGTTTCCTTCTACATTTGACTTCCAAATGGATGGGGACATGACTTGGTATTAATGTTGGTATTGATGTGGTTTCTCCTTTTAAAAAAATAATTTCTCCTCAAGCACAGCAGAGATCTTTGTGACATGGTTTAAATTATTGGACAGCAGACTTCTGGTAAGACAGAATTGTCACATATTGTTGTAGGAACCAGTTAGCCTGTCCTAAGGAGGCAGTATTATAAGTTGCGCTCAGAATAATGTGATGGAACACTAGAGGAATGCTAGAATGGATTCAGCAGTTGACTTGTTTCGATTAAAGTATTGATTCCACTAACTTGCCAAGATAGCTATAGCATGTGTCCCTATTTAGGGCTGACACTAAATGAGCCCAAATCTGGCTGTATTGCTGTTTAAATCTGTTGCTAATAGCTGGAAATACATCAGAATGCTATGCCATTAGATTTTTTTTTACCACAACTGCACAGCTCACACTTAATCTAGCTATGAGCCAATGTGGGAGTGTGCCGTCGGGTAAGTGATGGTACTCCATTATTCTGGGGATTTTTCTTTTGGCTATTCTTGGTGTTGTAATATTCTCTGTCTCGACTGGGGTGTTTTCTGTGAGCAATGTTGGTGCCTGTATAGTGTATCATTATCAGAAGCATCAGAATTTTGTATTTGGCAAACTGCCTGTTTTGAAGAATAATGTGCAGACTTGGCCGTATTCACAGTTCTGTTAAATCTCGAGTTCCAGATTTCTACCAAAAACCAGAGTAAAATGGTAGCACTGTACAGCCCTTTGCTGAGGATTGTGAAACTACAATAACACAGAAACCTAAAAATAGTTAGCCCTTGCTTTATTATTTAGTGGTTTGAAATTGTATGCTTTACTCATTCTGTGAACATGCTTTCTGACACCACGTGAGAGTGCAACAGAGCCTTGCTTGTCTTCTTGGTTAACATTCCAAAATGGAGTAAGCAGTATCAGTAGGTAACAGTCCAAAAACTGCCTGCATTATTTTTCCAGCTGCAATTTATTGGTAAGTCAGTCTATTGCTTATGGCAGTGACTTTATTTTCAGAATATGCATATAAGTACATCAATAATAGGCTAGGAAACACAGTATTCTTCCTCTGGACATCCTTATGTTAAACTGCTTGTTTAGCCTTTGCTTTGTGAGTTTCTTTTTCTGCACCTGCGGCATGGCGATAATAGTGAACGGTGTTACAAGCTAGGATCATTTGTCTGTTAAGACCCTCCAAATTCCCTCTGCTAGATTCCTGTTTGATGGCAACATGATGAATTAGTTTAGGAATTAAGCCACAGGCAAAGGTTGGGCGTGTGGCAGTGTTTGAGGTGTGATATGGTCGACTTGACCTTTAGGTCAGAAACAGCTTGTAGTTGGAACTTGGCAAACAGTGTTATCTGACATCCACAAACATTCAAGCATTTTCTCCAAACTCTCTTACATCTTGACTTGGGTTAACATTGAGTGGCACTTTGGCCCATTTACGCCTTCTTAAGAAGAGATAAAAAAATGAATCCGTGGAATGCAGAGAGAACCCTTGAGGTAAACATGACCTCCTGCTGACCTACTATATGAAAGTGCTCTCTTGTTGCTCTAATAAAGTCCCTACAGCTTCCATGAAGGAAAACCAGTTGGTTCAGTAGTTTAGCCTGGATAATGGGCATGAAATTGCACTGAGGGTCCCTTTAGTGTCACACTGCCTGTCTGAACCTTGGGCACCAGCCCCTTATCAATGTTGAGCAGACATGGCTACAGTGCCCACAGTTTTCTGGGCTGCATCTGGCACGGATTACCTATCACATATTGATTTTCTTTTTGTACCTTTTGTAATACAACTACTGAGGCACCCATGGAAGTTAACAGATCAGTTTGTGGATGGATTTCTAAGTCTGTTGCTCAGAATCTTACAGGGATCTCAAGTAATCCCCAAATAACATTGTTTTAAAGTTAATGTGGTACCATTTTACAATAAGGCTCCCTTTTGCCACTTGTAAATGGTAGTAACTCATTAATAAAAAGATAACTGTTATAACTTAAAATTGTATATTAATTACTGTATTATAAAGTGTTACAACTTATTTAATAACCAGATTATAAACCGTTCATAAACCCTTTATATGGGTAAAGTGGAACCGCTAATGCCAGAGATTAGCTGGAGTGCATACGTTCTATGGCCTCTGATTAGGTACCTTTACACAGTGCTAGATAGGGGTCCCTTTTTGTCTCCAGGCCTGCTTTTAACCATGGTTCTCAAGACGTCTCTGAATGGACTTCTGCGCACTCTTGTTGTACCGTGCTGTTGTTTTTGCACTCATGACCTTCCTGTTAGCTTAAACCAGTCTGGCCATTCTCTTCTGACTTCCCCCATTAACAAGGTGCTTTTGGCAACAGAACTGCCGATGACTGACTGAATCGTTTTTGTTTATTTCGTGATTCTCTGTGAACTAGTCACTGTGTGAAAACCTGAGGATGTCTGAGACGCTGCCTCTGATTATCGCACCATATTTAGAAATTACTTAGATAATTGTGTGTTAGCCATTGGAAGTTTTGGTCACACAATATGTGTTTAGGAACGCGTCTACCTAATAGAGTGCGGAGTTTTTGTAAAAATGGTACTGGATCTATGGAAAAGATGCAAACATGTTATTTAAGGGTCTGAGTTGGTTTCCGTTAGTAAGTATTAGAGTCATTGTTAGGTGGAAAGTGGTGCATTTAAAAAGTAAAGGGCATATTGGCTGGAATTCAGATCACGCCATATCATTTTATATTAACCACTCTTAAAAATGGAGTCAACTTGCTTCAACTATTTACTAGGAAGTATTTGCATTGTATTCATGCTGGTAGCGCATGAAACATGATGGTGCTAAGGTGGTTCACTTGATAATATCCATCCATCTTCCAAGCACTTGTCGTTGGCCTGTAGACTATCTGGGGCAGCGTAGGGCGCAAGGCTGGGCTGCTGGTTCATCACAGGGCACATACACACTCACGACACGATTGTATACTAGGGAGACTTTAGAACTGCCAGTTAGATTGATAACATGTGTTTCCTGTTGTCTAAAAACATGTGATGCAGAGAGAGCACGCGAATTGCATGCATGCACGGTGAAGGCGGGATTCAAACGCTGAACCTGGCAGGTGTGAGTGAACAATGCTACCCACTGAGTCATCATGCTGTCTGCACTTAATATAATTTTTGCTGCTTGCTCCTGGCTTGGGGTGATGTTTCCTGAACAAATGAATTTGCCTTGAGGCATGCAGATAGACTGCTGGCTCTGTCGCTGAAACGGAGGGTCATGGTTTATTCAGATAGTTCTTATTACCCTGCAGAATTACCCGGGGGCTGCCATCTTGTTTCATGCTAGCTTCCTCCTAAAGATACAAAAGAGACAGGAAACCATGTCTTAAACCATTTTACTCATTCTTTTATTCACCCGAAATATCTAGGGTACAGACTATCCCCAAAAGATGCTTTTGTTTCGCTGTGGGAACAGCTGTTGTGTTGTCTATAATGGTTTCATTACCTTGTGTGGATCCACTTGGGAAAAGCTGACTCACACTGTGGCACACAATGGGTGACTTACTGCAGCTACTTGTTGCATTTCCTCTCATTCTTGTGCCACAAAGCCAACAGTTTGGCGGATGAATGACCAGACATTCCTTACACATTCCATCCATTGTAATTTTTGGGGAAGAAAGAGCTTGTTTTTCATTTTTTTTTATCATTATTAATTTATTTAACTTTTCCCCCCAATACTTGGCTAACCCACTTGTCAAAGATCAAACGGTGCTAAATGATACACCAGCAAAAGTCCAAGAGATGGTTGTGGTGGGAATTGCTGTTTGACACAAAGAGGGTTCTTCCACACGCCTCTGCCAGCATCGTATCGCAGTTCCACAGTCCCATTCAAACGCAAAAGAATGACGTTTGACCTGAACAGACAGCGGACAGGCCCACACCTCTAATGTGCACAGCAGGAATGCTGTGCGTAGGCCCCAGGCTTGTGAGGAATTCCAGACAGCTTTGAGGCCCACCCCCCCGAGCGATGTCCATTCATAGTGCCTGCAGAGAACATTCTCGGGGGGTGTGGGACGATGGCGGCCTCTTGTGTGGTCACGCTTGTGTTTTAATACTGTAGACTGTTATGCATTGACCTCTGAGTTACGCAGAGGAGTTAATTTTATTCCTGTTTTTGTGACTTGTGCCTATTTTTTCATAGATTTGGCAACGCTTCACCTGACCTGTTTACCAAACTGCCAGAAAACCTCCTTACTGACATATTTGTCTTTTTCTAGGCAGTCCTTTTTGCAATTCCTCCTCCAGAGGAGCCTTATCACACAAGACCTCACACAAAGGTTTTTGAGTTGTGCGCCTACTCTGAGGCCTCTGACCCTGCTCGGACATCGGACATATGAATGGTGTGATCAAATCATGTGTGGTGTTTGGCTTGTGAAGGTGCACAACTGGCATGGTTGCTTAAATACCTACAAAAAGGGAAATCCTATTTTTGTGATAATTGGTTCGGACATTTCAAGTAGGCAGTTAGTAATGTTATATGTGACCCATGGACGCATGAGCACTGTTCTCTGATGAATGAAGATAATTGGGTATGTCTTGCATTCATTTTATCTGCTTGTGATTATGGTGCTGGTGGTGGTGTTTGCTTCTCTTCAGACTCCATGATCAAACCGGTTTAGCCCTACAAATTCTTTAAGATTGCATTTTGCAGGAGGGTAGGGATTTAATAAAAGAATCTGTGGTTTAGACTTGATTTTAAAGAAGGCATATGTTCATGAAACTGCCTTTCATATGAAAATTAAACTATATGAAGATCTGGTGAAAGTGAGAGGGATAAGCAGAAGACCAGCTTATTTTTATCTAGCAATACACTCAATGTATTGATTCTAATTGGATGGTTATAGAATTTGAATACTGTATAAACAATTCTAATAGCTTTTATTATAAATATTTGTTATACTGAATAGCTAGAAGAGCTCTGGATTTTTTTCATTTTTGTAAAATGTTTGATTTAGTGGGGTGTGCTATGTGAATATGAATGACATGCCATTCCTTTACAGTAACTACAACGATTTGGTTTTTATTTTTGGACACTTTGGGGTTTTATGACTCCAGATGATGGAAAATCATAAAAAAATGTTTTAAGCTCAGCCTAGCTGTTCCTGTGCCTAGTAGACTCCTTGATGAAATGTATGTTTGTCACGTGCTATCTACCTCATTTGTACGTCGCTTTGGACAAAAGCATCTGCTAAATATATAAGATGCAAATGATTTTGTGAAAATGCAACGTGCACTAACTTTAGTTTATTTTTTCGATCTTCTCACAATCTGGCCTAACAGTTATTGTACATTCTCTCGTTGAAGTGAGCCTAGATTGGAGGTGTGCCGTTTGTCAATGTGTGCCTGCTACTTCCTTCTTGTCCTAAAGTGAAGTCTTTCCCAATCTGGTCCTCGGGGACCTGCAGAAAGTCCTACCTCCCGACTCCCTACAGGAAGATGAGAGGGAGCAAAAATGTGCACTGCCTGGCAGGGAGTTGGAAGGGAACAAAAATGTGCACTGCCTGGCAGGGAGTTGGAAGGGAGCAAAAATGTGCACTGCCTGGCAGGGAGTTGGAAGGGAACAAAAATGTGGACTGTCTGTGGGTCCCTGAGGACTGGATTGGGAAACACTGCTTTATAGGCTTTACGAGTATTGTTCAGTCGTCTCCCCTGCAGAGATCTGTGTCTGCTCAACAGATAGACCTTGCTTTGGAGTGAGGAGAGAGGTTCACTGGTCTAAAACACAGCACTGCTTGTATTCTGTGGGACCAGCGGTGCCTGAACTTGGGTCACACGCTCTAGATTGGTACTTTTTCCCCCCAACCGAATTTATGTGTCTGCAAAAAAACCCTCTGTAAATGTGCCCTTCTTTCTTGTGTGCTTAAAATCATTTGTTTAACATCTTTTGAACATAGATGTTGCAGAAATATTTATTCTTTTGTTTTTTTAATAAACAGTGCTGTGCAGGTCACCGCCCTTCAACACACACACAGCAGAATAAATGAAATGTATACAGCTTTCCTTCTGTCGTGCAATTAGTCTTCTGCTGCTGCTTTAAGTGAACGTACTGGAAATGGAAGTGCTCGAGCGCCGATTATGGCGAAAAAGGACGTTTGGCCTTAATGTGAAAGCAGTACAATGTAAATTTGGCAGAAGGTTGCAGTAGCTATTGGTACACGCGTCTTGCTACCGATAGTGCCTGTTCAGAAACAGGGGTGATGGAAACATGTGAAAACGTGAATGTTACGAGCAATGCAAATACTTTACAGCTGCTGACGTGACATACTTTCGCAATTACCTTGCCCCACTGAAATTACTGGGGACTGCAGTCTGTGTTTGTTTACTTTCTCTGTGTGTGTGTGTGTGTCCTAGCATCCACTAAATGTACTGCAGGGAGGTAAACTTTACCACCATTTGCTCTCAGGTACATCTGTAACTCTTGGTGCCTAATAGTGGCTAATGTAGTTTTATCATCATAATTGTTTTAATTTATTAGCCTGATGCTAATTTTCTAGTGTTATGGAATGCGGCAGTGAGCCCAGGTAATAAAAACTTAACTCTTTGGCCTATTATTTAGCTAGACGAATAATATTAATAATATGTCTGAATTTAATATTGTGTCATTCGGCAGCTTGTGAACTTCTGCTTTTAATTAGCCTCTGATTATGAAACTCTTCACATGACATGAACCCTTGTGTCCGGTGTTAACAGGTCATGTGGTAGAAAGTCATTTTGTAATTTCTTTGAAAACCCTGTTTTACGCCAAGTTCTAGCATTGCACTTATTTTCCTGAAGTCCTCATTTTAATTACTGGTTTGTAGTGTACAGTGAAAATATGTGCCCCTTTTTTGAAGATTTGTCGTTTGATTAAAAAAGGAACCTGGGTGACCAGATACCAGTTGGTGCAAATTATTTAGTCTATGAGAATGTTGATCACTCACGGTTGTTATTATTGTTGTCATTGTTGTTATTATTACTATTATTACTATTATTGTGTAACCTTTGTCGGCAACAACAAAGTGCTTGCGGTAGTTGCTGGTCGCTCTCCCATATTGCTGTAGAGGTATTCTGGCTTGCATGTTAAAGTAGAGTTGCTTTAATTCAGTACCATTTGTGGATTTATGGATATTAGCTGCTCACTTTGGATTTTGCCACAGCGTGTCATTATGGATAGTTCCAGGCGTGCCTTTTAACATGGAGCTCTTACTGTGGAAAGCAGTGTTTTGCTGTCACCCATCACAGCATTGTCCTTACCTGCCTGAAAGTTCCATCTTTTGACTTAGAACAGTGTTCTGGAGGGTTACACACCTGTGGTTATTGGGAAACCTATAGACAAACATTTGTGTTCTTGGCTGTGTTCCTTCCCCCCCCTCCCCCCGCAACTCTTGGAGGGTCATGAACACTGATGCCTGGATGCATTTGCATGGTTCTTTTGGAACTTCCCGGGCATTTTATACCTTACTTTTAGAGGGATTGTGGCAGGAAGGCCACTTCCTGATAGATCTGCCGCTTTGTCAGATTGTTGCTGCTCTGCACACCAAACACATACATGAAGCACCTGCAGACTTCCTCTGCATTTTTTCAACCCTTTGGAAGGTCAAACTGCATTCTTAAATGTGAAAAATTTGCAAGAAATTCTGACATATCATAAATCAGGGCTGGCCAGCCTTAAAGGGCCAGTGCATATGCAGGTTCTTGGGATAACCTTTCGGTCAGCTATTCAAACCCATGTGTGTGGACTCTTCAGCCAATCAGTCCTCTGAATAACGATCTCATTAGAGAGTTGCAGTAAAAATCTGCATACACAGTTGCTCTTTCTAGATCAGATTGCCCACCTCTGTCTTAAATAAATTGTATAACAATGGTTATGGTTCAAAATGTGAAAAAAGTATTGGGTGGAGAGATCTTTAATTGAATGAATGCCAATTTATATCTTTGTCTATCCAGTTTTGGTTTATCAAAACATAATGGCAATATTTACTTGTGCGTGGGCCAGTAGAAACCTTATCTTTTTCTTATTTTAATTCTAGTTCACCGCACTGTGTTCTGTCACCTTTCACTCGATTCAAAACCCATTCAGATGATGGATGCACATCACAAATGGTAGCTTAGTACCTGGAAAGTCAGGGAGACCTGACCAATGACCGTTCCGTCAACCGCCAGCAAAATGACAAATGAGTTTTTACTTCACTTACTGGCATTTATGTAAATGAGGAATCTGCATTTAAGAACTTCATTTCACGTGGTTTCTTTATGTGGCCTTAAAATATGCTTTCATGTTATGGAACTGCACTCCCAGAAAGTATAGTAATGTATGAAGCAGATGAATAAAATAAAATTGTCATCGTTGACTGTAAAATGAAAACCAAATTGGAAAAAAATAACCAAAAAGAAATTTAAAAATGAAATGTGACTGCATGCTGGATTTGCTCCCCTAAGAATATATATTACAATAAATGTTTAAATAAAAACCAGGAGTGTTTTCTCCAGCTCTTTCTGTTTTTCGCTTCTTTACTGTTTTACTTATTTAAGGGAGACGGTTCGTCGTATTGCTGTCTGTGTGAAAACAGCTCACGTGGGAGATTCCTTCCTCATTCATAAACTTCTGAAACTTCTTTTTTACTTCCCTGGCAGTCACAAGAAACTAGAAGTGAAATGGGTGACTTCAATTATTTCATTGCTTTGAGGTAACTGATATTTGTTGGTGCTGGTTTACAGTATTGATTGTTTTATTTTTTTTTTTAATTTATGTTTGTTGTACTTGTATGATCTGTAAATTGGGTAATACTTTACTTTAACTGCACCGTCATAATGCATTCATTATGTGTATATAATGCATTCATAGAACATTCACAGGTTAGGGAACAAAGTCAAATAAACTTGTAAATACTCTGAACTAAATTTGTAGGTTTTTGTGGCTGTGTACTCTGCATAGTGTGCACTGATGCCATGTAACTTTTTGATTGACGTGGTGGTATGTTTGGGAGAGAAAAGCTTAGCGGGCAAGAATTGACTGCAGGATGAGAGCAATGTGGCGTCTGTGTCAGGAGGTGGCAGTAATACTGTGTGCATGTGCATTGTGATTTTGTTATGACATCATCATTGTCCTGACAGCTGCATTACTTTGCAGTGCACAGTGGTTCCACTAGTTTGGTTCAGTTCATAACACTGGTGAAATGTTATTTTTTTCAAGCACTTACCTCTTTTTTTTTTTTTTTACATTTTTTTGCAAATGTCGTCTTTTTGACATGACATTGCCTGCACATTATTTGGTCCTGCAGTTTGTCTGATGGCTTTTTATAGCACAAATGCAGATGAATTCAAAGCGTTGTCACTCAGGTTGTCAGCCAGCTGCGTGTGGTATTTGTTCCTGCACAGATAATTGTGTGTGTGTGTGTGTGTGTGTGTGTTTACGTGTGTCATGTGACTCATGTCACAGATGGGGCTGTTTTTCTCTCTCTGTCCTGGTTGCTTGCTTTTGTTTTTTTGTTTTTATTATGATATATGTTTTTGAAAAGACGTCCTTTGTTAACCAAGTTAAGGGTGTGTGTGTGTGTGTGTGTGTGTGTGTGTGTGTGTGTGTGTGTGTGTGTTTATGAGCGAGAGAGTGCATCAGAGTGTGGGGCTGGCCTTCTCCCACCCATGGCTCTGCAGCCTAACAACCCCCCCAAGGAAAGCAGTGATCTTTTCAGCAGGAGCAAAGCCTGCCTAATCACGTTGGCTCTGACCAAAAGTCAATAGAGTCCTTTAAATAAATTACTTGGAAACAAATTTTAAAAGCAGCTGTATATACCTCCATTATACGTATCATTCCTCAGATAAAAAAAAAGGTTCTTCTCGTGTATTCTTCTTGCTGCATCAACTGAAAATTAATGTTTTTTTTTTTTTACTGTCTTTAGTTGATCGGCATACATGGGATTGAAAAGGCATCAATTGAGCGGGAGCCACTTTCCTGTCAGTCATGAAATGAAAGGCATGTAGAATCTGCTGAGATCAGGTCAATGACTCAAACTTAGCACCTGATTAGGGTTACGGAAGGTACACGGAGAGGAGTGACAGCTCTGTGATCGCCGTGTTTCTGTGGTCTTGAGAGTTGCCTTTCTGTCTAACTGGATCTACGGTAACTTTTTGCTAATCCGTCTCGTGGGTGGAGTGGGAAGATGGAAGCATTATAAGGGATGGAGGTGGGGGGGGGAGCCCATTTACAACGTGTGCTGTACAAGGCAGCCGGTGGTAGCCTCTGGCTAGATGTGGGACAGATTTTGAGGCCCTCTGAAAAAAGGACAGAGGGGAGTGCAGTACAGTCCAATTTCTGAAGCATGTGGAGGATGGTGTAGAACTACCCAGTCAACGATCAGACTAATTAATTTCTCTGATTTAAAATGCACAGTGCTCTCCACTTTAATTTCATAGAAAGTATGTAGGAAAACTGGCACACCTTTTCACAGGAGTTTAGTTTTTATGGTAACAGCAGTCACTGGGAAATTAGAATGCCAGTCAATGAGTTCAGATTTCTGTTAATTAGGGCTTGCTGTCTCTGCTCAGTCTCAGATGTTTGCTTCAGGCTGATCACGTGTTTGCCTATCACCTTACATAAATGTATTGCTGTTGTTGCTCTGTGTGTTGTGTGTCTCAGTGGTAGGTTCACTGTAGTGCACTGCATGCGTATTTCAAATTGAATCTGAAAACTGCTCATAATTTTGGACATAAAATTTTCATGTAATCCCTGCTCGTACTGAATCTGGTTATCTGGTTTACAGCTAAACAGATTCCCACAGTCACTAAGTAGCTAGTCTGTTGAAAATTAACTATTTTCAGGTTGACTTAAAAAGAACACGGATATCGCATTAAACGTTGCCCAAATGCTTGGTCTGCACAATGATCTGGTCCCATTTCTTTTAAATACAGGTGTTCCCTGCTTTTCCGAATGTTCACTTCATGCCACTTTGCTTTTGCGAAGGAACCTTCATTAGTATCTGCTTTCGCAAACCTTTCACTTTTATGAAAAAAGGAGAAAAGTGAAAATAAACAAATGCTATAAGTTATCAGCAGCCCTGCTAATACCTTATTGCCTAGGTGTGTAATAGGCTGTGTCATCTAGGTTTGTGCAGATACACTCTAGGGTGTTTTCACAATGGCAAAATGGCCTAACAAAACATTCCTCAGAATGTATCCCTGCCGTTAAGCGATGCATGACTGTATTGATTTTGGTAAGTGAAACTACACTGTGCATACATTATTCCTACTTTATGTAGGCCAGGGTTTCTCAACCCAGTCCTCGGGGACCACCAGCCGGTCCATGTTTTTGCTATCTCCCAATTCTCTGGCAATTGGGAGAGAGCAAAAACGTGGACCGTCTGGTGGTCCCCGAGGACTGGGTTGAGAAACCCTGATGTAGGCTGTATATTTATCATTTCATTCCTGTATTTACTATACAGTATACTGGTGTTATTGTAGGTTTTGTGTGTTGTTTGGTATGATTTGATAGGTTACCTTATTGGTCCGGGAACATAAAAAAAGAAACGGAATGGTTCTTGCTTCTTTGCATTACAGCATTTCAGCTTACGAACGTTTGCATAGGAATGTTTTACTTTTGCAAAGCGGGGGATATCTGTATATATTGATCATAGTGTAATAATGCGCTATTCAGAAGTATTACTCATTCAGGACGCGCACGTTTTGTATTCCCGAGGCCTTTTCCTCTAGTGGTTTGAGCCAGCACCCATATATTGATCCTCCTTTTTAAAGTAAATATGCCATCCAAATCTCAGAACTGGTGTATCTAGGCAGCGTTGGCTTGATGACAGGATATTTTGTGACTGTAACATATGAGAAGAGGGGAAAAAAAGCAAGCATGTTCATAATCTCGCCATCTCTGGATCTACCTGGTCGCTTTTCATATCCTGAAAACATAATGACATTTCGGAGTGCTGCAGCCTGGGTATTCATTTTTGTGCATTTCGAAGGCAGTGGAGATGGGGAAAACTTAATTTATAACTAAACAACATATGTCCCAGGGTCCAAAATATGTGCAGTATGACAAAACCCAGGAACAGCAATGTGCATACGGCGATATTTGTTAATTAAGAGAAAAAAATGAGTAATATTTTGAATTGGGTGGGTGACAAATTGGAGCAACCAGTCTCTTCTTGCATCATTTTCCGTCATCCGCTATTGGAGGTTTGTGCCTTGTTGGTACATGCTGGGAACTGAAGTGTAGGTCCAACACACATGTGCTCTCTGACCTTCTGTACACCACAGCACGAGCCCCGTGGTGAGTGTGTATTGTGAAGTGCTGTAATGGATAATCCTCTGCAGTGGATTATAGAAAGAGTGCAGCTGTGCTCTCAAAATGCTCTGCTCAAAGTGTTATTAGGTTTTGTTAGGTTGTTTGTTTGCTAGTGTGTTTGCTGCCTTCTTAGTTTGCTAGTTTGTTTGCTAGCGAGTTTGTTTGTTGGTTTGTTTGTTTTTTGACTTATCACATTTAATGGCCTGTCATTGTATAGTACCAGTTTAGCAGAAACTAACGGGTTATCTGTTGGTTTGCATTCCCAGGATAACTTAAATTCCGACCACACAAATGGTATGAAACGTTTTTCAGAAATCAGCATGCTTATACCTGCAAATAAAGGAGTAGCTTAAAAAAAGCCCTCAGGCTAGTCATCTGGTTTGCTGAAATGAGGTGATTGTGTGCTCCTCCTGTTAACGTACCTGCCAACCCATCTTAGTCACACTGCGAACATTCAGACTACAGCATTTAGGTAAACCATGTTTGTAATTGTGGAATTCTTCCCTAGTTTTCAATTGGTCTAGAATGTGGAATTCATCCCTTGATGGTACATTTCCATATGCATCATATAAACAAAATAGGAAATGTGGATTTCATGATGTGGCACCAGCATAATAAGTCCATTATTAATATTATGTATGATAATTAATTAAGTGTAGGTCATTTATTGACAATACAAAGGAGTTTTCACACGTTGGCTAGCGTGGGTGTCGATTTTCAGGCCCGTGTGGAATTACTCGGCCAATTTGGGCTAAAGACCCTATGGTGACTCAGGAGCATCATTTCCACATGTCAGAGGTCTGCTTAGTGTTGTGGCCTGATCCATGGGTCTGGTGCTCCAGTCTCCCTCTCAGAGGAGACTTTCCAGAACCACAAGGAGTACAGAATAGAGAATAGAAGTTTCATTGTCATTGTATATTAAATACACAATGGAACTGAAGAGCCCCCGACATGTCCGTTTTGTAATCTGGCCTTCTCAGTGAAACATATTTTACTTTGTTGCTCTGCACTGCGCAATACAAGGCACCGATTTTACCGACAAAGCCGTCTGGTGGATGTTTTTAACAAATTACCGCCTCATAAAGTTTTGGAATTTTTTTTGTTTGTTTTGTTTAATCAAACAGTAATTTAAAGAATCTTGTGTAAATTCTGCACGTTTTTGGGTAGGTTGATTGGTGAGTCTGACTTGGCCCTGGGTGAGTGTGTGTGTGCCTGTGGTATATTGGCGACTGCCCGGGGTTGGTTCCTGCCTGCACCCCTTGTTCCCGTGATAGGCTCCGGTCCCCCCCCCCCCGCAACCCCGGTGGTTTCAGAAAATGGATGGATGTAAATTTTGTTTTTGTTTATCTATTTCCTGTTTTAAATTTCTTGTTCTGAATTTATTTGTTTTACCTTTTTGCCTTGATAAAGCTATTGTTGATTTGGCATTAACCCACCAAAACCACCGTAATGAAACTTGGAGTGCTGCTCCTGTACAGGAAAACTCACCTCTATTGTTTTTTTTTTTCCTCTTTGTCTAGGACTTGAGCACCATTTACCACCATCTCTACAACATGGACGTCTTGTCGCATCTTAGGGAGCACCAGCTACGGTAAGAATAACTTAAGATGCTTTATGTGAACCACCTAAATCCCTGCCACAACACGACTGCGATGTCCCTAGAGCGTGTTTTCATGATTCATGGTGCCTTTTAAAAGCACCTCTGGAAATTCGTTCACTAGACAAATGTGTATCCAGAATGGCGGGGGGGGGGGGAGGGGAGGGGGGGGTGGCAGTGGCGGCTGATGTTTACAAACACGCCAGGATTAGGAGTCTTTCAAGTTGCCCTCCGTGCCCTGGACTCTTGAGATAAAAGCAGGAGTTCCTTCAGGAAGCCTCTAGGGAAAGCCTGTTGGGCCTTGAGTTCTCTGAAAAACTGGTTGAAGAGCTGGGTGGCTGCTCTGGCATTGGCCCAGTAAGTAAGCTGAACCTGGAATGGCCTGAATCTCCGGGGTTTCCAGGCTAATTAAAAAAAAAAAAGGGCGGTGGGTGGAGCCCAATAAAGGCAGACACCTCCTATGTACGCTGCGCACGTGGGCAGTCCCTTTGAAGGCTCTCCCTCACACCTTCTGCATCCACCTGCCAGTTCAAGTACCTCTGCGCTGGCCCCACACCGATACGGGGCCTGGGCTTCTAAATCGCATCCCTCGTTTCAGGTCGATGTGCAACTCTGTCCGGTACGAGAGACACGAAGCCAACCACATCCTGTTCTGGTGAGTAAACGCCACCAGATCCTGTCACGTGTCGGCATGCTTGAGAGCCCACTAAAGTTACAGGCTTCACTCAGTCAGTGTAAGGCTCCCAGGTGTACTTCTCTGTGCTCATTTCGCTCTCCTCTACTGATAATGTAATCGTGACCTGCTAAATATAGCACGTCTGAAAAGTTTCACGCTAAAGGGTAGCTGCTGTTTACCATTCGATTTCGTTTAACCGCCATTCTCTTCAGCAATATACATGATGTTGGTCCACTATCATCCGGGATTTGCTGAACAAGATAGGAGCTTCCAAAAACAGATTAAAGTATCTTGATTGCTGAAGACATTCTTGGAATGCTTTCCGCAAGTGTTTATAAGAACCGCAGCGTCACAGTTGAATCTATTTGAACAAGTTTGATAGGCATGAAACTGTAGGACTCCTGATTTTGGATTTTGCAATTATAGATGAATCTGTGTAAGAGTTGTACCTACATTGTCAGATTCTACACTGGTGCTTAAATTTTCCTTACAAAAACATTCAGAAGCCACGAATGCTCTCATATGTGCATCTGGGTGCCAGCTGTGTGTTTTCTGAGAGTAACTTGACATCCACCCTTTTGTTCCCAGCCCTGACAACCTCTCAACATGTTGGTACATCCTTCTGACCGGCTCGGTGTTTGTGAAGGAGCATATGTTTCTGGCCAGATGCTGGTACGTGCCTCTTAATTCACATGTACTTTCCGTGGTGCTTGTCTGCATGTGTGCCGTCACGTGCTTTTATGCCGCCTCTGATCTCTCACCGGCCAGCAGTGAACGGATGAGCTGTAGCTCTGGGCTTTTGAGTGCGCCCCATAGTGGGGCCGGTTTGAGAAAGCCGATCAATCACCAGCGAAGCTGCAGAGGAAATTGTCTCTCAGACCATTTTTCGGAGGTAGGTGGGTGTCAGCATTGGGGGGGGGGGGGATTTGTTTAAAACCTGTATAAAATTCTTGGGGCCCATGTGACTGCTATAACTACGAGGGTCGTGACTAGGCCGCTCTTTCTTTATTGGACACAGATGTCCTGAAAGCATCTAGGGAAACGGTAGTGAGTACTCGCTCCAGTTTCGTTTTTTTTTCGCCGCCGCCTTTTTCCTAACCTCTGCCATCGCACACGCCCGTCGCAGGAATCTGGCTCCCCTTTGGCTAAGGACGCCGGCTCAGGCGATGATGCCCCAACCTTCTCTGCTGGATTCCAGCGGGGCCCTCTGAGCACATGCTGTCCCTGTGCGTTTCCCTTTTAAATCGTTAAGTAAGCAACTGGAGTAGAGCCAGATGGCGGGGGGGGGGCTCCACTCTCCTGCTGGTACTGGGCGTGTGTGTGTTGTGGGGTCACAGGGTGAGTAGGGGCCGGCTGGAATGTGGAACTCCCCGGCTGGACGGTGACTCGGCCATGTGTTCCTGGGGTGTGGCGCCACCTCTCAGCTCCCCCAGGCAGGAAGTGAGGACGCCAGCTTCCCGGACGCCCCCCCCCCAGCCTCCAAACGAAGAGGCACATGGTGGGGAGAGGAGCGGAGGAT
>JAODLC010000052.1:3341297-3357332 GCA_026781145.1 Hippopotamyrus pictus | reverse complement strand
GGGGCGTTCCAACTATTAGCGGCCTGCCGGGGAAGGGGGGGGCAGCTTCAGAGAGCATACTCTGCCTTTTTCAGCCTCACAACTGCGGCGGGGGGGTGGCGGGGGCATCAGCGTGCCATGAGACACACCCGCCGCAGCTGCCACCTGGATATTACTTACCGGGAAATTGCAGGGGGGTTGAGACATTGAACTGCAGCAGCAATAATCCACAGCCACTTCTGCAGCCGTATCCTAGCATTTCATAACACGAAACGAAAACGGACGTGTCATTGTGTCATTGTTCGCTAATCACTCGGGAGAGTGAGACTGGGCGTCTCCTTAACCCGCCTTTGCTTAAGCTGGTTGGTCACAGGGGCCGCCCTCTTGCTAATTGTCACCACAAATCACCATCAAAGGGGATTCAGGGTAGCCCCAGGCAGTGTGAGGTAGCAGCTTGCACTGGGAAACTTTCTCTGTCATTTCCATGAGAAGCGCCGCTGGAAGGCTGCGGTTCTGGGCCAAAATGAGAAAGTATATAAACACTGAAGGTTTTTTTTTTTTGTCCATCCAGCCTGGGGAAGTCAAATTAACGTAGGAGCACGTTGACAAGGCGAGCTGGTAGATGAGGCTGATAGCGCAGACCAGAGGCCCTCAAGCCTCGAGAAAACCCCTCGTCGTTCCTCCGTCTGCTCCTGTAATGCTCCCCCTTTAAACGGGAGTGCCGAGTCACTGGCGGCATCCCGGCCTGCCGCCCCAAAACAACCAGGACCACCAGATCCCACTGCAAATCCCCCCCCTCCCCACAGCAGGTGGGATGGGCAGATAATCCCCATGGCGGATTGCTTGGCCCAGGACGGTGCCACGTGGAGCTCGCCCGCCTGTCTCACCGGCACGTGGCACCAGACAGTCATTCCTACAGCAGAACCTGTCTAGCCACCAGTACCAGCCTGTCGGACTCCTACCCATAAGGATGAGCCGGCTCTATCCATCCAGTAACCTGGATTTTCTCCCTGAAGATGGAGGATCCGAATCCCCGCCCACGCAGCTGGTTACCAACGCCATGCCGCTCCGACGGCACGCAATGGCCGAACAAAACCATGCCGCCACTCACCCATACTATGCTATTTACACGGCTGCAGAACCGGCAGTCTGCAAACCATTCACAAAAAGCTGACAAAAGCAGGCGTTGTTTTCTTTCCGCTAATACTAGGAGCTCACTTTTTCCATCTGCTGAAAAATTCAAAGGATCTAGTACAACACAGTCAGTGGTGCACTGGGGCATTGTGGGATACATGCATACCAGCTCCCAGCGGAGAGCTCTCATTGCTGCCTTGAGACCCCGTCAGGACAATGACCGCTGTGTGAGTATGAGGTGTGGGGACAAGTGTACTTCATGGGAGCCCCAATCAGGACACCGGCACCATCCTAAACGATGGAGGGATTCTGCGGGTGACTTCACGTGTAAACCGGGCTGGCTGCCTGGGCTTATTCTCATTCAGGCTAAGCCGGTATTGACATCATAGCCTGCAGCGATTGTTGGAGTGGCAGACAATGACCTGGGAAGGGTTTTTGTTGAGGTGCATTGCATGCGATTCAGCCGCCTGGGTTTTTCCCAGACCTCGATTGACACAACAGTCCGGAGTGACTTTTCTAGTCTTTGGTTGGGTTTGGACACTCATGGAAAGAATCTCGATTAGGCCATTTATCCAAACGGTCACACCATTCATATTCTGTGGACCTTCCTTGGACTCAATGGACGTCTCTAGGCTGGTCCTGGGAAGCAGCCCGCCTACTGGGCCCGAAACGTGCCAATCAGTGGTTTAACATAACAGCCCACCGTTATTATTACTGCTAAGGGATGGCACCCCGCTAAGCACCACAACATCCAGACGAGATGTTAACTCCTCCCGGCAGACAGCCCTCCTCCTCTCGACGGAGAGTTACACCCTAAAGGTCCCGCGGACACGGACTCGAGACGCGTACTGGCACCTTATCAGTGTCAGGTCGCTTATCGAGTCAGCCGCCCCCATAGTGACGCTGCTCAAAGTCCCATAACTCGACTCCAGGCTTCCAGCAAAACTCTCGCGTTCCATAAGACACCTTCTACCTCCGAGACCATGGCGCCGGATCGGCGGAAAGGCGATCGAGTCAAGGTGCACAAATGCAACGTGGCACATCCGTAGAGCACCTAGACCGTGTTTTAGAACGCCGGTGCTTAATCTGAAGGCAAATCAGAGATGGTAGAAGGCACACAGTCTGCCAGAGGTATCGGGGGGGGGGGGGGGGGTCATTACCTGTACAGGCATGCGAATCGTCAGTGCAGAATATGACTCACGGAGCAGAGAATGACAACAAAAGTCATAGCAGCCGTGTCTCGATTTCCCCGAAGAGAGAGGTGAGTCAGGTGTTTACACACGGCAACACGCATGCCCAATGACACGCGGAACTTCCCCCACAAAACCAGAGATCTCCCAAAACCCAACCGGCGAGATCAACAGCGAATGGGGTGGGAATGGAGTTTACATTGAGTAAATGTTATTGTGGAAAAAATACCCAGAAAGACCGCCTGCAGTTTGGAGTAAAGGCCAGACTACTGCTACCCAGCCGAGTGTGTGAATTAGGGTGGGGAGGGACCAACTGAGGCCAAGGACTCCTGACTCTGCTTAAGCAGCCTGCACTTTATGGATGAATGCATGCATTCAGAAAGAGAGCATAAATACTTCTCTCACTCCTGTCCTCACAATTACCCAGAATGCCCTGCTGCCCCTTCATTAAGCAGGGCAGCGTCCTGTGAGACTGCACCTTATGGTGCGGCCCGTGTCCGCCCGGCATTGTTCACGGACACCACCATCACCAGGAGTGACGTGCAGTGGGGGAGAGGTCAGAACCGAGCAGATGGGATTTCAAATTATGGGACAAAGTGAGCTGGAAATAACCAAGGAAACAGAGAGGGACTGTGTGCGTGCCCCCTCAGGTAGCAGGGTCAAAGGTCAAAGGTCTCTTGCTTGTGGACAACCTCTGCGTTGGCAGCTTTTGGTTTGAACTCTCCACTATGATCACAGGTTCGCCGGCCCCGTGCCCCCACCACACAGCACCGACTCGCTACAGCTAAATTCTGACCCCGCCTCCAACACCCCCCCCCCCCCCCCTTACAGCAATGCCATAGCAGCCCACCAGCAACAGAGGGCAGCATATGCTTCCTGTCCGCCGTGAGTCTCAGTATTTGTGCTCTTTCCGCGAGTGGGGGGGGAGGCGATTGCTGTCTCTTAGCTGGAACTGGTATGCAGATCAGGTGAAGAAAAAAAAAAAGCATTAAGCTGGTAGAGGGACCAGGCATCTGGTCGCGGCTGAAACACTCCACTGTGGAACGAAGAATGACCACAAACATATCAGACCCCCAGTCCTGTGATTAGAGACACTGTGCATTGTGCTCAAGCCGGAGGTAGAGGGCCACGTGGGCCGGGGGGGGGGGGGAGATCAGAGCGAGGCTGGAGGGCTGCCACGCAGGAAGGAAGCGAATGTGGGGGTGCTACGTCCCACTGATGTCCCTCCAAGAGGACGATGACAGCGGATGTGTGTCCAGTGTGGGGGGGAGGCAAGGGTGTGAGGTTTAACTGTTCAGCTGACACCTGTTCTGCTCAAAAAGGGGGCCTTTCACAGAGACAGGTGCTCCCCAGGGCTGTGAGCCCCCCCCCGCCCCAAAGTGGTCCACGCTCCCTGCTCCGCCAGCTGCCCGCCATTCACAGCCGAGATTCCGCACGTGCCAGAGTTTCGGATATGCATTAGGGGCTGGGGGGGGGGGGGGGGCACTTTCACCTCTAAGACCACTCAGCTGTTTCACACAGCAGCAGAAATCTGACCTCACATTAGGGTGACGCACCAGAACACACTAGACTTTGGAATTCTGATGTATTGGCTCCAAAGATAAACCATGTACCTGTATCTGCTTCATGGTAACATGATTTATTTACTAATTGTAACTGAAAACCATCTTCTTCTGAAGAAGAATCTAGCTCTGGAATCAAACGCTGCTCAGAGATCCGACTTAGAGACCTGCTCCAGGCAACCATCTGCATGCCGAGTCCAACTGGCGATTGCCCAGGAATCGAGGGATGCTGGCTGCCCAGGCCGGCTGCCCCCCCCCCGCCCTGCTGCGTGAGGGCACAAGGTGCTCCAGCACATAGCTGGAATACCGCTCCTTTGTGTTTGCCCGGTGGGATGCAATCTCCATCAGTACAAGAGCCACCCGGGGCCACGGACGCGTCGGGGCAAGCCGCTGGCCCCAGAGACTGCTCTCACTCATTCAGTTAGTAAACCATTTGCTCCACATGGGGGGGTGGGCAAGGCCGGAATGCAGTGTCACCGTGAATAATGGGGCACTAGGAGCGTGGAAAAGGACAGGAATGTTGTTATATGAAGGGTAATGGGGTACTCCAGCTCAGGATAATGTCCACGCCGCAATGCTGAGTGGAGCCACTTTACATTCGTGTTACTCTCTGCTGGCTTCGTTCACACAGAGGCCTTGTGATTCCTGAGAGTTTGCTGGTTGTTAATGCAAAGTATGCAAACAAACTCAAGGAGCTGCTTGGACCTGATGTATAGAGGGAACAAAGGTCACGGGCAGCCGTGCGGGAGAACGGGGGACACCCTCCCTCTCCTCAGGGCACCCATCTAAGATGACATCATCCAGTCCTTAGAGCAACCCCCCCCATCCCCAACTATCCTCTTGTGGTCACATGGGGCAAAGCCTCTCAGCCTCATCCTCATTTTTCTCATCCATGTCTGTTCTTTGAATCTCCAAATCTTCACAGTCCAGGAGGATAAACCTCACCCTGGACCCACCCATCATTTCAACATGCCTTGTTATACTTGATTTCTAAATCCCACCTTTCACATTTTCCATCTCCTGTCTCAAAGTCCTCCTCTAACAGATAAGGAGATGCCACTGGATAGAGTCAGCACCCACCCTACTAATAGTAACAAGATAAATCTTTTTAGATGATTTTTTTCCGAAGAACACTGAGCACTGGACTTATCTCCGATAGGACAAACATCTGCAAAGCCACAACAGCAAAGGAACAACTCCAAACATGGCCGAACTCCCAGGAGGAGATAAGAGTCTTTGAAAACAACTTTTCAGCCGAGCACTTAGCCTATCCAGGCAGTCTGTCACAGGGGCACTCAGGCTGTCAGGCCTCCTGTACCTGCATGAACAGGAAGGACAATCGCGTTAAACATTAAACTTGTCCACCAAGGC
Organism: Hippopotamyrus pictus; assembly: GCA_026781145.1. Lineage (NCBI taxonomy): Eukaryota > Metazoa > Chordata > Actinopteri > Osteoglossiformes > Mormyridae > Hippopotamyrus > Hippopotamyrus pictus. Next base: position 3,352,096 of record JAODLC010000052.1, on the reverse strand, counting down.
TGGCTGTAAACTCTGCTTGTCCTTGTCAGTTATTAAACGGTGAGGCTAACTCTGCTAGTGTGACAACAAAAGGCTGCGATTCAGCATTTGCAGCAGGCTTGTCCTTGTAAGCCATGAAAGCAAGGTGCAGGTTTCAGAGGCCATCAGTCCACACTGGTCCACCTTGACTCCCACCATTTGACATGTACTTGGAAATAAAAACTGGGCTGCACATGACCAGTCACACGTCACACCACATTTGTGCCTCCAGTGAAGTTGAGTTGGCTGACTGGACTGTGTTTGGCGCAGTGGTGCCAGTGCCCTCTGTAATACTCCGGACGTGTGAAAACATCAATAAGGCCAACCGAGGACGGCCATAAGGACTCGCTTTGTGGGCTGAGGACTGAAAAGAGTCCGGCGATTTTGTCAGTTGGAAAGTTACCAAACGAATTATTGGGGAAGTGCTGAGCTTGACTCTCTCAAACGGCCGTAAGTCTCCGATGAGGCTGGGGCGCATGTCACAGGATGTCCTCTGATTCTTAGAGATCAATGGAGGCAGTGAGTAAGACCTACACACAAAGCCATTCAGAGGCAATCCCCCCTCAAATATGGCAGGGCAAGCCTGGCTCCTACATGGCTCTGGGCACCACTGCCCCCCCTCCATACCCCATTTATTCCTCATAGAAGCCTTCACTATCATACTAGACAAAGTGGCTCCACACTGCGCCCCCCCCCCAGCCTCCAAACGAAGAGGCGCATGCTGGGGAGAGGAGCAGAGGATAGCCCTCGCCGCCGAAGAGAGGATCTAGCGGAGTCTTCATCACTCCTGGGCCCAACGCCAGAAAACGGGAGCCGAATCACATGGATGTGTTTGGGAGTCCTGGCCCTGCTCCGTTCTGGCTGCTGCATGCCGCCTCTGGGAAAAAGCCTGAAATAACACTTTCATCAAAGAGCACTCGAAGGAAGCAGACCCCTTGTTGTGGCATGAGAACAATCAAATCCTGACTAGTACATTGTCCTGTTTGGATTGGGAGCCAGTTTTTGGGATTTTCCGTGGCTTTTTTTTTTTAAAGCAGGAAGGAGTGTTTCGGGAGAGTGGGATGTTGTTTCATGGTTTCCTAGTTCGGGTGCCCAAGTTATCATGGAGCTTGACATCAGAAAGTAAAATTGGACCTCCGTCTCATGATAGCCCTCACAGGTTTTAAATAGCCTTGTCTTAATCCTTGCTGTCAGTTTCCCCTTTATATGACATCATCTGGCCCGTTATGTAGTGTTTGTTGTGCTCAGAGCTTCTGTCGGGTCTGCACCATCGCACTGGGCTGTTGCTCTGGCTGTAATAGTAAGCCCTTTGTTCTGCTGTTGGTTGTTTTTCTTTTGGTTGTTTTTTTGATGCAGGGCTATTTTCCTTTCTGCACCCGGTGAATCAAAGCCAATGAACATAACAACCGCCGGTCCTCCTCCTTAACTTTTCCACGCTCTCCTTAATCTTGTCCAATGAACGTGCCAGTGAGGTTACCTCTGCTTGGGAGCCTGGGGTGTAGTGATCGAAGGGCACGTTCCGGTGGGTGTCAGAGTGCAGTCGGAGATGCTTGGGTTACAGAGCGCAGGCTTCTCTCTTGGGTTTTGCAAGTCTGTCTTCAGCCGTCGCTGTGGCTGCACAGCCTTGCTGAGCTGTGCTTCCGTTTTTGTTTTTCACGTGCAGGATTAAGAGCAACGCAGAACTGCCGAAACTTCTCAACTCTGGACCTATAGAGCCAGTCTGGCACTATTTAATATTGCGGGCTAGATTTTGCTTTGAGGCATTGACTGCGTTGTTGACTAGAGAGGGCTAAATGACTGCAAAACAAGGACCAGTATGAGTCAGGCATGGGTGCCACACGTCATGAGTCATGCCAGGCCGTTGGTTCTCAACACATCTTTTAAATGTGTTTGTTTATTAAAATGTAATTTAAACCTTGAGTTACAATATGCATATATTAGTGTAGGAGTTTTTTTGCCCTATTCTCTCTGTCCCCTTGCACAGTAGAGGTAAGGGTACGGTTCTAGTTCCGTTGCGGCGACTTACAGTTAATGAACTGGACTTAAACGTGCCCCATGTGTTGCTGCAGATTTTAAACCCGAGAGCCGCAAAAGGGTTAACCGTTAAGACAGTAGATAAAGGAACAGTGGGCAGATGACGTGAAGTGAAACTGTAAAAAGCCGTCTGCTATTGCGACGCAGCATGAGAGTCCGATGAGCATTCCTGCGACCGGCGAGCTGGCCTGCCTTCCCAAGGACCGTGGAGGAGAGCGAGAGAGCGGGGACACCACATCTGTGGTTTCCGTCCAAACGCTGTCAGCAGTCTGTTCTGTTACCATGGAGATTCTGTTTGAAAACAGAACCCCCCCCCTTCCCCCGTCCTCGACGAAAAAGTCTATGACAAACGTATTGTTTTTGTGGTGTGTGCAGTTTTTATAGTGTGTGTGTGTGTGTGTGTGTGTGTATGTATTTTTAAAATATAGTTGTCATGGTTTCTGGTAAAATGTCTGGTAAATTCGACCTAATGGGGCAAATTTAGAAATCGAGGAACAGGAGTGTAGCCCCCCCCCCAAAAATTTGATATTTGACCTAAACTTGTGCTTATTTTGCCCGTCTTTGTGTTTCCCCCCTCTAGGTACAGCCATCTTAGATTTATATTTATTTATATTTTGGATTTATCATAGTCAGACTTTCACAGTCTGCCCAGTTTTCGTCAGGCAAGCAGTCACGTAAGAAGTCACAAAATAGCACCTTACGAAGAGTCCTTAACTTGTCGCAGTTTAAACCTTTTTGAACCGCTAGTGTATCCTGAGCTTTTTCCTTCAATAATTAATGTAACGTTAAGACGTGCGTCTGTCCCAGCCCGTTAGCTGTTGATGGCGTGGCTGCACCGTTGCTGTCGCTAACCTGCCTGTGTGGTTGATGTAAAGAGGCAGGGCCTCTCGATGTCGGTTGCCTGTCATGGGGAGGCGGTGCTTTTGAACTGGGGAGGCGAGCGGGGAAGTAAATCACGGTGCTTTGGTGATGCCGTGATCCCTGTCGGTCAACTGCTGAGCTCTGATTTGCTGGAGTATGAAGACTGCGCTGTTGATGCTTCGAGCTCGTTGCCAGAGCCTGGGCTTCTGTTGCATGAGGTGGGAGGGGGTTGATGATATACTGATTCCATAGCTGTTAATACTGCACTTCTGTGGCGACTGAGAGCTGCAATGCAGCATGGCTCATGACCTGCAGGGCACCGTGCAACCTGACCCTTCCTCCACTAAAACTCTTGCGTGGATGGTGCATTTTTCCCAGTTTCCTCATAACTGCCATGCACTGCTGTGTGACATGAGGGGCTGGTGTTGGCGGCACCCGGATGTCTTGGGGACGTCCGCATGCCACCATGCAACGTTTCTGAGATTATTATTATTATTTATTTTTTAAATCTCTGTCCATCAAAATGTGACACGTGAAGAATGGATAAAATCAAACGACAACTTCTGACCCCCTTTCTGGTGGTGGGGTTTGGTCTGCCTCTCTGATAACAGGAGGCCACCGTCTGCTTATACTCATGCTGGACTTCAGCTCGAACTGAAGCGGAAAACGTGAGCAAGGCTCAATCGTATCTGAAGCCTCTAGATAGCTGAAATGCTAAACTTTGACAGCCTGGCGCACGTTTCTGCCATTGAGGGATAAGGGATAAGCTGATAAAGATTTCTTTTTTTTGTGCCATGCTTCTTATTCCAGGAAACTGATTTTGATGTGAAGTGTAGGGAGTACAGCAAACCTGTGAGCAGCGCTGGGTGTCCCTGGTGGGGAGGGGGAGGGGCAGACCTGCCCAATCGTCGGTGACTTCCCCGTGACCCCAGAAGGCAGTGATGATGGGTTACGGTGTTTTTTTTTTTTTATTTCTTGCGAATGCATGGAACAAAATGACCAAGGCGAGACGACCTCATCTACCTTGGGGCTGTGTTGATGGCTGCGTTGCTGGGCAGAAACTCGGCGTGCCGTCCACTTCAGCGGGCTGAAATCGGACTCCTCAGATGGGGTGGGGGCGAGGCACTGCTGGAGCGCATGTTCTGGCGCAGGTCTATTTAGTCTCGTGCGGACGTCACACAGACGTCACTAATGCGATTGGGACCCATTTTCTGCCTGAGTACGGTTTGTTTAAGTGCAATCACTGTGCTCTACAGAAATGCATGTGGCTCTAATGCTGTCTCAGGTGTTTCCTGATATCAGACGCACCGAGCCCCCTTCCGTCGGCCGCCCCCGTCCCAGGTGACGTGGCCGCATTATAACACACGACTCCCGTTTTCTCTCCGCAGCTTCGGCAGGCAGATGGGGGGCCGCAGAGGCTGTGAATGCATCACGCTCCAGCCATCGGAGATGATCGTGGTGAGTGGCACCTTCTCCGCCTCCCATCCCCCTCTGTCCCGGTAAGGACCGAGGATGACACCTCCTGGCGGGGCCCCGCCCCAGATGGCGCAACCCAGTCAGTGACCCGCGTCTGAGTTTTATCCCCAGTGCAGCATCTCGTGCTTGTCATTCATCGCAGTTCGGACCGGGTTATCCTGAGATGGGTTGGTGCCTCGCCCCGGCTGGTTCCCTGCCATGCCCCCTTAGCCTCTTGGATAGGCTCCCCATCCCCCCCATCCCGGAATAGGATAAGCGGTTACGGAAAAGGGATGGATGGAATGATTGGGTCATCTTTAGTCTCGTAGGTGTTTGAAATGTCCTCTGTCAACGCTTATACATTCCTGCAGCCCGTCCCTGACCCTGTGCACACTTTAGCTACCCTGACAACATCTGGGATTGGGGGAATGTGGCAGCATTGACTGACCGCCACCTTCACCAGACCTGGGGGGGGCGGGCATAGTTAAGGCTTTTGAGAGGAAGCCCTGCACAGTGGATAAGTTCACAAGCATGTGCGGACATTGATGCTGACCGGGATTTGTGTGCTAAAGTGTGTCACGGTGTCAGGGATGGGCACCAGGAATGCGGGGATGGGGGACTTTTCCAACACCTAAGAGACTAAACATGACCCAGTCAGTACCGTAAAATAACTGTATACCCAATTTTTAATTTGTGGCCATTAATAAGGACTTATACAGGAGGCCCTGACTTTAAATGAGGGTGATTATAGGAGATTTTCACTCCCCGTTATTTGCTTTTAGAAATGACCTGAGCTCCAAAAGCAGTTAGTGACTGTAGATCTTCAGGTTGTAACGCTCTTCTGTAAGCTAAGCCTGCAGCACAGGCTGGGCACCTGACCTGACTAAGCCAGTAAATGACAGTGTGGTTCTCCATGCTTTTAACGCCCTTCTGTGAACTCGCACCTGCAGCACAGGCCTATGCGTCGGCGTGGAAACGGAGAGCGTCCTGTAACGCTTGCCAGTGGAGATAGCTCACAGCCTAGGCTAAGATGGACCTCAGCAGCACCACCAACAGGGAGCAGCTTAACCTACTTCCGGCCAGGGGAAGCCCACTCGACCTCGTTTTCAGCTGGAAAACCGGGTAGCAGAGGGTGAATTACAAGCGGAGTCGGGCTCTAATCGGAGCGAGCGGCCGCCGTAAATCCAGTTAACTAATTGCGGGGGATGGAATCGTGGGAAGTAATCGCTCTGAAGTTGCCAGTGACTCATAGCAGCGATAATTCGGGATTCTGCCATGTCCCAGCTGGGTTGGTGCTTGGTCGTGTTAGATTGTGCGGTCATGTTTGTGTGTTAGGTGTGGAAACCACAGGTTTGCTTTTCTGTTACTTTAGGTAGCTGTAGTTTTTCAGTGTGTTTTAATAACTTTTTAGATAACCCCAGTGCAGCATCTTTAGTTATCAGTTTGTTGTTATTCAGGAATTGGAATTTGAGGTCAAATGGAAAATCTGCTGACTCAGCACTTATTTTGCTGAAGGAAATTGTTAGTTGGACTGTTGCCTGCGCAGATGGCCCAAGTAGCTGACCTGATCACTGCATGTGTCCTGTGCAGACGGCCCCAGTAGCTGGACTCATCACCGCTTGTGTCCTGCGCAGGGGGCCTCAGCAGCTGGCTTGATCAGCGCCTCTGCGCAGACGGCCCTTGCCCAGGCTGACTGATGTCACAGATAGCCGTGCTCTTTGCCCTTGTGATTCCTCCTCCTGCTGCAGCCGGCAGTGTCCCCCTTCGCCAGCCAGCGGGGGCTGTGTCAGCACAGGCGCTCCCGCCATCTCTTTCCCGCCATTAAACCCTGTTACTCCTACATGGGGATGACAGAATCTGCATGCCCAGTGTGCTGCTCGTGTCACGTGACGCATTTGATTTTGTTCTGTGTACACGAGGGATGACACAGGTCCGGGCATTTGCGTAACGGACAATGAAAGCACATTAACAGCAGATGTGTAGGAAGCTCTCGCCGCCATGCGTCACTGGTCTCCCACAAACCCAGACATCCCCGGGGAAAAGCTGGGACTAGCCTGGCGTGGGTGACTCCGAAATTCGACGACTGGCGGGGCCTCAGGCTGCTGCCGGCTAATTCCTGGCCTGATCTCCCTTCCCCTCCCCTCGTGACGCTGCCCCATTGTCAGTAGTACAAAACAAACATGTAATCGGTTCACTGACACGCAGTGGGTCTCAGGAATGGCCAGTAGTTTGCAGTGAACGCCGGCCCCGCCCACTTCCCTGGCTGCCGCGCCACTTCGCCTGCTGAGCAGCTGCCTGTTTCCTCAGTGTTACCCGGGGACTTGCCAGCGCGGCCGGTTAGCTCGCAAGCGCGCGTCTCTTTAAATAGCGCCGACGGAGCTTTAAAAGTTTCGGGGGGGGGGCGGGGTGGTTTCGGAAGGACATGCGGGCGCCGTGAACGATGAGGCTCTGGAGGATGGGGTGGCGGAATGTGCCTGCGAGGTCCTAATTTGTGATACCGTGCAGCCAGATCTCAGAGAAGATATTTGTACATTTACCGCTTCCTGCAGGAAGCGTCGGCCGCCTACTCGTAAGCGCGGAGCAGGCCTCGCACTGGCACTGACTGCTCTCCGCACCTGAGCAAGGACCCGTAGGAGAGAAGGAAGGAGGAAACTGAGGACAGGGAGCCCCGTGCCTTACCTCCCCCGACGCCCCCAGGCCTGCCCTCGCCTCCGCCCCCTTTCTTTCGCCTCCCCGATGAGCCTGCTTCAACTCCACCGGCTCTCCATCCTATGGAGGAACTGGATGTTTAACCAGGACCCCGGCAACCATGTGTTCCAGGTGGAGAACGCCAGCGAGGGCGAGGACGGCGAACTGCAGCGAGAGGCGCCGCTCCGCTCGTCCCGGCGCCGCTTCCGGAAAGTCAACCATCGCGGCGAGAGGGAGCTCATCACAGACGGACAGGACGCCCAGGGCACCCAGGCGGTGAGCAGCCTCTCGGGCACCTCCCACCGCCGCCGCCGTCCTGCCGCTGTCTGGATCGTTCCCCTGGTTTAGTGCTGTTGCCATCTGTTCGGGGGGGGGGGAGGGAGCGGGCATGTGTTTTCAAGAGTTGCACGTGTTGGTGAACTGAGGGCCCTTCTGTGACCGTGGCCTGTAAAGTGAGTCTTTGTTCTGGTGCAGCCTGAGAGGCACTTGAGTGAAATTAAGACCTACAGAATCTGTGTGACGTTACCACACCCCCCCTTAGCGTTTCATAGCAGTGAAAATAAGTAGCGTTAAATATGCATGCAAAGATCGAGGTAGTTAGGGCTGTGGAGCTTTGGCAGATTAAAAAATGGAATTAGCTTACTGTGTGTTAAATTAATTCTTTGGAGCAAATCGGCATGTACAGAATGACTGAATGTGCTTGTCGGGGAAACAGTTAGGGGTGTTCTTAAATTTCACCATGTGCCGAGGGGAGCCCCCCCCCTCCCCTCCCCCAAATGCCCAGCTCTGGTCGATAGGATCAATTTGAGTTTCAGTTACAGTTCTCGGTAATCTGTTCGCACCACATTTCACCACCCGAACTGAATCTTCCTTTGCCGACTTCCCCACCCCCAAAGTCGCATCGACCTGCTCGTGCCCGCGTTCCAACCGGCCCAGTCTGGAATGAAGGAGAGTGGCTGGGGCATCTTTAGGGGAAAGCCTTGTTAAATGCTGATAGGGTGTTTCAGCAGAAGTGGAAGTGAATAGACAGCAGTGCAGTTCAGTGTGCCGGTCGGTGGTTACCTACTGTCCGCCCAAATCACACTGCGTCTGCCCCTCTCAGATTCGCGTCCCAAAACACTGGCTGTTGCAGACGTAATTACCCTGATGCTCTTAATGAATTCCGATGATTCCAGTCCTCCTTGGCCTCCACCGTTAAGGTCCTCTCGGCAAACGTCAGTTTCTTCAGCCTTTGGTTTGATGTTGCTGTAGGCTGACGTCACGGATCTGGTTTCCGCTGCCATTCCGGAACCGACCCTGACATTTGACGCAAGTGGCACTAATTACCACAGAGGGACCCGCCTGTTTAGATGCCCCCCCCCCGCGCATCGTTATCACGCTGCCATTTTAAAGATAGGTCTGGCGACCCCCACTGATGTGGTAACGCGCTAATGGACTCCAGTGGATGCCGGACTGTGTTCGCAAGGCTCGTCTCGGCTTAATCTGGTCTGCTAGACCGTAATTGGTGGCTCGCTCACTGGTGGCCACTCTAGCCCTCGGTGATGAAAGAAGGGGCATCTTTCTCGGCGGGGGGGGGGGGGGCTCGACAGCCTTTTTACCAATGGCACCTTCTCCTTTGATGCTCCAATGCCGTCCAGTGTTATTAAAAGCAGTGGGGAGTATAAATTTCAGACGTAGCAATCGACTGGCTGCCCTAGCTAACGTGTTTACGTGTTTACGCTTGCGTGTTTTCGGTAATAAGAATATTTGGTGAATTAGCTACCTTTTTTACCGCAGCGGTATTGCCACATGGTAACGTGGTTTATGGGTCACTTTATTCTGCTTTCAGAGTGACTGGTAGTAAAACGCCCTTTTTAACAAGAGGCAGCCGGCTAATCGCCACCCCATATATCATAGGTACCCAGGCAGCCATCGCTGTAGAACAAGGCAGTGCAGATATTAAGGGGTTTACTGCAGTATTTATAAGCCGCAGGAAAGAATAAGGTTATTAGGCAGAGATCTGCTGGGAGCTGAAGATCATCGGGGCTGCACTTGCAGTGGGAAACTTGTGCCGTTATGTGGGAGAAGACGTGTTGCGTTAGTCTGCGGTATCGTACTTCCTGTCTGCACGGCTCCTTCTCTCGCTGTCCGGCTGTCCTCACTGGTTGAGATTGGGGCACCGTGAGCGGCATACAGAAAGACGGGGACTCCACCGGTGATTTCCGTCTTACGCAAAACTGTCCGACTTGGCAAATTTTGGCGATTTTTATTGCATTCCTCTCGCCCTGCGTCGACGTCACCCATGTGTCGGCATGGCGAGAGACCGCCCTTCCATCCACTTGGAATAAATGTGACCACGCGGTTCGTGATGTCGCCACCGCGTTCTCACAAGTCCCCGGGCATGACACCTGACATGAAAACCGGGGTGAGGGGGTTCTGTTGCCTCGCGTGTGACGGAAGCCAGCGGTCACAGACCCGGAAGTGAAGTAGGCGCCGTTTACGCACGGTCGCTCCTGGAACGGCAGGAAGCAGGTGTTGCAGAACAGAGCAGGGTAACAGCTTTAGCGCTTTTCATGCCCGACTCTGAGGCTGACGGTCTCGCAGAAACCGGGCCAGCCCTTCATCTCCTTTCCGCCGTTCCGGCCGCCGTTGTCATCGCTAAATTTAGAGGATGGCGGCCCCGAGTTGAGACGGTAACCTTTCAGCCTCCCGAGCCCCCACTCTGCACCCAGGGGATCGCTCGTATTTTCGGCACACTTAGCTGCCCGATGTTGTAATTGGGGTGCCTCTTCACGGTACCCCAGGGAGTGCTTGGGCCGGTTGTGAGCAGCTGGTTCATTGGCAAATACCCTCCCCCAGCATAAAAAAAGGAAATACGGCCCAAGCGTGCTGGGGGGAGGGTGATCCTGGCCTTGTCCCCTGCTCGGGGCCCCTCCGGAACTGGGTGTGGAGACCCCTGTTAAAATCACAGGAATTCTTTCCCCGGAGTGGCTGTGGACACAATAGGCCTGCGGCCCTCAGCAGGCCGGCCTCTGCTCTTGGTCATGTTGTTGTACTGAAGAACGGACGTGGGAAGCTGCTTTTCCGCACGCAGCGATGCGGTGCGTTTGTGGGCGGATCTGTGGGTCAGAGGTCACCGTGCTAATGAGGGTCCTGAGCCAAGTGCAGGACGGAGATGGGCGTGTGACTGTGTGACGTCATTTGGCCCTGGCTGAGGATCCCCCCCCCACCCTCGCTGGGATGATAGTAGCTCTGCCGGGTCAGTTATTCACCAAAGGGCGTTTTAACAGATGCCTGATGGTGTTAGCTGGGGAAAGAGCAGTGCTGTAGAAGGACGGGAACAGAGTGTGCTGCGTACTGGCGTGGCCGCTGCTCGTTCTGTACTCATTGTTTACGTCGTGCCTATTTAGCAGGTGCATTTTTGTTCAAAGCAACACACACGTGAGGCAAATAGCAGACCGCAGATGTTACGGATCTCGCCATTCCGCGGGTATCTGTGCTGTGGGCCCCAGTCGGACATGTTTAAGGTGCAAACCGCACGCTGACCCAGATGCAGCTGCAGACAGACGGGCCGTCAGACGGTCGGACTGTCGGATCAGGCGAGCACACATGCACGTACTCGGGGGGGGGGGGGCACACCGCATAGAATCACTATCTCACTGGCTGGGCGAGTGCTGAGGACAGGGTGCGTTAAATAAAAGATGAGAGCGTGTGTGAGCGTGCGCGTGTGCACATGTGCTGGGGGGGGGGGGGGGGGGGCCCGG
>JAODLC010000052.1:3323621-3338814 GCA_026781145.1 Hippopotamyrus pictus | reverse complement strand
GATCCCCCTCCCCCCCCATTTAATCTATCACCTCCTGCCAGATGGAGTGCGTCTTGCTCGGGGCTGCTGTTTTGGAGATTCTAAACTCTCCCACGCTAAACGTCCATCTCGCAGCGTGAGAGATTAGCCCGTTGCCCCGGGAAATTATGTCTTTTTGTTGAGATTTTTTTTTTTTTCTTTCTTTCCAAGATGTTTGTCTTAATTCTGTCCTAATTAACTGTTAGAGTGTAATGAGCTTTGAGGTAATGACGTGAGTCTGGTTAACGGGATGTGTGTCGAAGTCCAGGTCATATAGAACTTTCCGGATGGATTATAAATGTTCTTTTTATTGTTTTAGACTTTGTGACAGACCGTCTAGGGGCGACTTGAAGATGGGAAAGTTAGAATAATTCCAAGGGCCCCTGAGTGACAGGGCCACAAAAAATTTTGGTACATTTTTGCATTGGTCTGGGTTGGGGTCCAAAATCTCTATTGAGATCCCCAAGTCCATCTGAAATTTCTGAATTTGATTAAAAAAAATTCTTAAATATTTGTCATTTGTTGGAGTCAGTGAATTATTAATATACATCTCTCACAAAAATTCTCCAACCCTTAAAATCTGCGCCCAAAGCAGTGAGTTAATTATTATACTTTAACATTATTACAGGAAACTATGGTATAGAAAGCTATGAACTGTAACCGTTAATCCTTGACGACTGACTTGGACTTCGACAGATTGCCGAGTGTGTTCGCCACACTTGATGTGTGTAGAGTTTCGTTTCATTTCCGTCTCTCTGACATTCTGGGCTAATTTAAGGAGGGGCTTGCCTGGCCTGTGTGGTCGCCAAAACTGTAATTAATACGAATGGGTTGTAATGGGGTCGGGACGCCGGAGGTGCTGACAGTAGCCGCTGATGCCTTTGTGTGGCGGGTGGGCCTCCTGCTGGCATGGTCATGTTTCAGAGCGGCCTGCGTGGACGAGGGCTGCTGGTAAATACCGGTATGCGGTGTTTGGATCTTCTTCACGGTAGTAGCAGGATTTGCCTTTGACCTTTTCGAAAACCCAGGGGGAGGGAATGGGACACGCGTTCCATAGTAATGTCCCCCTCTGTGTTTGAATTTTCACAAAGTGGGCTTCGGTAACCGTGTGGGCTCAGAAGCCTGAATCCCATGAAATTGACTTGTAAATAATTCAGGCAGCAATATTTAGGGGTGCCACGAACCTTTCCTTTTGTGTGACGCAACTCGGCCTTGTATGCGTGTTTGTTTTCTGGTGGTCAGCCGTAAGAGCAGGTGTGAACTGTCAATGTCGTTAACGTCCGGTCTGGCGTCTATAAGCATTCCTTTCCCCCCTGTTTACTCAGGAAATTACCCGGCGTGATAACCTCCACTCACACCATCACCCGAACTGGTTCGTCCAGGAACTGGCATCGACTTAGTCTCCTGACATGCAGAAACGCACGTTCCTTTGCGGGTATCTCTCACGGCCGAAGCGTGCCCAATCCTGCAGCCTCAGCAATCGATGGCGTTGCAGGACTTCTGACTTCGATGATGGGCCTTTGGATACTTATGGAGCGCCACCTGCAGGGGAACTGGATCCAGTGGCAAGGGGTAGGGGGAGTCCTGAGGGTGGGGCGGGTTGCTGATGGGGTGAGTAGGGGACAGATGACACCATATTGACTAATTGTCGCGTTGGCAATCCAGGGCGGGGAGGACATTGGATGAGTAATGGCTGAGGAGATGATTCTGGGAGTGTTCGCCCCGAGCAAACCACATTAGTCATGTGTTAGTCCAGTTCTACCCACAGCTGGGATGTGCGACTCGCCAGTCCGACTGTAACCACAGTCAGAACGTTCACTGGCTGAAAGACACGGCTGGCTTCTGCCCGCTGACTTTATATGCGGGTAACAGTCCAGATTCAGACCCCATTACAAACTGTTGTTGTAAAGATAAAAATGATTTACCCAGATCCGCACGTGGAAAATGCAGGTGCGATGTATGTGGAAGATGTACAGTGTTTAAAAAAGATGTCTTTGTAGAGAATAATCAGCCTGGATGCATGCTATCGATCCCCATCACCTTTGCCTCTGGGTGATGACAACGTACCTCCTCCACTTCCTCAAGCTTTTAGCCATCGCTGCGAGATAGTACCAAGATGCTAAAAGCAGCAGCTAAATAATGCATTGCGCGTTTTGTTTTGGTTTGTTTTTTTCCCTGCTGTGTCGTTTGTTTGTTTTTGTTTTGTTGTTTGAATCATAGCCAGCATCCAGTGCGGTTTAGCCCATCCCATGAAGTGCGTCCGCTTCCACCTGTGCTTCGCACAGCTTCCAGTGTAAATCACTGAGCCTGTGCACAAACCGACGTGCATGCACTCAGTCACTTTTTTTTGTGGTGTCACAGGTCCTGTTTTTATTGACAGGAAGCAGCCCAGACTCTGTGGCGGGGGGTGGGGACTGCCGGTTGAATGTAAGCGCACCGGTATCTGTTACTTATTGTCATCAGTGATTCCAGCTCAAGTGCCACCAAGTGAGTAGGGGATAGAAATACGCACTGGGCTGTTCACTAAAGTGGTGAATTGAAACTTTTTAATTTTTTTTTAATTCGCTGCGGCACCAGGAACATAGGATGGATAGAGTGTGACTGAACGTTTTAGATACCACACAGACATTGATTTGCATGTTTCTATCGCTAACTCAAGAGATGACCCTGCTGGCTTTAGGGCCATTGTTTTCCCAGCTCCACATTAAAACAGTGGGAAACTGGTTTGGTGCCCTGGCCAGCTGTTTGGGTTCCCCCGCACAGACTGGGATGTGTTGTTCCCTCAGTTTACGTTCCCAGTTGTTTCCACTGCCAGTTCATTTTTCTGGCGATGGACACGCGCACTGGATCCTTTGGTGTAAACCCCCCCTATTCGAATCTGGCCCTCGATTCCAAATCCGGGCCTTGTTTTCAAGTCTCCCAGCTAGTTAGCTTTGTAATCTCTGGCTCTAATTGGCCAGAGGCTTCACAACTGGCTCTCGGGTAAAGGAAAGCCGGAAAAACAGCAGTGCTCGGCCCTTGAGAACCGTGATTTGAATAGCCCTGGTGTAGGCTATTCATAAATGCCGCATGCTTTCACTCTGTGCCCTTTCCTGGCTGGGCGAGTCGGAGGGGCTGTGGCTGGCTCCTCCTACCTCCCTCCTTTATTGAATCGCTTTGATTTCGAAAGTCGTCCTTGGCTGCCAGGCAGGCCCCTACCACCCCCTCTCCGGTCCTCCCCGCATCTGCCGTATTGCCATGGTTTCGACCACCTCGCACACGTGGAGCTTGGTGCGGGTTTGCCGCCTGTTTCGGTTAAATAAGTGTGAGGAAGCTGAATTGAGGAGGTGGGGCCTAAATAGTCTCTACATGGCTTCCAAAATCTCTCTTTAACTTTGATCCTAAGCAACATACATTGAGAAAGCAGGCTCAGCCGGTCCCTGGAGCGACTAAGGGTCATGCTTAGTGGTAAAATCACTCTGGTGACTTTGGGGTTTGATCTGGTGATCAAACTGATCACTGACTAAGTGTCCTAACCCACTGAGCTACACACTGCCCCCTGTTGGCCACTCGCAGGAACTGAAGGTAGATGTGATTTTTGGGTTTGTAAGCGCAGTTCAGGTCGCAGTGACCAAGGACGGTGAGTTAGCATGGACAGCGATGCTCCTTCGTTGGGTTCCAGGTGAAATAAGCCTCTGGGTTTGCCAATAACCCCGCAGTGTGCCTAGGAACCGTCCGCTCACCAGCCTGGCGTGCCAAAGGGGCGGAAGTGTGTCCGACAAAAATATCAAGAGAGGAGGAGAAAAGAGGAAGCATTCAGGAATCATCTGTGAGGTCTCTGGGAGGGGTGGGCGTCAGTAAGTGGCTGGTTAGGGGTGTGAGTGAGCGAGCGGCATGCAGTTACCTGCAGGTCGGGCTTAAACGAGCGTTTTGGCCCCCTGTTGAGCATCCAGCCCCCCAGCCAGACATGGTGCCAGGCGGTACCCCTCCCACCCACGTGTGCCACTCCCATCCGAGGCCTGCCAGGAAACCCGAGTGCCGCGAGAGCTTTCACGTTTGTTGTGCTTTATTATCAACACTGTCTGTGCCCTTCCCCGATCCTAATGGCATTTCCCCGAATCGCCGAGAGGCGCAGAGATGGAGACGTTCCAAAGCTGGGATCCCAAGCACGCCTTCCGTAGCCTCCTTTGACCCGCGCTGCCCTTTGTCCCCTCTGGGGTGTGCCGCTACTCTGCGGACTCCTGGGTGTCCTGTCACAAGCGTGCAGGAACGTCACGCATTCTGGTGACGAATGAGCAGGTGGGAGACGGCAGATGGAATTTGCTTGTGATGCGTGGAACTATAGGCTGCTTAACCAAATTAATGTAGCTGTTTTTTTTTGCATTTATTTTCTTTTTTTGCATTTTTCTGCCTAATATTAAACTGACAAAGGAACGTATTTTTTGTGTCCATGCCGGGATTGACGCACGTTTGCCGGTCTCTGTTTGAGCAGCTCTCTGATCGCTGCCCTGCGGCTGCACAGACAGGGCCCTGTATAATCAATCACCGCTTACGTGCGAAAGTGGCGAGTGCTTAGCGGAAACCGCATCCCCAGCCGGGGCTAGAGGACCCTCCCATCCCACCCACGCTTTCCTGGGGGGGGGGGGGTCCGGGCTCGCCACCTCCCGCATCCTGCTTTTCTTGGGCTAGGAGCAGCTCTGTGTTTGTTGATGGTGCTCCTCCCGCAGAGGGAATCCCAGAAAGAACCTGGAGAGGGCGCTGGAGCAGTCACCGTCACCGAGTGTAGCACTGCTGTGCCCGTTTGTGTCTGCGAGCAGGAAGGAGGGATGCAAAGCTCCTTGATTTGTAAGCTCAGGGTGATTGAACCTTAACTTGGCTGATAGGTTTTATAATTTCAAGAAGAATGTCTTTCAAGTCAACGTATGGAGCGTTATGTCAAGTGCTGCATTTTCCCGTGTTTGCAGATGCTTTTCATGCTTTTCATACTTTGAGAAAGCAAGGTCGGACAGTCTCAGGAGCATTTAGGGGTAAAGGGCCTCGATCAGGGGTCCAACAGGTAAATCGCTCTGCCTCCCCTGGGATTCAAACAAAAAAAAATTGGCGTTTTCAGAAGTACAGGTTCATTGGAATGTTTCTCTTCACTGTCGCCATCCTGCTTTCCATAGGATGGGGGGGGGTCATAGCGCCGCCTTGCTCGATGGCCCACAGACGTGACTGTTTTGCCAAGGCCAGGGCTTGAACCAGCAACCTTCCGATCACTCGCATGGCATCCTTAGCTGCTGAGCCGCACACCGCCCCAGGAATGCTAATGTTATTTGTGGTTTCTCGTAGTGATTGTGAGTCATCTCTTTTACACATTAGCTAGATAAATCCTCAACTCACTGGTTTGTTATTATCGCTAAATCAAACACTGCTGTAGGAGTGACTCCAATCGGACCACATGCCGCGGCCCACCAGGACCGACAAGGACGGCCTTAAAGCACTGGTTCCCTCCCCTTCCCTCCTCTCTCCTCACGCTTGGCCTCGTGGGCTCTCATCTGCAGAGCTTCAGCAGTACCGTCACATTTGATTACACCTCCTGTTCTCTAGCAGAGCCGTAACGCGATTTGTCCCCACACCGGGGCTCCCATATTTAAAGATGAGTTGTCGTCACACTGAGGACTTTATTAGACTTTATCTTTTTCACTTTCCCATCTCAGCCTTGCTTTCTATAGAAAGAGAAGAAAAACTAGGACTTGAGCGTAAAGGTCACAGCGTGTGTTTGCGTGAGCAGAGGACGAGAGAAATGCGGACCTTGTCGGCCTTAACGTGCAGGAGCCAGTGGTGCCACCAGGCCAGCCAGCCGGTGGCCTCCTATCGACCAAAGCCGTCTGCTCCTCGGCTAATTCTGGAGTCAGCTTTCAAGGAAGGTGGAAGGCATTTCTTACCTCACATTCACCCTGCTTCTGTGAAGGCTTACCTCACATTCACCCTGCTTCTGTGAAGGCTTACCTCACATTCACCCTGCTTCTGTGCTTTAGCACAACCTACTATATTTAAAAATTGCCCTGGGGTGGCGTTTTATTTCGTTTTTGCATTTCTTATAGCGTATATTCCAATCTGAGGCTTGCTGTTTGGATAAAGCCTTTGGGACCATCTGATGCCTTTGCTGGAGATGTAGATGTTTTCAGACAAGCTACTGCGACCAGAATGGCTGTAATCAGTGTGGCTGGCCACGGAAACGGATGGGCACCCTTGATTTAAACGTGAGCACCCAGCTGAACATACTCCTTCCTGCCGAGGCAGTTGGCTTAGCTGTTTAGCGTGTAGCAAAGTCAACCCATGAACGCTCTGGAGACATCAGTTACCTTGGTTCAACAAGCTCCTCTCTTTGGTCGATGCCCCAAGTTTTGCTATTATTGGCTGTCTGTAGGACTCGCGAATCAGGTGCTCGGTGTAGAAGCTCATCTCTCTTTCCTCGCACTGCTCGTCGAGGTTTCCGTGAACAGGAAGTTGGTGGTTTGCAACCATGGCGAGCCTGGGGTCTGCCTCAGGCAAGTTCAAGCAGCGGACAGAAGAGGGGCTCGAGTCATGGGGCTATCTAAGCTCACAGTCAGACAGAGCGCGTCCACTCTGGCCTGCTTTCCTCTCTATTTTTAAGATAATGATTTTCTGATTGGTCTAGGCGACCGCAGACTCATTTTCCTCTCCGGTGTGGCTAGCGGCCTATGAAATTAATCAAAACAGAAGTCGTCGCGTTAACGTTCAGTGTTGTCAAAGGTCATATATTTGCTTTTATACATTTTGAAGCTTCTCCTCCATGTTGTGTTCTCACTCCCGCTTTGGTGTGTCACCAACTCGCGCTTGTGTGTACGGGAGTGTTTGCACGCAGCTGATGCAGCATATCTAGTGCAGTGTGCTGGATATGAAAATGTCCTGTCAGTGGTTTTAAGCTGGTGGAAGGCAGTGACCTGTATTTTGTGGACCTAATCAGTGTTGATAAAGGCAAAGTGTAATTCTTGATAGAGGGAAACACCCTGTGACATTTAACACCAGAGTGAATTACAGTAGAATTAATGTACGTTTTCAGTGTACGCCTTTTTTAGCGTCTTTATGGGAAAAACCTTTGATCCATGGGACCAAAGCAGGTGACATGAGGCTTCTTGATAGCTCTGGACCTTCGCTTTGAGTTGTCTGTTAATTCCCATAGAGAAGCTGCTGTCAGTTTGTTTACAGGATATGAACCTGCACACTCGGCGGTCTGATGGTTTCAGTGCCGATTCAGGCTGCTGGTATCTTCGCTACCATCTGGGTCATGGTGCAGAAGTAATGGGTTTTGTGGTGCTGCAGACAGACAGAGACTGCAAGGCATCGCCTGGCTTTTCAGTCCTGCCGGTGACGGGATGGTCTCCCAGGATAATACACTTGGGTCGTGCCCCTTGAAAACAAGTTTTCTTGGGGTAGGAGGATTTAATTTCCTTTTTCAGATGAGACCTCGGTAGTTTAACTGGCCAATAAAAAAAATCTTTTGCAGTGTGTCTCAAAGCAGCGTGATTCTGCATTTACCCATTTGTCTTCAGTTTTAAAGACTAATATTACACATTACTGTTGCCAGCTATATGGACAGAGAAGACGGGATTTTATTTATTATATTTTATTGTCCTACTTCATTATTTAGCTGTGGCTGGCGTTGGTGGGGGGCAGTTTGCAGGTCTTTACCTTTGTCTCCCTAAATGTGGGTCAGTGTCCTAAGGTGCACTGTCTTCACTCCCGGGCTTGTTAAAGGGGTCAGACCCATCCCTGTGCACCTCGCGCATGGCGCATGTGCCGTATGTCCAGGTGGCCGGATGGGTGTCCCGTCCCCCTCACCCCCCACCGTAACGGCTGGTGCCGCGTGCGGAACGGCGGGAGACGAGCGTCGATTGGCCCCGCCGTTGTCGTGGGTACCAAAGCGAGGAGCATTCGGCGGAGTGAATAATTTAGATGGAAGACGCCCTCGGATGCTGTAGTGAGGGCCCTTCATCACATGTTTGCGTAATGACTTAACGAGGACTTGTGCCGGTGGCGTCCTGTCCGTCGAGAGTCACCCCCGCTCCCGGAACATTGCTTATGGATAATTTCCCTTTGGATCAAATACAAAATGTGACCGTGAACTCCATTTCATTTGCTTTGTTTTATTTCTACTATCTTTTTCCATATGCGTCCAGTGATTGTTTTGATTTTTTTTCTGCAGCAAATACCGTTAGACGTGGTAATAGGAGGGAAGATTCTGTCATTCCGAGCATCGCCGTGATGGAAAAAACGCTTTAATTGCTGTCAGCCATTTTTAGTTTGTCATGTGACCAGGAGCTGCTCCCCGTCCTAAATAGGGCGGTTTGTTGGGGGAGGGGGGGTGCCGATGGGAATCAGTGCAGGTTCCTTTTTTTTTTTTTTCTCGCTAAAACCTCCATCAGACCATTGTGCAGAAATTGTTACAACTGCTCTTAAAAGTTGCCCAACGTCAAAATTCCCTTCAGATTCATAATGAGACGGCTTTTCTTTTTAACTTCCCCTCCGCTCCCTTTCATCCAGTGTCGGCCCCGTTTCCTGAATAAAATTGCTGCTTCCTCTCTGTTCCCGTTTCCCGTGTCACGTGGTCATTTAGTCACCCCGGACTGGAGCATTTCTCACGTTATGCCGTGACATTTTTAACCGTATAATTTATAATTGAAGGTGAAAGTCAACGTGATGTTTCTGTTGCGGTTTGAAGTATCGGGAATACATTAGCCTAGATTAATCTGCCGTCCTGGACACCTGTCGATACGTGCAATAGATATGCGAGGGCCATGTATCTGTTCCTGAAAACTGAACCATTATAAATGGATCAATAACGTTTAATCACATTTGGATTGAAAACTTTGCACTGATAGATGCACTTGGAATTTGTCTGAACAATCCAGACGGCATCCAGTTTTGAATTATCGCTGGTGCTCGCATGTAGAAAAATGTGCGCGGGCCCACACTGACGTTCTGGGATGTCTTAAGTGGGCAGGATGGAGCTTTGTGTCCACTGCTTCGCATAGTGAAGGATCGATTGTAGTTTAATAGAAGCGGACGTCCTCAGATTAAAATCCGTCGCTGGACTCTTTGCGTGTCCGAATGTGACCTTGACGGGAGGAATTTTTTTGCGTTATTCAAACTTTCTTTGCAGCATCCCCATCTTCAGTCGAGCTACGTGACCTTCAGTTTATGCAGCGCTATCAGCCAAATTACATAGGTTCTGGGTCAGCAGCACTGGCCACTATGGGTGTAACAGTCCACAAAAATCACAGTTCGACACGTACCTCAGTTTTGAAGTCACGGTTCAGCACTTTTTTCAGTACAGTCGCAGTAAAAACAACAAAAAAAACAACACACATTGCTTCTTTTTTCCTTTAATAAACTGGTTTACTGAACAAAGTATGGCTGTCTGTCTTAAATAAAAGGGCTCTGTTAATACTACTGCAACCTACCTATAAACTAAAATTTACGTAAAATTAAATCAAAATAAATGTTCTATCAAGTAAATAAAATAAATATCCATTAAGGTGCACATTTAGAAAATAACTGTAGCCTACCTGATCTGTACTGTATTCACACTAGCACCTTTCGACTTCATATTAGAAATATGTAACACAAATAGTGTCGCAAAAAATGCAGACCATAACAAATGAAATATCCGTTATGGTGCAGCATTTAGAGAAATACCTGTGATGTACTTGTATTGAAATTGATGGCTTCCAGCTTCGCATTAGGACATGCGCGCGCATGCGTGATGGCGTGGCTTCATCCGTCCCTCTCCGAATGTTGCCTGGGGGAAACATGCAAAGGTTCCGCATTTGCTGCATTCGTTCAGTACACATGCGTACCGTTACGCTCCTACTGGCCGCATTAACAGCTCCTGCTCCTTTGTAATGTTCTTCCGCCCCGTCTGCCTTGTTTTGGTGTTTCGTGCGTCTAAGTACTAACCCTGAAACACTTTTCGCAAAGTAGGTTTTCATTTCATCTGATTGAAACTCCCCCTTGAGTAGTTTCTGCCCTGTCTATCTGCGGGGTTGAACTTGCGTGTAGAGATTTTACTAAAGTTTTAGTTGCAACTTAACAGTATTTTCTCAAGACAGCCTCTAAACCTTTGTGTGTATGTGTGTGTGACTCGGGTATACTTGACATTGTTGGGACTATTGGGATAATCTGTTATTTTGATATTATGGGGACCAGTTTTTCGGTCCTCACTAGGGGAAATTCAGTTTGATAAAAAGCTGTGACTGCAATCATACAACTAAAAATCCCGAAAAGTCTTGTATTTCGTTTGGTTACTTATGGTTAAGGTTAGAGCTGAGTGGGGGTTAAGGGTGTCATTGTTGTCATTAAGGTCTTGCCCATAGGAATGAATGGCTGGTCCCCACAAAGATATGAGTGCGTGCGTGCGTGTGCGTGCACTCACATGTGCTGACAGAGCTCCACCAGGATTTGCCTCAGGGCGATACAGGGAGTCTCACCTGGAATTCCTTGGTCGTGGTGCTTTGAGACACCTGGCTGTCTGCCTAGTAGTTTGGGTGGAGGCGTAGGGGGGTGCAGATCTAGCACGTCGCCGTTGTAAGTCTGCCAGCAGGGGTCTGTCGGGGCCCCGAATGGCCCGTGCGGCCAACGAGGGGGGGGGGTGCAGGTGGCTGTTCTGCTGCAGGAATCGCCCCCTCCCTCCCCACAGATCGGTGACGTGCCGTATTCCGCAGCTGTCTGGCATCGCTCGGTTATTAGAAGCTCGGACACGTCGCTCCGCTGGCTCTCAGCGCCCCTCCCCTCGCCGCCGTCACTCCCCGTAATGACCTGCTGTGGGAGACGTACACCAGGGCCGACGTTGCGGTTTTAGCAGGAAGCTAGCTCGAGAATCTATTTACATACTATTTTTAGGCGCGCCAGTTGACATCAAAGTCGACGGAGTCGATCACTGTCCTGTGCTGTAGCAGTGAGAAGCAGCATCTGGTACTGGACTTAACCTCTGGGCAACTGGGAGTGTGTAAATACTAGTGCAGAATTACCCTGGCTGGTATTTACATCATTACATGTAGTGAGATTACTGATGGGTTTGGGCACACAGATAAGGAGGTCTGTGTGTCTGTGAGTTTAATTAGGTGTTTAGTGTTTTATCCTGCAGATGCGCTTAAGTGGTCGTACACAGAGGCAGCTCTAACTCCATGAAAAACAATCTTCCTGTCACTGTCAGCAGGGCTCTGTAATGGTGCCGATTCCCTGCTCACCCAACAGTGACGGACCGGTGGGGGTTGGGGCAATAGAGATCAGACTTAACCGACAGTTTCGCTTCAGGTTGATTGCCAGGGGCCTCTTAAGGGGCTGCTCGCTGTCAAAGGTCACTTGTCAGCCGTAAAACAAACAGACTTTCAAAGAGTCGAGAAGTATGGCGTTTATATCGGCAAGGTGGCCCTGTACTTCTCAGGGCACAGGACTTTCTGCCAGTCGTATGGATTCATTTCCGATGTAGTAGATTGTGAGTGTGGCGCAAAGGTGGCGATTTCAGGTCCAGAAAGTAAAAATCCAGACCATGATTTTGTTTCGACTAACCAGTTGAGTACTCTGTGACTGTGACTCTTTATGCTCAACTGGTTGGTTGAAAGTAAATTATGGTCTGGATTTTTACTTTCTGGACCTGAAATTGCCACCTCTGGTGTGGCGTGTTGAATTAATAAGCTACCCCCCCCCCCCTCCAATCTCTGTAGCTTCCTGGGGACCTCAACAAGATGCACCTCACGGATCACCCGCACCAGCAGGTGACGCACGTCCCGGCCAGCCAATCAGGATGCAGCATCGCCAGTGACTCGGGGAGCAGCAGCCTGTCAGACATCTATCAGGTAAACGCCACTCTTGGGGATATCGATGCTTGCGGAAGCCCCTCGGCCGGCCCCTGACAGGAGGAAGGAGCTGTCATGCTATTTCGCAACGCGTCAGCAACGATGTCCTCTGGTGACCTTGTCAGTTTTCTTTAAAACCGACTTTCAAGGATGTGAGCCGCTTACTATATTCACTTCTTATCCTTGTGTGTGTGTGTAACTGTATTTTACACATGAACATGGACCCCATGGCCCTGACTGGGAAAGACGGATGGACGGCTGGATGGATGGATGGATGGATGGAATATTTAAAGATAACAGTCTTGCTCACGTCATTTGGATTGATATACAGTATTTGCCATTAACATACAAATCGCCCATGACAAAGTCGTGGCAGCATCTGCTAAACGTGGACGAACTGCATCAGCAAAGATGTTGCGAGTTGTGTCTCACTGACAGGGACAGGTGCCTGACAGCTTACCTGATAAAACACCAGAGGAGTACAGTACCCTGGAACTGAATCAGCACCCTGTTACCCAGTCTCAACCGAAAATGTACAGTGTACAAGGACAAATAACCTGCTGTACAGACCAAAGGGAAAAACTTGGACCCATAAGCAGTGGAAAAAACTCAGTGGCCTGAGTCATCGCTCATCCCCCCTCCCATTAAGATGGGCTACAGCTGAAAATGGCTTCAACCCACAGTGTTGGTTAATATAGGAAGTGTGCGGCTCAGCAGATTAGGAAGGTTGCGGGTTCAAATCCCAAGGTTGGCAAAGTGATGTCACCATTGGCTCTTTGAGTGAGGCCCAATTTTTTTGGATAAAAGTGATTGCTAAGTAGTAGAAAATGTGTAAGAAGCTGTCAAGCTGGTTAAGTCCAATGCATGATTACGGTTTTATAGGACAGCAGATGCTGTTCCCTGATTTTTGTGATGGTCGCGCCCCATGCATTACTGCTAAACAAATTCAAGGGCTGTTTTCATGAACACCACCATGAAGTCCCTTCGACACACTAGATATAAACATCATGGAACCCTCACAAGATCAGAGTGTCAAGTCACAACTTTCATCCCATAAAAAACCAGAGGCTTTTCTTCTTGAAGAATGGTCCAGCATCCCACGACGCAGCTCAAAGGGCTGAACTGTGACACTACTCATCATTAATTCATCATTAATTCATCATTAATTCATCGTTTCCGTTATTTTGCCCACCCTCCGTCACCTGTGCTTTTCTCGGGTCCCTTTCAAAGCGAGAACAACTTTGTTTCCTTGTACCCATGTGAAATTAACGTTTCCTCCTGCTTCCTTATTATCGATTGAGCGCCATTCAAGGGCAGCAGAATCTTGGCACCACTCTTCACAGTGACGTGCTGCGAGTGCCCCCCTTCAGCAGCTTAGCGTAACTGTATCCCGATTAGAGCTGCCTGATGTCGTCATGATTATGTGGCACGTGCATAATAATCACCAGGGCAATTATATCGCGACGTGGTATCATTCAGCCCTGATCCAGGTGTTGTGCAGCTCGCGACTGCTGCTGCTTGTTGCTGTTTAAAGGCAGAAGCCTGGGTGTGTGTGAGGTACACATGCATATAAATATATGCTGGACCAAATCCGGAAACCAATGGAGCTGAATGGCCAAACATGGGGGCAATTAGCCAATGATGTGTTTCGCATGAGTGAGTGACAGGAAGGGGTGGTACTACTGGGACCAATCAGTTTTCTGTTGAGGCCAGTGTCCCTCAGGCCCCGCCCCTAGCCATATATTATATGTGATGTTGATATGGATCCACCCAATATCATTGTTGCACGTAGTGGAAAAAGTCTCCTGTATGCCTCATACTTCAAATGAGGTATCATTTTTGTTTACAGGCGTATCATGAAAAACTGCCACTTGGAGATGGAATCAAGCCCAAAACACAGCAGCTCAGATTTAGGTCTGCGATACCAGCGGAAATGAATGAGCAGAGAGCAGCCAGGGTGCCGCATTTCAGCCGTAGAAGGTTCTAGCATTTCATAGCGGCGCGATGTGTGTTGCGGTTAAGGAATCTTTAAAGCCGCCTGATGGCATATTACACTGGCCATCCTTGGCAGATCCCAGAGATATCACACTTCCTGCTGGTGGGGTCGCATCTCATCTGCCATTGACCGGATCGGTGTCTGGACAGAACCGGTCAGCGGCTACTTTAAGGCTCACGGAAGGGAATTTGCCAGGATTTATGGCTCAAAGCAGCCAGAACCACACCAGTCACAGTGACCTCTTTCCA
The DNA here is from genome assembly GCA_026781145.1 of Hippopotamyrus pictus. Lineage (NCBI taxonomy): Eukaryota > Metazoa > Chordata > Actinopteri > Osteoglossiformes > Mormyridae > Hippopotamyrus > Hippopotamyrus pictus. The sequence goes on along the minus strand of JAODLC010000052.1, from coordinate 3,324,709 downwards.
CCGAACTTACTTGACTTGCAGAGATTTCTTTACACTTGTGGTAAATGTCGCAGGGTCCTCTGGTCTGTAATGTTTTAAAGTGAAACCTGAAGCAGCTTCGAAAAATACGATTGGCTGTCTTATGAATAATCCTGCAGTTTAACAGCCAATAAACCTCGGGCTTCTTGGCATGCGGGGCAGCCGCTGGCCTGTACTGTTATGCCTTAGCTGTCACTGTCAGATTTCTGAGCGCCGGGCCAGCTCGTCTCATGTAACGCCTGCGGCAGGTTGACTAGCCGTGACACTTCTCACCCCCCCCCCCCACCAATCAGGTTTTGTATGCCGCCTGTTATGCTGACAGCGATGTTTTGTGTGCAGCAAAAAAAAAAAAAAAAAACCATAAAAGTTTCCTGAAAAGCAATAAATCTCTGACATTGAGTAAGTGGAGGCTGGGCCCAGTGGTGGGTAAAGGGCGGGGCGTGGGGGGGGGGACTTCTGGTCCTGGCTACAAGACACGCTCACAAAATAATGGGCTAGACACTGATCCCGTGGCCTTCAGTCGGGCAGTTACCGCCGTGATTTAGGGCCGGCCGTGGTTCCGCCCGGCTCAGCCAGTGGCCACTCTCTGGATAGGTGAATTTCATATGTTAACCGGGGTGCCTTAAAGGGCCGGGCGAAGGAGCTGCGTGCCTGGCAGCCGTGTCGGTCTCCTCCGATCTCTGCGGTGCACAGAGCAGCTGTTTCCTCTTATTGTTCTGCGAAGAAGCGGACGTGCCCTCAGTGTTTTACCCACTTTTTCTTATTAACTTCACTTAAATATAAAGCTCTGGTACCTGAGCAGCTGCTTTCGTGCAAAGCAATTTATGTTGTATGATTTAAAAAAAATTCAACATCCTGCCTAATAATGAAAAAACACAGTAGAGTACTTGTGTATGATGGGATTGGCCCCCCCCTGCTGGGGGTTTGCTCTTGTGCAGAGCCCAGCTCCATCGTTTGCACGCTACTGATTTGTTCCACCAGGAAAATGGCTCTGCTGTCTCTCTCTCTCTCTCTCTCTCTCTCTCTCTCTCTCTCTCTCTCTCTCTCTCTCTCTCTCTCTCTCTCTCTCT
>JAODLC010000052.1:3308709-3321298 GCA_026781145.1 Hippopotamyrus pictus | reverse complement strand
TCCGGCCCCCCCCCCCCCCCCCCCCCCCCCCCTAAAACCCCTGTTCTGATTATCCTTTAGGAAGCTATAGAGTGCATCATTTATGTCTCAAGGTTGTGTGGAAAATACTTCTTTAACTGCCCGGTCGATAGTGCTGTCGGGCGCTGAGTGCTGTCCCCTGTGTGGCCAGCTGGACATGTGGTACGTGATCCTCAACGGCTCGGTGGAGGTCGGCCACCCAGACGGCAGGACCGAGACCCTGTGCATGGGCAACAGCTTCGGGATCTCGCCTTCGCTGGACAAGCAGTACATGCACGGCGAGGTGTGCAGCAAAGGCGACGACTGCCAGGTAAAGCCCCTTTAAAATAAAATAAATGCTTAAGAGAAACTGCACGTAACATGTTATTGTGAGTGTGTGTCCTGTGATGGACTGGTGTCCAGTCTGGGGTGACCCCTGCTGTCTGCACTGTGCTTCCTGGAATGGGCTCCATGATCACCCCAGCTACGACTGGTTGGTGGGGTTGAGCCAGTGTTTCCAACATCTTATCTCCTAATTGAATAAATCTAACCCTGGTTAACGGGACTCCGTGTGGCTGAAACATTATGATAAAAATGCTTCTCTGTAATGAGTCTTTTTTTTTTTTTCCCCGTAATCTTTTCCTAGGTCAGTGACCTGATTAGTGTAGAAAAGTATGCAAGTACGGTTGAGGGGGGGAAAAACGTTGCGACACAGCAAATACAAATAGCCGCGGTTAAGTAACCGTTTTGGTTCTTTTGCTGCATTAGCCAGGTTTTTCAAGTAGAGGCAGGGTTAATTGTTGAGCCGCCTTTTGTACGAAACAGGAACCGATCCTTAATATAGAGCGCGTCAGACTAAATGCGCTTTACTTGAAAACGTCAGCGGCGCCGGACGGACCGGCAGTGAGGCTCGCCTGCCAGAGGCTGCTGGGATCACACCTCGATTCCTGACGGGGCTTCTGCTCGGGTTCAGGGCCCCGCTTATGGCCGAGGCGCCAGGCGCGCAGTCGACAGCCGGCGATACGCTCGAGGCGTGAGCGGAGGCAGCGGGGAGTCTGCGGGCAGCAGCGCGGGGACTCCGTCTCGGCCCTTCCCATGCCTCGCAGCCATGACTCAGCCCTGCCCTTCTGGGAGTACCCGTACTTGGTGCGCGGCAACCGGCTGCTCTACTCCAAATTCACCAAGTGTCCCCATGTCGTTCTGGGCCAGTTCGTGTGCATCGCCCAGGAGGACTACTGGCGAATCCTGAACCATGTGGAGAAGAACACGCACAAGGTGGAGGAGGAGGGCGAGATCGTCATGGTGAAGGAGCATCGGGAGCTGGACCGCAGCGGCACCAGGAAGGGCCACATCGTCATCAAGGTGAGGGCGGGTTGTGATCAGAAGGTCGCTGGATCAGATCCATGCCGATGTCACCATTGGCCCCTGTGCAAGGACCTTAGCTGCTCCAGGGCCGGGGTGCTTTCTCAAAAATGTCTCGCTTTGGATAAAAAGCATCTGTAAAAAGCAAAATGTATTGGAATCTCCTTTCAAAGTCCCTTTCTGAGAGAGCTAATTTTTATTTGTGGTGGTCTGTTCTTGCCAAATGCGTTTTGATGCAGCTGTGTTAAATGCGCTTGTATTTTTAAACCGTAATGAAGGTCCTGCGGGGTTCACTTCTGTTTTCAGAGCTCCACTCTCTCGACTAAGGGACGCGTTAGTTTCAAATCCTCCGGCGGGTCTGTGCCTTCCTGGTTTCCTCTGACCACGCGGCCTTCACGTTTTCTGCATGTGCTCGTTCAGTGCAAAGTAAATGCTGCTGTCACACATGCCGAATCGCGAACCGCAGAGTTATTTACATTACAGCATGGTAACGTTCTGGAGGGAGGCTCTATAAAGAAAAAGTGCTCTTTTTCCAGTCAGCGATACTGTGGTCTTTCGCCTCTAATCCATTAGGCAACCTCTGCTATACGGCTTAATATGGCATCGCTTACCCCATAAGGTGAAAGGTTTGTATTTATCAGATTTGCACGTTTGTGCCGCTCACTCGTTCTTAGGGCACGCCCGAGCGATTGATTATGCACCTGGTGGAGGAACACTCCGTGGTGGACCCCACATACATCGAGGACTTCCTGCTCACCTACCGCACCTTCCTGTCCAGCCCCATGGAGGTCGGCAGGAAGCTGCTGGAGTGGTTCAACGTGGACAGTCTCCGAGACAAGGTGCCCATCGCAGACCTCGAGCCAGCCGTTGGCTCTCTCTCTGTGCAGAAACATGTTCAGTAATGTAGGACGGCGGTTCAGGTCCAGAAAGTAAAAATTCAGGTTTTGTTTCAACCAACCAGTTGAGTACTCTGTGACTCTGACTTGTTATACTCAGCTGGTTGGTTGAAATAAAATCTTGGTCTGGATTTTAACTTTCTAGACCTGAACTGTCCACCACTGCTCAATCAGAATGAAAGTGAACAGAAGCGCCATAGAATTCGTAGATGGGTCGGCAAATAGTGAATAACTTGTGCTGTCTTGTGTTCGTGACCTTCAGATTTAGTAGCTGTTTTTCTGTCTCTTCGTACTGGTGTAAACGCGCAGAACTCGTTCACATCCTTCCTTGTCAAGTGCAACAAAGCGCTTTTTAGCTGCTGAAATTCCTGGAACTGCTCCACTAGCATGTTGATAGCTGGAATTTATTTGGTGCGTCGGAATAAATTAAAAACGGAGAGTCCGGTAAGAGTAAAGTCTGGAAGTGCGTGCTTTTAGCTACAGTTCAGACTGTCTCTCTCGGATAAAATATGAATTTGGAGAGCCTCAGCTAAGGTAAGCTGAGCATGCTCAATGCTGCCCCCCGCAGGTCACACGGGTCGTGCTCCTGTGGGTGAACAATCATTTCAACGACTTTGAAGGGAACCCGGAGATGACGCAGTTCCTGGAGGACTTTGAAAGGCTCCTGGAGACAGCAGTATGGGTTACCTCCCGCACCTCCCGCACCTTCCGCACCTCCCGCACCTCCCGCCAGCGCCGCGTCAGACTGTAGATAATCGTGGTTGACGGGTGGCTCCTCTTCCTCCTCCAGCAGAAGATGAAGGGCCACCTGAGGCTGCTGAACATCGCCTGCGCCGCCAAGGCCAAGTGGCGGCAGGCGACTCTGCTGAAGCCCTCCCGGGAGTCACCCCTGCACTTTAACCTGCAGGGCGGCAGCGAGCGCGGCTTCGGCGTCTTCGTCGACGAGGTGGAGAAGGGCAGCAAGGCCGCCGAGGCCGGCCTCAAGCGGGGGGACCAGGTAGGAGGCCAGCTTGGTCCGAGAACGGGGGCGTCCGCCATGTGATGTGGGGGGGGGGCGTGTGCCTCAGCAGGTCGCCGGTTCAAATCCCAGGGTTGGCGAGTGATTTCACCGTTAAGCAAGGGTCTTAAACGCGATCGCTCCAGGGACCGGCTGACTCTGCTTCATTCGTATGTCTCTTTGGATGAAGGTGCCTCCATAAATTAACGTAGTATTTGAATTTCAGTGCTATATATAATGTAAATATAAAGGCAGGCAGCAAATAATATAGAATGTAGAGCTTATTTGTGCCAGGTGACGCGGTGTCTGGCTTGTCCTCCTCGCGAGCTGACGAGATTGTGCCAGTGTGTCCCCTGGGATAGGCAGACCTGAGGCTTGTGTGTGTGTGTGTGTGTGTGTGTGTGTGTGTGTGTGTGTGCATGGCCATCATGAAACACTGACCTTTTGCCGGCCAGGAATGCTGCATCCATGCATGCATATCCATTTATTGTAGATTTATTGACTTCCACTTCTTAGTGTAGCTGCTGCTGAATCGGGCCGTGATCTTTAGAGAAGGTTCAGGTCCCACGTTGCACAGAGGTGCTTTTCATGGCTGCTCTCCAGCGAGAGCCTGCAGAAATTAAGGTTGTGCGCATACCAACCTGTGAGCGTGGCTGGTTGGTGATGGCGGGTATGAAGCAGGGACTCGAGGCGACTCGGCCTGATGTGGCGACGTGCATTAATGACCTCCGGCCAGGAGGTGTCAGGCTCCCTGTCAGGGTTCCCCTTTACTACGCATGCCATCTAAGGCAAGCTGCTGCTTACAGATAATGGAGATAAACGGGCAGAATTTTGAGAACATCACCTACGCCAAAGCCATGGACATCCTGAGGAACAACACGCACCTCTCCCTCACCGTCAAGACGAACTTATTTGGTAAGGGGGGGGGGTACTGGCTTGCACCTACAGAAACACTGACACACGTGGATGTTTCTGAGATTTTACCCCTTGAATGTCACACCGCTTTCTGTTTGCCAGTTTAAAAATAAAAACATGTAGCCTAATGCACTTAGGGTTTTAGAATGTAACAAGTAATTAAGCAAATGTGTCTTCTGACATGAGTTCCCAGAATAGTCACTGCTCCCGGAAGCTTTAATAAGCTGTTCGTTCCCTTTAATAAATGCATAGCTTTACTATTTTGTTGTTCTTCCGCTGAGGTTCTGAAACGTCTTGTGGGGAGAAACGCCAGCCGTTGGATTAGTTCCGTTTTAGCACGAATCATGTTTTGTAAGAAATGACTGTGGGTCGCCCAGGATTTGAGGGTTCACAGCCAGCCGAGTCTGGTTTTCAGACTTGGAGAGAAGATATCTCAGCTATAGAAGCTGAAGGCGTGGCACACATTATGTGTGTAAGAGGAGATGCAGTTCTCTGTGATGTTACATGCCCTCCCCCCCCCCCCCCAGTCTTCAAAGAGCTGATGAGCAGGGTCCAGCACGAGAAGAAAAATGGCAGCCCCCATGTGCCCAAGATCCAGGAGAAGAAGAGCAACCGCTTCTCCATCCCGGACCTGCCTGGCGACCTCGAGTTCCCCACCGACAAGAGCCACAAGAAGATGAAGGCCAACACCGTCTCCGGGGGCCGTAACAAGATCCGGAAGATTCTCGACAAGACGCGCTTCAGCATACTGCCGCCCAAGCCCTTCAGGTACCCAGAATGCATCAGGCTCGCACGCAGGTTCTGTTCAGGCATACTCTGTCATCCTCCGCATCCTCGTCCCCGGCCGCGTCCTCTCGCCCCCCTGCTCCGCTTCCGTTCGGGGCAGATGTCAGGTGGCTGCAGATGTCAGGCGGCTGCAGATGTCAGGCGGCTGCAGATGTCAGGCGGCTGCAGATGTCAGGCGGCTGCAGATGTCATCGCTGGCTTCCCTGCCATGGATGGGGTTGCTAATTTCAGCCGGTTCGTCAGCAGGGATCCCAGCTCTCAGCCTTCATCTCACCATCTCACAGGCTTTTCTTTATAGTTTTGCCACTTGTCGCTCATTCACGTTCCGGGCATTCCGACACCATGCTCGTTCAGTGGCAGTCACGACGTAAACACAGGCTGACATTTCGATCATAATCTCTGCTCCCTGAACACTGCTCAGGCTGTCCGGTCCTTCTGATCAGTTTTATCAAAGCGCCCATCTTTCCTCTGTGATACTGTAAATATAGCTAACAAATTGCTGACAACTTACCTACCACTCATTCATCGCATTGCTTATGCATGAAGAGGCACTGCAGTGCACCAGCCCATCTGCCAGATGTGACGCATTCACTGTAGCGCATGCATCTCACGCTGCATCGCGCATTTTCCTGCATTTAATTCTTTTTTTATTGTGCTGGTAAGACCTATTGTTCTTCTCCGTCTTGTTTACAGCCGTTCTCTGCACATTTCTAAAAGCAGGTGTATAAAAAAAAAAAAAATTAGATGCACGACATGTTGTGAGACGTGGTGACTTATGTTTGATTTGTCATGCGCCGTGTTTGGTGACGTTGTGTACCTTGTCCACCTGTCTCTGGCTGTCTCTCTCACCTTGCTCTTCGCTGTTGTCTCTCTCCGTAACTGCCTCACACGAGCAGAGGACTCTTTGGGTAAGACACTTCCCTGATTTACCCTAATTTGGATTGAAACCGCTTCGTATTTCCTTAAAAGGCTGAAATCAAAATAGGAACAGACAGTGTTGGGCTGGGCAGTATAAGGTCACTGAGCATCTTCTGAGGACACTTGTTGGATCTGCAGTGAGAGTATTGAAACTGATTATTTCATGGGTCTCGCCATGTTAAGGAGTGTGAACATGTATTACTCTGCAAAGAACAATTTTAATTTTGAGATGTGTGTCACATCTACGGGTAGTTCTTAAAAATCAATTAAGTAGGGTGGAGACATACTGTAGTGAGCTATGTGTTAAACCTACAACAATGGATACGGTCCTCTAATCCTTTAGTTTACTAGGTGTCCTTTAACGCAGGAATGCACTGCCTACTGTAACTCTCCCTTAATAATTCTTCGTCACAAGGTGTGGCACGTTACAACCTTGGCTAACCAATAAGGAATATAAGCATACTTTTTTCTTTAACGTGTTGTATATTTAGTTGTGGTTTTTAAAATGTCTGTCAGCAGCTATCATTCAAAAATAAGTCAGGTCTCCATTGATGCTTTGGGTACACCTTATAGTGTTTTGTGTGTTAAATTAACACATCATTCAGTCCTGCTAGATTGAAACTGGTCACCTTCTTTAAATACATCATAGACAATACATCTTAATTTACCGGGTGATAGCGTGTCGAAAATACCATGACCCGCAGCCACAAACTGACTGAATCATTCACGGTTTAAGTTTTGGTTTTGACTAAGAAAAGATCCATGAAATAAAAATAAATTTCCGTTCTTGGAAAGATGGCCGTCGACGCAGGAGTGGCCTGACAGTATGAGCGGCACAGAGGACGTGGCCGTCATTTGACTTCAGTCATTGAAGCTGCCTTTTGATTACACGGGATTGGGGGAGATTAAAGGTCCACGTGTGGGCTTTGAAGTGAGCAGTGCTACAGTGAGCTGGCACAGCATCGGCTCAGGTCTGCTGGGGGAGAGTCCTCATGCGGCCGTGGGGGAATCGCTGAGAGAGGCGGGACTCCCCATCCGCTGAGGGAAAAGCTGAACCCTAGCATTCTTGGCTAGATTTTTTGGGCTTCGATTTACGGCATGACGCTAACATGTGACTGCAGGTTTGCCCCCATTCTCGCACTAAGCTGCACCATTTCCCATGGTTGTCGTCAGCTTGTCAGATTGTCTCTATCTGTAAGTAATTTCTGTCTTATTTTACGCAGCAGTTCGTGCCAAGTTATCACAGAGTTCTTGTTCTGTAGTTCTACTCGAGCACCGTTCTCTTTATGGATGTGGGTTGCGTCACTGAACTGGGTAACTATGTCATATACTGGGATAAGAAATGAGTAGAGTAAGCATTCAGGCTGTCAGGTAGTCAAGCAGAGCTTAGCTTGAAGGCTAGTTGGTGTGTTTTGTGGAAACGTGGGTGTGGGTTTGGAATTATCTGTCCCAGAATTCTGAGTGGGTCTTTGGTTAATTTGTGCCACAAATTCCCCATCTTTGTGGTTTTTTTTTTTTTTTTTTTTTTTTTTAAAGTAATGGGAATGGCATCTAGAACATTTCTGAGACTGTTAAGCTATAAAGAGCACCGTTCCATTTTGGAGAGATGATCTGGGAATCGTTGGCGCTCCTCTTGTGACCGTGCCCTCTGTGTGCCAGTGATGGCGGCGTAATCCAGTGCCAGGACGACAGCATCGTGGGCACCAAGCAGTGTCGGCACAGCGTGGCCATCATGCCCGTCCCCGGAGCCCTGTCCTCCAGCAGCCCGGACCTGCTGCAGCCGGTCTCCAGCGTGCTCGACTACTCTACCGCCACAGGTGAGAGGTCAACAACACCCCATTCTCCCACAATGCACTGCTGCTAAAGCAGCACTGCTCTGCGTGCTTTCATGATAAGCTTTTTAGGTAAACAGTGCTTTAGAAGAATGCTAGCACAGCTGCTAATACTTACAGAAGTTTACATAAATATAAATGACCTTAAGGGGAATGTATTCTTTCCAGGAAAGGGAGCCTATCCCAGAGTTCATTTAACGTTAATTACCAAACGTTTTCCTCATCCGTTTGTTACTCGTGAACCAGCCATTAAGTGGGGTTAGGGTTAAATGCCTCACACATTTCTTCGTGATATGTGGCTCAAAAAAAAAAACAGAAGTATTGCTGATCTTTGCCAGTTAGAGTTGTTCGGGTTTTTAGATGAGATTAAGTCTGTGTGATGGCAGTGTGTGTATATCCATTATTTGTGTGTTCAGTCATTCGTCTCTCCTTCTCTTGATGCTGACACAGCCGTAGGATTTTACTGTAAGTACAGTACACACACGATTTTAAACCCTAATTTGGCTGGAATAAAGCCTGTTTCTTTTCTCTGAAGGATTTCTTATTTTGGCTGCAGAATAAACTTACCAGTGTTTTCTTTAGACATTCGTCTATATAATGGCTCTGTGCAGTAGATTTTAGATTCAGAATGATATCGCTAAGTGCCGGTTGATTGTATAATGATTCTTGTTTTCGAAGTCTGTTTTCAGTTTTCTTTCCTGGCTATGAGAACCTTCTGACCGAACGAAGCAGGCTGTTCGGACTAATTAAAATGACGCAAACGTAGTATTTGTAGAGAATGATTCTTTATTTCCTTTCTGTAAACTGCTTTTATGAAAGGGTCAGTAGTTGTTTCAGTGTTTATAGGATTTCCTGTTCTGTATGTTTGCATCGCCCGGAACTGGAAACATCAAATTGTGGTCATTTTGTCAGGAGCTCTGATAAAACTGTTGTCAGTTCAGAGCGTCCCTCAGGTTACCGCTGGTTACATCATAATGACACACTGTCCTATGAGTTGCTGTACAGATGATGATATCTTAACTTAGTATGCTTGACTCTTTGTACAAGTGTTAACAATGTAATGTTTTTATGCTATTCAACAATCAGCCTTTTTTAAAACCAATATTGTTTTATTGTCCTGAAAAAAGATGTTCCAGACCAGGTGATCCGTGTGTTCAAGTCGGACCAGCAGAGTTGTTACATCATCATCAGCAAAGACACCACGGCCAAGGAAGTCGTGTCCCACGCGGTTGCCGAGCTCGGCCTCCTCCAGACGTCCGACACTTTCTCCCTGTGCGAGGTGTCCGTCAGCCCGGAGGGCGTCATTAAGCAGAGGAGGCTGCCCGACCAGCTGTCCAAACTGGCTGACCGGATACAGCTCAACGGCAGGTAGGCCCTGTCCAGTCCACCCCACACCCTGAGAAAAAGCTAGGATCCAGTGTAAGAGAGCATGATGGTTAGGCCACGCCCACTCCCTCTTCATTGGCTGCATCTATTCCGATGTCCCTTCGGAAGTCAGTCTCCTAGCCTCAGTCAGTGTCTGATGTTGTGTTCCTTACTTGGCACACTGCCTAAAAGATTGTATTTAACCTGGGAAACACAATCTGGCCTTGATTTATCCGAATGTTTGCTCTAGTTATGGTTTGCAAAGCGTAGCAGAGTACAATACAAGAAGAGTATAGCTGTAACATACAAGCATTTAGACATCTGTATGTCTAGCTGAACTAGCTGAACAATATTTGCCAGTTTCATTTGGCCCACGGCAAGTTAGCAGAAATCTAGCAGAAAGCTGCCTGGAATCACGAGATTTCCCAAAATGCACTTCATGTTCCAAAGTCTCACTTTCACCCCCAGAGCCGGCTTACTGCCTATATCCTGTTAGTTTTGCCCCACGTATATGATGATCATTGACTCGATTTGAATTTCACCTCTTTATGAGTTCAGTCGAACTTTGGCAGCACTTCAACTAGCCTGAATTCACAATGCAATTTTTTTTTCTTTTTTTTTTTTAATTTTAGATTTAAACTGTCATAGTAGATCCTGAAAATGTCCAGTTTCACCATGAAAGTTTAGGTGACAATTTAGGGTTCAGATCTGTAAAGGCTGCTGTTTGGTTGTGGAGGGTGGGGGATGGGCTGTAAGACTTGAGTGTAAGACTTGAGTGTAAGACTTGAGTGTAAGAACAGTTTGTCTAGGTTTCTTAGTATTGCTTCTCCTACCAGGTACTACTTGAAGAACAATATGGACACAGAGACGCTCTGTTCAGACGAGGATGCCCAGGAGCTGCTGAGGGAGAGCCAGATCAGCTTGCTGCAGCTGAGCACCATGGAGGTGGCCGCCCAGCTCTCCATGCGCGACTTTGAGCTCTTCCGCAACGTCGAGTCCACCGAGTACGTGGAGGACCTCTTCAAGTTGGACCCCTCGGGTGCTGCCAGCAGCAGCCACCTCAAGCAGTTCGAGGACATCATCAACCAGGAGACCTTCTGGGTGGCCACGGAGATCCTGAGAGAGGCCAACACTCTGAAGAGGATGAAGACACTGAAACACTTCATAAAGATCGCCCTGCACTGTCGCGAATGCAAGAACTTTAACTCGATGTTCGCCATTATCAGGTACTGCGCTAATTCACAGTCTAGCAATTTACGGAACAACACGTCTTCCAGAAGCACTGATACAGGGTCGCTATGACGACAGGGCAGGAGACGAGGGACACCCTGGAAGGCATGCCAGTACAACACGAGGCATACTATCAGAGATATCATTCTACATGTTTTGACATGGAGGAAACTGCAGTAGCTAGAGTAAACCTGCCTGACATGGAGAGAACATGCAAACTTCACACGCATAATGGGGGTGAGATTGCACCCCCCAGCCCTGGAGGTGTGAGGGTACGGTGCCAACTGCTAAGCCACCATGCTAGTTTTGCAGGATAGTAATTCTGATTAGTGCCAGGTTTCGTAACGCACTCCACTGCATTGCACTGCTCTGTGTCATGCGCATAAATACAGAGTGATAATGTGTTTTTAATTAGTCTGTGCTGCACTGTTCTCAATGCATGTTGTGTCATATGGGTTGGGGAAAGGAAACAGAGGAGTGTGCACTCACAGTGGAACTTGAATTTATTCAAGCCTCCCGTCTCGGGGCTTATGAACTCTGAGAAGGCTGCAGTTCCCCCGTTCTGTCAGGGCTGGCGGTCGGCCGCCTCGGCGGTCGGATAATCACTTAACGTCAGTCTGCGGTGATTAACGTTTACAGCTGGCGGCCAGCTGCTTGTGTCACAGGCAGGTTGTGTGTTTGAGTCAGGATCCTTCAGCTGGCTTTTGTTCCCGGGTGACTGCTGTGGCTCACGAGAGGGAAGAGTGAGTTTGGCTGGTTTGCGGATATGACTCTTCCTTGTAGGGCCCTTTTGCTAATAGAGGGTTATTTGAAAATGTACTATTGATGTGTTTTTAGCCGCACTGACACATCGTTCGTCACAAAAGACTTGGCAGTAAGGGTTACGTATGTTTATGAGATGTGCCAGGCCGCTGCCCTGCACGTAGGCGTTCCGTCTTGCGTTCCTGGTTGTTTTTGCCGTGTTTGTAAACCCGCGTTAGCCTCTGACTGTTAACCGTGGGCTCTGCCGCAGCGGGCTCAACCTGGCACCGGTGTACCGCCTACGCGGATCTTGGGAGAAGCTGCCGGGAAAGTACGAGAAGCTGTTCCGGGACCTCCAGGACGTCTTCGACCCATCCAGGAATATGTCCAAGTACCGGAACGTGCTGAGCAGCCAGAGCGTGCAGCCTCCCATCATCCCCCTCATCCCCGTGGTGAAGAAGGACCTGACCTTCCTGCATGAAGGTGAGTCCTTCGGTGGGCCTCTGTGAACCGGTGCGGTGTGAAGCAGTGGTGAGGAGCACACCGGTATCGGATCATGCAGGGTCAGTGCACGATATAAAGACCGCGCTGGTGTCGGATCGTGCAGGGCTAACTCGCGATTTAAAGACCACGCTGATTATAGATTATGTAGTGTAATGCACTGTTTGATCTTCTGAATCATACATTGTACTGGACAGGTAAAATATCTCGACAGTATCAGACCATACAGCGTAATTTACACTATAAAGACCACGCCAGTATCAGTTCATAAAACCTAGTTCACACAAGGTCTCATTTCCTACTTCTGTGGAGCAAAGGTCAAGTGGTTCCTTTTGTGCTTCTCGTAAGACCTGGTCAAACCCATAGTGATGATTTTACAAGTGAATGAAGTGCTTAGTGTTCAAGACATTGGTAAAATTCCATGCGTCTTGGGTCTAGAGGGCTTAAATTTATCCGGACAATCAGGAAAATTGATTAGTGCTACTACCCGCGAATGTTTTGAATAAATAATGCTGGTCATTACGCTAATGCTTATTTTCTAACTGCTGCCATTATCGTCGATTACATTTCTGCTGGCGGTGTTACTGGCGGCTGATCTGTCACTTCGCCCATCCCGCGATGCTTGGCCAGTTCGCAGCGTGTAAATAATGAATAATAATAAGAAAATAAATCGATGGCGTTCTCATTAGGAGTGTAGCCGCTGAGGAACGCACCCTCAGCTATCTGTCCGAGTGGGCCGGGGTCCAACGCCGCTCCAGGGCCTTCAGTAAATAGTGGCCAGAGGGTGTGGGCATGCGTCTGCGGGCCAAACCCCCGGAGCCTTTCAGCTCTCAGCACGCCTCATCCCTCTCGCTAAGACAATACCGACGTCTTCCCTCATTCCCCCCCCCCGGCTCTCCAGGCAACGACTCCAACGTGGACGGCCTGGTCAACTTTGAGAAACTGCGCATGATCGCCAAGGAGGTGCGGAATGTGGTGCGAATGACCTCGGCCAACATGGACCCCGCCCTCATGTTCCGGCAGAGGTGCGTCTCCATCCGCCCCCCCCC
>JAODLC010000052.1:3254457-3282162 GCA_026781145.1 Hippopotamyrus pictus | reverse complement strand
AGACCCAAAGGGGGAGCCCATCCTCCAGGGGCCGGCAGAAGAGTCAAACACGACAAGATGATATAACTAAGCTAATATTATACATGGCAATTGCTATTCAAAAGTGTTAATATATATTAAGGTTGTTTATTATGGATCGCTCCATAGTGGAGAATGTTTGTTTATAACAAAATTGTGGTAAAACCGACATGGTTTTACTGATTTCCGGGTCCTATCCCACAGATTGGCTCATTTCCATAACCACATATATGATGAACATGCTTTAGATTTTTTAAATAACTGGGTACAATTCCCCGATTAATGATCAGATCGTATATTTTGTCTGTATTTGAAATCTGCATTTTGAGTGAAGCAAGACCCAGCGCGGCCCTGTCAATAACTTCGACTTTAAAATCTTTAGGAAGTAAATGCGGATGTACATATGCAATCATCATGAAATGTATTCATCGTTTCTTTTGAGTTTCCATTATCGCCAGTATGTGGATTTAGATACTTTTAAGTGTCCTTATCTAAACAGAAAAGAACCAGCGACGGTCTTCCTTCAAATTCAATATCGCAAACTCTGGGTGCTTTTTAATGTTCCCTGACACTTGAAGTGTGTCCAAAGCAAAACGGGCAGATTCTCCGGCGACCCCAAAAGGCGCCGCTTGGCCGTACCGGGGTAAAGGAGGGGGGGAGCCGGGAGCGGATCGAGCGCCTTCATGCGGCTTACCGAGCCCCACACTGCTATTACATGCCCATTATGTGCTGGTTCGTATGTTTCTCACAGCGCTTTATCTCCTGTAACTTAGAAGCGGCCAGTGATCCACATGCAATATAAGGCGGCGTATCCTCCCGTCTAGCCGCCGTTTCTGCGCATCTCGCAGGGCGCTTTTCCCTGACGCCGACCGTCCCCTCTCTCTGTTTCCTTCCCTTTTATTCGGTCTGTAATCAAATACAGGCGCACTAGCTCCGTTCGTGCGGGCTTGTGACATTTTTAGCCTGCTCAGTAAGTGACAGATTTCAGTTTTTATCGAATGGATAAAAAGTCTGCTTGTTTGCTGGCCATTATTTTAAACCCGTAGTCAGTTTCTGCAGCGTTTTAACAAAATATGAGTGCAATAATTTCACATTTTAATACTTGCATGAAAAAAACGCTGTCTGTCCGTAATATTTCTCCCAACCTTGTCAAAGATATTAAGTAGGCTTACGCAGGTTTGTTTGTTATGCAAACTTGTCTCTCTCCCCATAGCTAATTAAAATCTTAATATGTAAGATCAACTAGTCTTGATGGGTGTTGTAAAGCTCATTTTGCAACCAGCTGGCTAATTAAACGCTATATTTGAACAGTTAGCTAACACATCTGTGCCGACGTGATCAGGAATCACCTGTCCGGCGTTGGGTTACTTCATATGACTGAGGAGCAGAGATACGGAGCATCGATCCGAGCCGCTTGTGCGGTGATGCGGCTCTAATTAAGCGGCCAGATGCCCCCGGGGTCACTGGTAAGGCCAGCAACCGGAGGCACCACTGTGACCGACTCTCTCAGCCTTCTGATCATTTAAAACTTAGTTTTTGCAAAAGCCCTCGCATGGTCGGTCTTTAAGTCTGACCGCAGATCGTATAGAGTCGTTCAGAAAAATGTAGCAGCAGGCTGTTACACTCACGCAAGAAGTCTTATTCCATTATAAACCTAAAATTGGCTTTATAAAAAGCACTGGGGTCTAGTTCACAAACACTACAGGTTATTTACAAGGCAAAAAAACTGTCATGTAAATGCGTGTGCATGTGTGTGCAGACTTGTCTTAAATTGTCATGCCAGCCAGCTGACCAAGATAGGCAACCCGGTCTCTGTGTAGCGCATTATTTTTGCTCATATCTCATTATATGCATGTCACTATTAAGTCTCGTTGTTCCTTAATGACATGAGTTTAGGGCTTTGTGGTGACGTCACGTATGCGTGGGGTGTGACCTCGCCAACTTTTTCTTGCTGTCAAATCGAAATCAATCAATATCAGAAAAAGTTCTTTCCCCTCGATCTCAGGAGGGAATCTGCACGATGGCTGTCGGTGCCTTGGTGTGCGCGGCGTTTCTGCGCGCAGGTTTTGCGGTTGCCTCGAGCCAGGCACGGGGATTTGTACAGCTCCCTCGTGCGGGACGTCACACCTTACAGACGTGCCCCGGGGGAAGTGGGGGAGTGAAGGTATCCTTTAGTAACATAATGCACAGGAATCCTTTATATCTTACTCATATACTGCTGTCACACCAGGAACCCACGTGCAGTTCTGTACAGTATGTCTACCAAGGGATTCGGCTCGTGCTGTCAGATACGCATGATTCTAGAAATTTGTAACGGACCAAGCTTTTCATTGCAATTTAAGTTGGAATAAGTCGTTGCATAACTCTCAGAAATTAAAATATTTTAAAAAAATGAAGTTTACATACCATTTGGGGTAATCAAATTTGAAATGTAAAGCCCTGTAAACGTATACCTGACATGCATCGTGTAAAACATGACCCATAAACCATCGCTAATGCAATCAACGTTTTATCAAAATCAATGAGGTGAGCAGTGACGGGAGGAACTCGAGGCCGCAGCTGTAGTCGCTCATTATTCTTTCAAGGGTCATATACCTGCTCTGGGATGACTTTGCGTAGTTACGGGGCTGCCGCCTTTATGAGGATGCAGTCACAGGGCTGCTTTTAATGGGCATTAAAATCTGGGCACAAGCCTGCTCACCGCCGGCGATAAAACGCAAGATGATATTAAATATGTAAAAGAAACCCAGCGATCCCGCATTACCCTTTGAAAACCGAAAAAAAAAAAAAAAAAATCAGATAAATTCTAAACATCCATCTTCCGGTAGCGACACCATTCTGGCAAGAGTCTTGGGCAGGAGTGTATAGGCCTGAGGGGTGGGGCCACAGGGGCCCTGGCTCAAGCTGAAAGCTTATTGGTCCCCGGAGTGCCCCTCTCCTGTCAATCACTGATTAAAAACATATCATAAGATTGGCCCCTCTGTATAAATTACGACGCCTCTCATGCGCCCCAAATTTAAAACAATCCTAGAATCTTTTCAGTTCATGGGAAGCCTACTTTACTTTTTTAAAAAAAAAAAACTTATGTTTTATGTTTTATTCATTCGTTCATTCATCATTGTTAGCCAAAACCTTTGCACCATAAACGTTAAATCATGCTCGTTTCCGTGTGTGTGTTTTGTGGGCACCAGCTTTTGTGTCGCGCTGCACTCCGCTACCCCCCTGAACCCGCTGCGCGCTCAGCAGTCTGATGCAGGTTAGCTAAGGACGCAATTTCCAGTCCAGATCCTATGGGGAACCACCACTGACATGTTCAACCAGTCACTGAACCCGAATCTCTGCAGTAACAGCCACACACAGCCATACAAAACGGGCTAAACAAATGTCACACCACTAAAATGCTAAATTGTACATTTGCATTTACTGGGACCTAATTAGATTTTTATTGCCTTCCATTTGTAAACCGTTTCTTATGCCTAATCGGGTTAACGCGTATTAAAATCTATAGCATGAGTATTTGGTTTACAACAGTGAGGCTTTTAATCGTGTTTCACTTATCAAAAATATTGTTGCATTTAAATCACTGGAACTAAATTGTTGACGTGTTAAATATCCAGTTTAGGGGTGGGAGATATTACTGGCCAGTTCAGCCGTTAATTTTCGTGCAGAATTGTTGAGTTGTGGTTTTGTATACTGTAATACACTTTACTCATGTAAAACTGCACCGTGTAACTGTATTACTTTGGGGGCCTTGCTCAGGCAGACAGCAGAAGGCTCTAAGCCGTTGACCTTTGGGTTCGAATTCTGAGTCTACACACGCGTGACCATCTGCCCGTTTCCGGGGGTTGGGGGGGGGGGGGCTGTGATCTGAGGGCGATGGGCAGGGGCAGGTTAATCTGCTCGCAGGATGACACGGCCTGGGTTGAATACGCATGGCTGAAGCTGCCTGCTCCTTTTCATTACATTGACCCTCCGCTGGCGGTTTCGACCCACTTCTTAAGGACACCTCTCCTGTGTTGCATGGTTTATTTATTTTATTTTTTAATGCCGACCCGGTCAGATCGATAAGCACGCGCTTCCTGTTTACGGTCTCGGTCACGGCAGTGCCCGCCGCGTGCAGCAGAGGGCGCTCACGGGGATGAAAAGTGGGCCACCCGCGACACATCGTGTGCCGGCCGCGGTGGTTCACGGAAGACTGGACCGCATTAAAAACGAATAAACAAAAAACACCATGGGAGACTGGGCAGGCGGCACCCGGGGGTTTCAAGGACAGCGGTTCAGCGTCCTGCTGATGACTGTGGACTGAGGATCAGAAGTTCAAGCATCGGGTGGGACAGGTGCTGCCGAGCCCTGCGGCAAAGTATTACCCAATAGCTAGTTTGAAGTTTAGCTCGTTAAATTATAAAACAGGCCAATAGGGGGCGATAGTGTCAGTTAAAAATAATGAGCCTAGTTTCATTGCAAGTTCAGCCTGAATTTGTGAAGTTTACTATACAGTGACACAATACATTTATTATTTCCATTACATATATTTGTTTAGGAGACACCATTTATACAAAATGATGTATGATTGAGAAATCAGGCTCACCAGTCTCTGGCATTAAGGATCACGCTCAAGGGCCCAATAGTCGAACTACTCTGCACTCTCAGAAAAAAAGGGTAAAAATTCGTACCTTTGCTTTTCACTTGGGTTCTACCCTCAAGGCTCTGCCAATTGTACCCTTATGTAGGTAACTGTCCCTCTTAAGGTACAAAAATGGACTCTGAGGAACATTTCTGTACCATTGATGGTACATTAATTCTGTTTGTACCTTTGCGATGTTCCTCAGAGTCCATTTCTGTACCTTAAAAAGTACAATTACATGGATACAACCCCAGAAACAAGCAAAGGTACACATTTTTTACCTTTTTTGAGTGTGATGATGATGGGATTTGAACCAGAAACCTTCTGCTCACAGACACAGCATCCTAACCCATTGAATCAAACCCACATCCCACTTCTGACTGCAGTTTATACTGACCTCAGGGGCCGGCAGTGTCCAGCTATGGTTTACAAGAACCCCCGTCCAACACGTATGCGAGAGCATCGTAATTAGTATCTGGAGCACAGGATGATGAGTGTTATTACCCAAACAATGACTTCAGTGGAGTGATTAATGGCTGGGTGGAGACACATGCACTCCCTGGATCTGAGAGGCTCAGCATCTGACAACAACAGAGTTAAACGCTCAGACCTTGAAAGGTCGTCCGGCTGTCTCCATGTCCGATGTCCCTGCGAGGAGCCTGTTGTTGTCCCCATGGCTTGGACCTCTGCCAGAGTTCCTCCACAGACTTTTGATGGCCTCCCGATAAGAGACAGTGTTGTCCTGAACACGACTCGCTGGATTAAATAATCGATAGATGTCTTGTCCAGATACCCTTGGAGATCCAAAGTACCAGCTTCTGTTGTGCTTTTGGGCAACACATGAACTTTTGATTGGCCTTTGTGCTTGTTAGAGCGGCAGTATTTTGGGACATGGGCAACCAGGGGCACCACTAGAGATTTTGAGCCCCATGAAAGCATATCATATTGGACCCCCAACCAAGATCAATCCAATCATGTTCCAAATTTTTTAGGACCCCTGTCACTCAGGTCTTTGGAATCCCCCTCCCCTTCCCTTCCTTTACAGTGCCCCTGGGATTAACAGTTTCAGCACCCAGTGTTGAAGAGGTGGTAATGGTTCTGGTACAAGAAGGTTATGAGCTTCACATTCACTGTTTGTATTGCATGGTTAACTGTACTGCATTCAAGTCCTTGTGGTGACGTTACCGTGAAAACAGTTTGAAGGAACTTTTGTCCAGAACACGGTGTTGAAACTTCTGTAAATATCAGGCTGGGGAAAAAAATAAGCGCGTTTTAGGCTAATAAATGAAATAAAACTGAAGTGTCGCGTGTAACAAACGATGCATTCGGCGCGCCCGCGGCGATGGCGCGGTAACAAACAAGTGTTTTTGACCCCATTGGTTTACGTCCTTCACACGGGGGGGATAATTCGTCACAGGCGGGTACTGGTACGATAAATCAATCGGGGGGGGGGGCGTGCCCTTCCTCTCGCCTTTGGCTGCAGCCCGCTCGCTCTGGCATAGATTGAGAAAGGGGACGCGTTTATGCCGGGTTTACCCTGATTAGTGTGCCGGCCGCTGACCACCGCAACGCCCCACCGTCCTGGGAGGCAACCGGAGAAGCCCGACTAAAGCAAGCGGGTCTTATAAAAAAGGCGGTTCTACGCCTTTTTTTTCCTCCCCGGTGTCCGTAATTTTCTTTGAAGCAATTCCCGCTATCATTAATAAACAGTGAAGTGGCAATTTAAAGCAAATTACGTGATGCGCTCAAGGTGAGGCTGATTGATTAAGTGTCGTCGTTTGGCGGTTTTCTTAATGGAGGTAATCAAATTCACTGGAAGCTGCGGCAGTCCTAAGGTTCGAATCGTATTGTTAAAGTAATGAATTAAACCCAAAGCAACATCATCCGTTTTTTTAAACTTTTCCCCTAAGCAGAAGGAACAGCGCTCAGGAACGTGGCTGAAATATTCAGCCGTTTGGCTGTGATTAATTCAAGAGGGGATGCATCATTTCAGGAGCAGGAGAGGCGACATGCACAGATAGCGTGAAGCAGCCTTGTCTGTACTGCTGGAAAATGACTGGCTTGTCTTGGGAAAGGTCTGCGATGACACGTGAGATGGGGTGGGAGGGAACGTTTCTCAGAAATCATCAGAGTGCTGCCATATTTGTGTGTTTAAGGGCAGGTCATGTGACATTCTGTAACGCTGGGGTTGCCATAGTAATGAGTTTAATGGGTAAAATCTGCTCTGCCTGTTTGCATCAAGGCCCTTAAGTTAATTTAGTGTTTCTGGGAAGGTTGTCTAATGTACATTTTGTGCTGAAAGTAACTACTAATGTTTTAAAGTACTATGTGTTGTTCTGTTTAACCCGTGTGACTGGATTCACTTTAGATTACTAGAGGTGATACTGATTTGGGGTGTAAGGAAACTTAAATGGGAAAACGGACAGCAGCATCGAGGATAAGAATTTATTCTGTGAATTTCTGCTCCCTGAATTCTTTTTTTATTAAGATATTTGGGGGATAAAAGGGAATTGGAAAGAATTCAGTATATGATGTCTTACTGATATAAGTACAGTTTGTGGAGTATGCATATTAAAAATTGTCTATTTGATTAGCTTCAAAGGGAGTATTGTGTTGTCAGAAATGATTAAGAATTAATTACTTAATTGTTTTCATGTTCGCACTCTGTCCTTCAGGTTAAATGTCCAGAGGCAGGCTGAGTGTTTTGTTTTATCGTCACAGTGACAGTCTCCACAGACAGATTTGTTGTTTCCGTGACGATTCGAGATCAGGCCCCCTCCCCAGGAATCCAGTGTGCTAACAAGCCCTGGGGGTGTAACGGACAAACGGGGCGACGCCTCGGAGACGATCCGCCCGTCGGCTTATAAATAATTCAGCCCGGTTCCCGTGCGGCAGCACCTCAAACGGGACCCGCTACCTCGCGCCGCAGCGCCATCTGTATGTGGCTCAGGCGGCGCCGAGTCGTCACGCCATATGCTACGGGAACGGTGGTGTAGCCCAACTGTTTACGATGGCGACAGGAGTGAAGACTGGGCAAAAGTTGCAGCCCCCATGCTGTGACTGGGTGAAATTCGACAGTGACGTGTCCACCATCGTTGCTCTACCTTCCCTGGGCAAAGACCCAATGTTATTCTGTAAGGGGACGCGCTACTGGCTCATTATTCGGGTGACGCTCTGATCACTGTTACTGGTCCAGACTGGAGGGTGATCTACTTGTAGAGGTCTAATCGAAAATCCCCCGACAAGCCTGTTCCTACTTCCGGTGAGAAAAGACCCCACAGAAAACACCCACCACCTCCTGGCAGCTCGAGAGACGTTTAGGAATCGAACCCTCTTCATTCGTATGTGTAACAATCTGAGTGGGCAAGAGGAGATTTTATAGATAGTCTGTTTAAGCAGCTCGCTCGCTGATAGGCGTTCTGGGAGTCTGTGCCATTATTATTTAATGGTGTTTTTTTTTTTTTTCATAATTTTGCAGATTTTAATTTATGAACTGATTAGCATAGGGAAATTTTAATGGAGGCGTCATAATTTCCACTGTCCATAAATAGTGTTTATGGTGCACCACCCCTATATAAAGAATCTTTTTTTTTTGTGTGAAATAAGTGGTTTCCATGGACACGTGCCGGTGGGTGAGTTTGTATTCTAGGGGTTGAGTCACAGTGCGGTCAGTTCCCAGACTGCAACCTCTCACGTAATGCGTGGATACTGTGATTTCAGGATGCAGCAGCCGGCGTAAGGTCCCCCGACACCACTCTGAGTCCCTCATTCCCGGACAGCTGTTTTCCGGACACTTCTGCCACCGGGATTGGGCGCCGAGCAGGAGAGTGGCCAGTTACGGTGACCGGCTGATAAAAATGACGAACGGACAGAAATGTCTGGATCCGGCCCGCGAGGGGCAGGTCTGCGGAGTGGAGCCATCTGGAGGGCGGGTAGGGTATGCGTCACACTGACATTTAGACAGAGAGTCCAGCTGACGGGTGTAGAGTATACCTGTTTGGCTCAACTGAGATTAAAAACGTCACTAATGTTTGCGTTGCAGTAGAATGTTCGGATGTTATTCAGTGCTTATAACAAAAGTTGGACCATACAAGAACTAGATGAGGAGCATTGTCACCTCAAGGTTATGGGTTCATATCCTGCCCCCTGCTGGGTGTGTGTGGAGTTCACATGCTTTCTCTCTGGTCTGCAGCTTGGTTCTATGTATTCCAGTGTCTACCCGCTGTCTAAAAACATGCAGTCAGGGGAATTGGTGTCTAAGTGGTTCATTGTGTGTGTGTGTGTGTGGGGGGGGGGGGAAGGGCTGACGATCCCCTCAGTCCGGGGTGGGCAGTCTTATCCACAAAGGGCCGCTGTGTTTGCGGGTTTTCGCTGCAACTCCCTAATTAGATTACTAATTAGAGGACTGATTGGCTGAAGAGTCCTCACACCCTGGTTTGTATAGGTCACATACGGCATCCCTGCATATTGTATCCTGGGATAGACTCCAGGTTCACCACCACCATCTAGTGAGTAACTGTTGAGAAAAGACTAAAACAAATCCATCTAAACCAAGACTATTCAACTCTGAACCTAAATCCAAATCCAGGCTGTGTTTTCAGTTCTCCCAGGTAGATAGTTTACTGATTCTTATTGGTCAGAGGCTTCACACCTGATCACAGGTAAAGGAAGGCTGGAAAACCAGCAGGGCTCCGACTGTGAATTGCATAGCCCTGTTTTAAACAGTCGATGATCAGGATAAGTAGTAAGATTTCCTGCTAACTGACCCTATGTGGTTAACATGGACCCCGATGGTTCGAATACCATGCCGGACTCCCTGCTGTAGCTCTCCCGGCAAAGTCCCGGTGGACAGACACTCCAAAATTATTACTAACACTAACAATAGCTACAGAGGCGGGGATAGCAACCGGGCCAGCAGCGTCAGGCGGTCCTCGAGCTTAACGCCCTGCCTCCGGAGAACGACTCTGATCCGAGCTTTCAAGCAGCTGCACCGGGACCTCCTGGTGTGACACGAGTGAGAGCCCCCAAATTAAACACGACGACTCGGATTAAAAGCCCAGAGCGGTCCAGAGCGGCGCCGAGGTCAGGAAAAGGGAGGACGAGAGCCAGGCGATGTTCTGCTCCGGAGGAGTCGATTACTGTTTCCGCATCAGGGTGATTCCCTGCGGTCCGGTCGTGCCCTCCGATCCGGGGGAAAGGCACTCCTCGTGTAAATGAATTGCTGAGGTCATTACTTTCCAAACCACTCACAGTGCGATGATACACTGTCCTTTCGCTTGTATAGTTTTACTTAAACACCTTTGAAATGGTTCTGATTCAATTAGAAAATGCACTTTGAGTTGAATTAAAACTTTATTTGCCTTTTACACTGGTATGGAAGTACAAGCACATTGGGATTCTCGCATAGTTTCCACAGTCAGGGTATGACACATATAAACGGCTGCTGTCATGTTTTTCCTATAAAATTAAACTTGCTAAAATATGTTTATTTCTATTTCACTTCTGAGTGCCATTGCTATACACAACTGATTTTTTTTAAAGTTAACTCTGGTTTAGTTCAGAGTTAAGGTCAATCTATAAATTTCATTTCATAAGATGTAGTTTCTTGAGGAAATATATCCAATAGGAATGAAGTGTTAAGGTTGAGTGCTATTTTCCGCATAACACATTTTTCAATAACCGCAACTCGTTTTGCGGGCGCAACATCGCTTAGATCAGAGACTGGTGTCTTGGGGGGGGGGGGTAGCGATGCTGGGGAGTCTTTGGTCTCCCGGCTTGTAAGGACTCGGCCTGGACCTCCAAGGAACCTTTGAAACTGCGTGTGACACTGTTGCTCCGGAGCCGTTCCACTCAGGGTCGTGGAAGCATATTTATATGCCGATAAGTCGCGCTGATGTTATTCTGGCTGGGGGGGGGGGGCGCTTCGTGATGAATGACGTGCCTGTCTGTTCACCCTTTTCAGTTCACTTCAGGACAGCTCTGTGCTATAAAAACACCCTCGTCCTGTTCAGGATTCAGGTTCGTCATATACACAGTAAACAGTCACACTCTGTTATGGAAATCGTACTTTGCATATCCGTCCGGCCACAAGTAAACATACAAAACAATAATCGCAGATACAAATTGAGATGCTGAACCATATCCTTCAAATTTTTAACCAGAAAGCTTTTTTTTTTTTATAAGTTATTTCAATCCCAGCTGACATGCAGTGAAATGTGTTTACAGCTTTACATTTAACATCAATAGATTCTTCCGCACTTGGTGCATTTCCTCTCAGCTGTTATTGTCAAATTTCAGTGCACTTATCTTTGTCCGTGTGTAATTCATTTAAAAAGTGGGCTAACGAATCAGTATTTCATTAGTATATGTGAAAACCAACAGTTATCTCGCCGTTGTAACCGATTGCTTTGCACAAGAGGTGATAAAATATTATTTCAATACGCGCAACTTAAAACAGGCAGGAATAAATCGCTAGATATCTGGAAATAAAACCAGTATCAGTGTGCCTTTACAGACCCCACAATGCATGCTTCTCCAGATCTGTTTTTTATATTATAATGTGACATTTTGGAAAACGGCTCTTCTCAAAGAGGGATTGAAAAGTAGGATTATCCTTTTGATTCTTGTTTTCTCTCTCTCCGTTATTAAAGTGAACCTCTACTGCTCTGTCAGCTTGGGAAGGGGGTATTAACATTTATATGGGGGCACAGACCTTTGAGCACATGAGGAAAAATGGCTATTTCTCTGCTGTTTTCAACAGGACAATATGTACTGCATAGAGGACTCGCTTCAATTGATGTTCAATTCCTGTTCGGAAATCTTCAAGGCACGCGATTGCGAAGGATGCGTCACTTAATAAAGGCCGATAAGCGTTAACGTCGACCTCGTTTTTTCCCGCCCGATCAAACGCCGCACTACGAACTTTCCAACACCTGCTGCAATTCACTCCCTGAACACTAGGGGGCGGTAAACCACAAACCGCCAGACGGCCCAGGCTTGTCATTCATGCGCTCGCGGCTGCCTATTTGGCTGGCCCGTCTGAACGATGCCATCCGCAGTGGCTTCTTTGTTTAACGCGGAGCATATTGGAGGAGGTCATGCAGGCTGGAGAGGGTCCCGATTGTTCCTGGCTGGCTGCGGAGTCATTTTCGGCACCCTGCCATGTGTACAGTGATAAACCTAGCTGAGCAAAGTACAGAGGGGGCACTGGAACGAGTAATTTAATTAAATTATATTTCATTTCCCATGAGAGCCGACACTTTATTCCAGAGCAGGACCCTTATTTTTCCGCTGTTAATACGGATTTTGCCAGCCGGTCGAGTCGCCCATTCCCATCATCCCTTGCTTCGCAGACCATATTTGCGAATCTTGTCCGAGTTTAATCAAGGAGCCGCTCAGCGCCCCTCCCTTGTCCCCTGAGCCAAAATCAAACCGTGTTTTATCGGGGACTCTGGGTGTTGGGGGGGGGAGGGGGGATGTTGAGACACTTCTGACCTGTTGGGGGCACTTTTTAATGTAAATTTCAGCTCCTGATCTGGAGGAGCGAATGTCGACTGGTGCCGAACTCTCGCTTGCTTCTCTCATCAATAGGTTTTTGATACATGTTGAAAGCCAGCCCAGCAGCCTTTATAAAACCCGAAAAACAAGTAGCATAATTCAGGAGCGCATCGTGTCGGCGGCAGTCCCGCCCGCTAGGTTTACGGCTGAGGTGTTGTTTTCTGTAACTCCTGCCCCATCGGATCAGCTCCTGTTCTCCATCAGCTGGTTGTGTAAACAACTTCCGTTCCTCTCCGCTCCTTTTTTGTCCGGAGGCTACGATCGCACTAGACGGTCGCAGCGTGTTGCTGCTTTTTTTCGCACCTTAATTAAAAAGGTGTGGTTTGGCATGCGGGCGGGGGTCATAGCGGTGGCTGCGAGTTGCGTGATGAACTGGCATCACCGCGATCCCCCCCCCTCCCTCGCATGAATCGCGATCACATGCTAATGTAAACGCATGCGGTTCATGGCCCGGATACCGAACGACGGCCTTATCGGGTACCTTTGTGTTTGAGAGGCTTTTCCTGTATTTGTGGACAGGGGCTTCGGAGGGACATGGATACCCGGGACCGATTCGGGGGGCTTAGCACTATTGGGGCGTTTGAGTACGACTTTACGACCTTCCTGAGACCGCAGACGTGGCCGGGTCTGGCAGCGTGAACTCGTTCTACCCTGAATGTATGACCGTTTCCGGCCCAACTGCCGGCAGCAATGAACTAAGAAAATGGTGATTAAAAAGGTGAAAAAAAAAAAAAAAACTCCAAACAATATGACTTAAAGATGATATAATTATATTATGCAGTATACTATACATACCGTATGATCATTTCTGCATGTAAAATAAAGGGCTGACTTACATTCAGTCAGTCGGAACCGATTGCGGTCGTAAGTCGACGACGACCTGTACGCTATTTATACGTTCAGGGAACATTATGCAATAAATGGGAAATTTTACTTTGGGGGGGCTCCCCCTCCCCAGCCAACAAATTTTTATTACCAGGGGGTGGCAGCTCTAGCAAGGGCCCCAAGGTGAAATTTCGTCAGGGGGCCCAGAAACTCTAGCTGTGCCCTTGTTTGCCAGAGAGAGTCTGCCGAATACGAGAGAGAAAGAAATAGCTTCACGAGTCTTCCTCTGTCTTTAATCGACAGGATGTAACTTTGGGCAGGTTTGGAAGAGAATTGCGAGGCCCCCCCACAAAGAGCCATGTGACACCTGGCTGTGAAAAACAAAGCCTTAAATCATTGTTCCTCAACCCAGTCCTAGGGAGCCCCCAGACAGTCCATGTTTTTGCTCTTAACACACCCAAGTCAGGTCTGGGAGCTGGGATGGTGCAAAAATGTGGACTGTCTGGGGATCCCCCAGGACTGGGTTGAGAAACGCTACCTTAAAATGTCACGGTGATCATTTTCCGCATCCCCACCCTCCATAACGGTACATCCCTGCCTGAAAATTGGCTCTGAGGAAAATTGGTTCCATCAATCTAATTACCCAGAATGCATACCTGTGTCACCAAGAGGAGACTGCACCACTCACTGGTGTGATGGCTATTTTGTTGGTGACAGTGCTGCCCCAAAGATCCGGGCTTGGAAAGGGCCTCGCGGACGTGACGCTAAGCAGCTGTCAGTGTTCGCTTGTTCCGCGCTGCGATACATCGCCTCGTCACACTCGGTCATCCCGTCTCATTTTCAATGAATCCGCTCTCTCTCTCCACCCTACGTCTGACGCTTCGTCATGGCAACGAGACAGGATGCCCGTATGATGGCAGGCTTTCCTGCACGGCTCCGTGCCGCCCTCTGACGTGTGTTATCAACCGGGTGGTCAGACACGGCGGAATCTGTTACGTTGCCGGTTTTGGGGGTTGGTGCCTTACAGCTCGGGGAGTGACTCATGACTCTGGCAACAGGGATGACTGATTGATGGGACACCGCCCCCCCCCCTTCCATTCATCCCCCCATTGTTTTCACACGCTGTTCCAGACGGGCTGTCATGCGCCAGCTGTCGCAAACGTCTCGTTGCCGTTCCGCCGGGGAACATCCACAAAAACGGCAAAGTTGGAAAAAAGACGTGTCTCATCTGCATGAGGATGGGACTTAATTTGGATCTGTGTCGAAGTCGTGTTTACCGGTGGCTGGAATGCATAGACGATTCTCCACCTCATTTTTTCGTCTCAGCCACCCTAAAAAATATTATTTTAAATCCATTTAGTGATTTTTGTCTCATCTTTCTTGGGGACTAAGCCCCCCCCCCCCCAAGGATCAAATCCTAGAATTGCCCCTCCCAGAAGGAAATCCAGAGTAAGATTTTCATTGCATAGTGTACTAGACTGTTTACTGCGCACATGACCATAAACTCTTGAACCTTATCAGTACAGTCGAGCCTTTGAAATGGCTACCTATCTCAGAACAGCGCCCCCTATAGGTCCGATCTGGCCTCTCTCCTTTCAAAAGGTCGAGGTCTGTTTGCACGAGGCTGGGGGCAGCTCTCGTCTCCTCAGGATCCTTCGCCACACGTCTGTCACCGCACGTCAGGGATCCTCGTGTAATCACATGGATACATTTTCACCTGTCAGGGAAACGGGCCGCATGTTCACACCTCGCCTCGCACGCCTCCCTCTTGCACGCCCACGCTGGGTTCACGTGCGGAAGGTGCTGTCGATGGGATTCAGTTGTGGGCGCCTGGCTTTTCTTTCTGGGAAAGTCCTTTGGGATATTTAGCTATTTTATTATCCCTCTAGGTCAAAAACAACAAGATATAGAATCATCACACCCACTGGAAACAGCAGAATACATGTGCACTTAGGTTACAAAAACAAGCTGTGTTGCATCTAACAAATGCACCTTAATTTTCTGCTTCTGTCTGTTTAAAATGCCCACCCAGTCATTCAAGAAATATTCCACTCTAATGGGCTGTTTTACATCATTGGACCTTGTCTGTTGGTATAATTTCCTGATTCCACATCCAGCATCTCGAAGCGTCGCAAGACATATTACATTCAATAAATATTTTCCATGCAGTTTGGTTCCCATGATGTAATTAATTGACTATTTAGTGCTAATTTCCCATTATATGCTTGCTAATGAACAGCCAGAAAGAGTAAGAGTGCCCCCAGGATCGTTAATGGATCGCGCCGCGGTCACATGCTCGAGGTGATCAGAAAGAAACCAACCTACCTTCAGCAGGGGCAGACAGATTTGTAAATTCAGCTAGTTTTTATTCAAAATTCAAGAAAACTTTGTCTATTACAAAGTAACAGAAAATGATAATGGACAAGGGAATAAACAACTTTATATGAAATCTTCTTGGCTCAAAGAAGATTACGTTTTTATCTTTAAATTGTTGCCAAACTTCCATATCTCTTTAAAACCAATGTCATTTTTAGCCCCACCCCTCCACACATTCATGAAGAACGTCTGATTGGTCAGAAAGGTTCAGCCCCAAAGAGGATACCGGAGTGTCCCATGTTGCATCACTTCTAACCCCTTCCCGCCCTACGTCGTATTTTATGCGTCTCCGTCTGTAGGCGTGAGGCTAAATTATTTATAGGGATTAAGTTAGCCCCAATCTTCGCTTTCATCTTTTGCTGTAAGATGAACACCATCACTAACTCTGCCATGAATCAGACATCCCAAAAATGTTAGGATTAAGGATTTAATGGCCTGGGGGAGAGTAAATATGGGTCATATTTAGGTCCTAGGTCATGTTGTTTCCTCTAGTGGAAAGAAAATATCAAACATCCTGTCACATCAGCCTGTAAGAGTTGATATTAAACCTACATAAACACACCTGTGGTTTTTTTAGCCCGTGTTACCAGGTCTAATTTTCCCACTGTCCCCACCCAACCACTGCAGCATAACCACTTTCTAAGATGGGATTTTAGTTTAATTACCTTTTTACAAACGTGCTTTGAAGAACTTTTTTCTTTGTTCTTTTTTTCCTCTTTTGCGAAAGTTTGTCAAGTCCACCATGTGCGGATTTTTATTATTTTTATTATTATAGGTTGTTACACTGGGATGAAATGTAAAGATCTTTGAGATGTTGCTGACAGACTACAACGCTGGGGAACGGCTGAACTTGACCATTGGATATCTACGCCAAGAGAATAACGTTACGGCTTTGCGTAACTCTACTGACAAAATACACACGCTAAAGAAAACGGTGGTGCAGCGTCTATAAGCGTAGACGGTAACCATAAACCCAAACAAAACTCGGTCTGAAATCCCTCTTCGGAGAAACCTCGTCCCTGATGCAGCCAGCCATCTGGTGGTCTCCGCTAGTCTCGTTAGCCAGCCGCCTGACTCGTGGCTAGAGGCAGTGCTAACTGCGCTAAGGCATCTACAGGTCTGCCCTTCCCTCCGCCACGCACCGCACGGAGCTTGTGCCCACTGGCACCGTCACACTCTCCCCCTCCCTCACCCATGACATGCTTGAGCGGACAGGGAGCACGGTACGTGTAAGATTAATCGCTGCCGGGCAGAGTTAACAGGAAATAGTGTGGGAGACCTCGCTCATCAGATCACTGCGAGTTTCTTTCTCTCAGTGATGGCATACGTTCTTGTCCAGAAGTCCTTGGCCTAACCTTCTCTCTCCCTTTAGACCAGCGAGTACCTCATGTGGCGGTAAAATGGTATTTTGTTGGAAAAATAAAATCGGGAGTGAAAAGGCGACTCCTGCACCCGCTTTGCGAGACTTTCTGAACAGATGTCAGCCATAATCTGTCGATGTTGACGTGATATAAATTTGAACTCCCTTCCGGAGCTGATGGTTCTGCACAAACAACCTTAAATTAAAACAGCATGCGATTTATTGTTTGACTTTCTGTAGCGTTACGCATCATGTTACTGGTTAATTCCTCTTTATTTGTGGTTTGATTCCAGAATCTTAAGCAGACAGCTACATAAATGGCACATTTGTGAACCTAATTAACACTCTCCTCTTTCGCGTCAGCATGATAAAACTATGAAACGTTGTGAAAAATGAACTTGACAAGATATACTAATCCTTTATGTGTCACACGCAGAGAAAAACTCTTATTACAGAGTGTTAGTAACAAAAAAAGCTTTTTAAAAATAGTTTTTGTCGTACAACAGCTTCATGTGAACTAGGAAGTTTGAGCCTGGGTACATTTTATCAGTTCGTTTTTATATTAAATGGAACCATTTGTTTTTTTGTGGGCTCTTGACTTTGATAACTGTACTGATTTGCCGTCTTACAGTGTCTTTGTCTTGACAGTGCTTGAATGATAAGATTGTTCTGCCCAAACAGGTTTTGACATACATCATTCAGTAACTGCACTGCACTCCCTAAGAAGCCATCAAAGAAATGAAATCAGATCACAGCTGGTGAGAGTGGTTCATCATTGTGTCTGTGAGAAGCAGCTTAAGATGTTTGAGGGGGTGTTTTTTGGAAACAAAGATGTTCATTATATATTTAACAAGCCTTCACGAGGAATTCTGTACAGGAAAACTTGTTTGCCGTCTACAGGCTTCAGTTATTTCCTTTTTTTATTCACTTGTTAACTGTTTAGACTTCACATATCTTGTGCGCATCCAAAAACCAAAATTTCTATTTGATACATATTTATTAATTTTCTATACCCGCCTGTCTTGTGCAGGGTTGTGGGCGGCTGGAGCTCGTGCCATAAGCCACGGGCATGCAAGGCAGGGAATAACCCAGGATGGGGCGCCAACCCATCACAGGGCACGCTCGCACGCTGTCGCAGGGCAGACTCGCACGCCGTCGCAGGGCAGACTCGCACGCCGTCGCAGGGCACGCTCGCACGCCGTCGCAGGGCATACTCGCACACCTCAAATTCAGGGCTGTGGGGGGAAACCAGGGTACCCAGATGAAGCCCCACAATGACACGCACATGGAGCCAGGGTGGAGATTTGATATACAGTATAATTATCAAGAATTTGATAGATATAACTGGCTCATTTAATATGCATTTCCTGAATTGTTGAACAGACGTCTAGAATCTTTTGAAATTTGGCAATAAGATTTCCTTGAGGCTGTATTTCTCTATTTCTGTTGTTCTTTTGAAAACAAAAATGCCCCTCCTGATATCTGTACACTAATGGTACAATTCAAACAGTATACAATTTCTGAAGTTGTCAAAATAAAACCCATTTGTCAACATTTGTCCAACTTTTGCTTCTCTTTACATTAAGGGTTCATAAATATGACACCCACAGAGATTTCCCTCTATAGAAATGACTTACCAGTGATCTAGATTTCTTTAAAATGTTCAAAACGCAATGAAAACCTCAAATTCTTTGTATCACCACTTTATTGGCTGATTATGAGTTTGATTTTCTGTGATCAAGCCACACATGACATGCTCAGCCCCCGAAAAATCAGTCACACTTAAAATGATCATTTTTGGCAACGATGGTGTCATAATCCCAGTACCCAGAGGAGCATACCTCAAAGCCTTCATCGGCTGGTGAAAGTGGAAATAATGGCCCTTGTAGTCTTTATAAAGCTGTTGGAGTTGCAGTGTACGCCTGGGCCTAGTTTTTCATTTAGGAAAGGGTCACGTTTGGGTTCTAAAGTGCTGTGGAGATGAGCTGTTGACTTGCTGGTGGGCGGCAGTTCAGTGTTTCTGCTAATGGCCTATTGAAAGTAAACTCCAGAACGCGAAGCCAAGAGCATTCCCTGGACTGATACCCATCTCAGACTAACACACTGCATTGACAATATTAATGAGCGACATATTGACTGGTTTATCCGGTTCCAAAAGGTTATATGGTAAAACTTTATTTCAGGGGGCACAAGTAACTCAGTAACCGAGTACAAATTGTGAACAAATACAGTAACTGCATGAAATACATGAACCGGTATTATTGATTAATGATGAACGAACATGGGATCAGCAACTAACTAATACTTAGTCTCTGGTTAATTAATACATTAAGTAAGGGTGTACTACTACATTATTTGTGCCCCCTCCAGTAAAGTGTTACTGGTTATCCGTAACTAATTGTAAGGTTATAGTAACAAAAGTAAATCCTTTCAAGTTACTCGTACCGGAAAAGCAACAGACCACACATTTATACTTACCGCAGGAATCATGGGACAGGGTTTGTTCCCTGCCCATAGTTTCCAGGATAGCATCTAGACCTCCGCAACCCT
Organism: Hippopotamyrus pictus; assembly: GCA_026781145.1. NCBI lineage: Eukaryota > Metazoa > Chordata > Actinopteri > Osteoglossiformes > Mormyridae > Hippopotamyrus > Hippopotamyrus pictus. The sequence goes on along the minus strand of JAODLC010000052.1, from coordinate 3,262,852 downwards.
GAATGGGGCATGTGGTTACAGAGGATGGATGGATGGATGGATGGATGGATCAGTGTCAAAAGAACCCAGTTTGAACACAAAAGTCAATCCACTAAGAATGCATGTAGTCATTTTATTTATGCCATCTTTGTGTTCTATCTGGCATCTTCAAACTGAAGACACCACAAGATAATTGGAAGGTACTTTGGCACACAGAACGAATGGATGTTTACTGATGCAAAAACTGAAATGAAATTACCCATACAATTGTTAAAAGGAAATACATTAAAAACATGATGTTTGTGCTGATGTTTAAGCAATGCCCCACATAAGATTTTTAGTTAAGAGCTCTAAAAGAGAAAAATCTTGCAACATTTCCCTGCAGGTTGTACCGTCACGCATGCTGATTAGCACATACTCTGAGCGCTTCTGACATATTGTTGAGAATCGGCACTCGTGACTCGTGAAAGCACCCCTACAGGTTATCATAGCATATCCTCTCAGAGTGTTTCGTTTCTGCTGTGACTTGGAACGTTCTCCTCTGTTTGTGCAGATGCCCCACTGCAGGTGAATGAGAGGAAAAATAAGCAACAGTGACAGCAGACTGGTTGTCAGGCATGAGAGTGACTTTGCTAATGTCAGAAGCACGGAGCGCAAATCTCTCATGTTAGGGTCTCCTTGACATTATGGCCCTTATTGGGATGGTAACTCAACATCAGGATGGGCAGTTCGAGATCTAGGCCGGTGCTTTGTGAGCTTGAAGTACCTCCGGAGACCTGACGACATTGCTGTAGTTTCGAGGCCTGCGAAGACACGAGGATAGGCCGTTCGCTTTTGGCCGCGGCCATATGGGCGATGTTTCGATGACCAGTGTCAAAAGGGCCCACTTTGAGCGCAAAGTCAATCCACTAAGAGTGCATGTTGTCTGGTTTCATTCGTGTCACCTTTGTGTCCTCTCTGGAATCTTCAGACTAAAGATGCTATGAGATACTTTAGTATAAGAAGGGCAAGATTTGCCTTTAAGATAAGCCATGCTTATAAAGTATTGTCAGTCGGTGAGGTTTACTGCATGAAAATGGCACTTCAGAAACTCATACAACACATTGAGCACATGTAATATGTATCTCAGTTAATAGGCAAATCGTTTGAGGGACCCCAGGTCACTGTCATTCCGCTTTCCCCGTGTTTTGTGTCATGCAATACAAACTATAGCACCTCGACGCTGACAGAAGACCCTTATTCAGTCACCAACCACTTTCCAGCATGTGATTATTATTTTTTTTCAGGGACAACCCCTTTAGATTTTTTGCGCATCAACAAACATGAGAAATCGATGACTATTGAATGGGAAGTGAAAAACGAATCGTGGTACAAATGCTAATTCCTTTTTTCTTTTTTTACAGGCGTAGTTTTAATCAAAGAATTATCAGGTTACACAGCACTAGGGGTAAAATGTTAAAGTCAATCAGAGATAGTATTGCAAGACTTGCTTGTCAGCAGCAGCAAAGTGTCATTGGCAGGTTCAGGAAAGAATGATTTATTTATTTTTTTTTTTTGCAGCTGCTGTTAATTGAGAACCCCTACATACCTTCATCAGCTGTCAGATAAAAGCCATTTATCACGGTTTAAACAGCTACTCATTTCATCGTTTTGTCTCTTCTAGGCAGCACCCGTGCATCAAATCAATGCACTGTGACGCACGTCTGCTATCCTGAAACGAAAGGTCAAGGTCTTCAATCTCGGGTTGCCCGCTGGGACGCCTGCGCAGAACTCGGCCGCAGACGGAACGAAACTCCTTGGGCCCAGGCCACCTCTCCGTGGCAGCTGGGTAAATCTGGGTAAATGCCACAGCGTCAACAAGCTGCAGTCAAAAATTCTACCAGTGGCTATTGCTGCGACTAAATCCTGTCAGGATTCATGTTGGCACTGTGTAGCTCTTGTACGTTCCGGGGAGGGGGGTGGGCCATCCTGAGCAGTGATGTGGGTACCGTGTGGGTGCGATCTTCTGCTTGTAGCAGTCGGCGTTTCCCATCGGCTTGTCCCTCGGGGGTTATGACTGTCCCCAGGACTTGGGAGCAGAGTGAGGCAAAGACACGTTTACGTTGAGCAGTTCTGGATCCAGGTACAGAGCAAAGCCAGGAGACCAAATAGATAAACATAAAACAGATTAGGATTTGAGATGGATCAAGTTTCTAGTCTGGCTATTCGACCCACCAGTGTGTCTCACTTTGTCTCCCTGGACGTGATTTGAGGTCTCCAATTGGAGACGAACTCTGATAGTTGGCGTGCAGTGCTTCTGCGAATCTCGTGAGAAGTTCATGGCTAACAGGTCCCAGTTGACAATGCCATAATTAGCCAGCGGGGTTTACGGCGATCTGAGTCATGGTGGGCTAAGATAGACAGGGAGGGGAATATGCACTTAAGGGTAGTGAATGTTTTTATGCCTCCGCAGACCAAATGACATGGTGGGGGGGCTTGGAGCTGCATGATGATGGGGGCGGCTGTGATGTCGACGTTCCTGATCAGTCGGAGAAGGAATTGGTGTCCAGTCGAACACACTGTGTCTCCTGAGTGAAGGTCAGTCATACCCAAGGAACATTAAGGTACGGAATTAGCACTTTTACGGTTTAAAGTGCAGTTCATTCTTGATCAATGGACTGAATCCATCCATCCACATATCGGACATGGAGTGCCTCACATGCAGAGTATACCAGCATGTCTTCCAGGTGTACTGTAACTAGCCAATGAAATATGTCCCTTAGGGCATAATTAATTACACCTTGGAAAATGTGGGTTCATTAGGAAAACCAAGGCATGATTAATTACTTTTAGTGTCAGGATATCTTCTATTCATTGCCCTCTTAGACCTGGAGAACATTTTGAACAGACTTGGTTCAGATCTTTGGCCAGAGTCAACATGAGAAGATGCGGTTTCCTCACCCTTATGCCATCGCATCCCTCACAGTCAATACGTGGCCTAACACTCCTCCTCCTTGTCCACAAAAAGACCCAGACTCTGGCAGAAGTTGAGTGGTAAGTTATGTACTTTCTGCCAGACTTCCAGAAATGTAGGAAGGACAACTACCAGGTTCTGTGAAACCAAAGCTTGGACTTGATGCAAGGAGCCTCAACACAGGGTCTCAAACTCTATAACAAACGTGTTGGTATAGTTGGTATAGGTATTAATGTAGCTAAGTACTTGGTGACCAGCATCCGGTCACCCAAACTGGGTTTGGCCACTAGATAGACAGAGGATGCACAGTTTGTTCTGGTGCTGCGCAGTAGATAAATTACAGCAGAATCTGTAGTCAGTGTTATTGTTGTAAATGCACTGTGTACACGGAGTTGATTAAATGAAGCAAATGTGAGTTTGATTGATGCAGAATTTCACGCCTCTGTAACAAACGCTAACGCTTAGTTACGTTCTGGGAGGCTGTTTTACAAAGCAGATTCTGCCCAGTTGATTGTTAGATGTTGTTTGAAGGTCTTCGTTTTGTTGGAAAGTGGATTGTACTTCTGTCAAAAATTCTTCTCCTATTTTCGGGGGTGAAGCTGGTTCAGTGATAAATTTGGTGTTTTTTTTTCTCATTTAAAAAGTGGCATGAAAAGAAAACTTTGTTTCCAGATTTAGATGATAAAGATAAATTTCAGCTCAGAGTTAATTTACTGTGGTGTTGGTACCCCATCCTGCGTTACTGCTTGCCTTGTGCCCGTGGCTTCCGGGACAGGCTATGGACCCCTACCTAGGACATGTGGGTATGGGAAATTAATGATCTCTCCACAGTCTCCTCACAGTGAAGCTTGATGTTTTCTTTTCCAAGTTTTAGTTTTTGCACCCATGTCAACTCGCATTGATAGATAGGTCACAAGGAGCTTGAACAGTATTTTTGAAGAACATCTCACACTATATTTTTGTTGAAAAGCACAATATAACTGAAAAAGTAAACAGGATAGGGAATAATAATTGTGGGGTTTGCATGTTCTCCCTGTGTCATTGTGGGGTTTATTCCATGTACCCCAGCTCCCCCCCCCCACAGTCCAAAAACATGCTGAGGTTAACTTGGAGTTATCAAATTGCTCATAGGTGTGAATGGTGTGTGACTGTGCCCTGTGATGGCTTGGTTCCCCATCCTGGGTTGTTCCCCGCTTTGTGCCCTGTGATGGTTTGGTGCCCCATCCTGGGTTGTTCCCCGCTTTGTGCCCTGTGATGGTTTGGTGCCCCATCCTGGGTTGTTCCCCGCCTTGTGTCCAGTCTCCCCTTGATCCTGAATAGGACAAGTAATTTCAGCAAACTGATGGATGGATCGATGGATGGATGGATGGATCAATGGATGGATGGATGGACGGACTGACGGACGGACAAATACCTGGTTTAACATGGTTGATATATGAAGTTACATTATGTGACAATACAATTTACAAAATTCACTCAGTGCTATTCTCCATGAAGTGTCTTTGTAAATACAGCATTTGTCAGGGGCTGTCTTTTACAGATTAGTTAAATGCGAGCGAGTATGGGTTAGTATGGGTCTGGTTTATACAATCTGAATTCACCATAAGTATTATCGGGTCTCTGCAGCTCTGTTTTTTTCCCAACTTGATGAAATATGTGGGTTTCCAACTGTGCGCTTCGCGAAACACCTACACGCGGACATTTACGAAGTCGAGCCTCCTGGACGCCAGCACTTTCTGGACTGTTGCCTACTGAAGAAACAAAAAGCATGAACCACACAACTTTTGAATACTTTTGACTACACTTTTAATGTTTCATTTTGGCAGCCGACAGTAGGATTATAAACTGGCATGTTTCTCCGACAAGCTAAATTAAATCGGGGTTATTAAGCTACTTGGCACTGTGGTTTTGAAGGTAAGTTAATGCGAGGAGTTACGTGCTTTATGAATCCGATCCAGGACAAGCGATTACGGTACATCTGTCTTTCTGCCATTTTGATAGGACAAGGGTGAGGTATTTTAATAGCTTGTACATTCACAAATTGATACCACAAGCTGCGTCAAATACACTTAAAACATTTGTATTTCTTTTTTTTTTTGTAGTTGAAAATAACATTTGGAACAAAATGATGTTAAAAACAACCGTGAAGGCATTGTCTTTATCTGCGTGTGGGTTGTGCTGTTTCCTGTCGTAATTTGACACTGCCAAATCAGCAGGTCGAAGGCCAGTGGAAATAGCGCTGAGAAACTCACTGCATCATTTAGCGTGGTACCTACAGGTCACAGTTACGTGAAAGCTCATTGCTTCCGCTAATGTCTTTGCTGCGGATGACCCCGCATCGGAATTAGCGGGACAGGGTGTTTGATAGTGTCGGTAATTGCTACAGAATAACTCCGACAGTATAAACATAAGGTATGCAACAATTCTCATTTCCACACTTGGCACGCAGGTTAAAAGAATTTGATGAAGCAATTAAGCCCCTGCCATTTTGCTAAATACACTATTTGGCAAACGTGAAGTATCTCTTATGAGTCGATAAATCAATTAGTCTTCCTCTTTAGAAAAACCGTTGAATTAAAAAAGAAAAATCTATGAGTGTTTGCACAGCGGCACAGAAAGTCTCTATTGATGCTGATTTTATCCCCGGTCGTCTGTAAAAATAGCAGCATTCATTCTTGCCTCTCCATACTTAATGAAGATTTAATACACCATTAAGAAAAATGCTGTTTGCACTGTCAAGTAGGTACAGTACCATTTCTGCCTGCTATTTCCCTCTTTCTGCTCTTATTCGGATGCATTTGTCGGTCGTTCCAGGGAACACAGAATTCCCGCTCAGAATGGAGGTACTTTGTATTACGTCATAATTTCTCTCGACCAAGGTTTTCCTAATAGCCAGCGTTCTGTGCTTTTTATTTAATGGGTTTTTATCCTTAGCCATGCATTAATTGGGCTTTCGAGTCTGACGTGACCCTGGGAGAGGACAGTGGCCTCTGTGCTGTTTGAATCATGCAGTTTGTCGTCACTCAAGCTCTGCAAATGTATCTGTCTAAATTAGGGACACTGCTAGACATGTCGGCCCCATAAAATCACATCATTTGGGGCCCAACCCAGACCAATGCAATTATGTTCCACATATTTTAGGGCCCCTATCCCTCAGGGGCCCTTGGAATTGTCCTAACTGCCCCCCCCCCCCCTTTATGGTACCCCTGACCTAACACATAGGCTTATTTTATTCTGTTTAAGTATTAATGTACGTTTTTCCAAAATCTTTGCACTATTTTAATAACTGATAGAATTTAGTATTATTATGAAAGATGTTAACAAGCATGGGCTGCGTGTTTCTTTTTGTAGAGATAATTGTCTTGTAGGCTGTAATGCTTTCTTCTGACCACAAGTGGGCAATGTGATAAGGGCCGTACTCTTGGACTGGCAATCCAGCCCAGGTTTTATTGGTCTCTGGGGCCCTGTGGGAAATGAGGGCGTGTCCTCGCTTTTGGTGGTAAGCTGGGTTATAAAGCCAACAGACAAGCTGTCTTCTGTTTTTTTTTTTTTTTTTTTTGCTCTTTTTGCTCTTGATGAGATTAGTGCTGAGTCATTAGCTGGCAGACATGCGGGAAGTTACTGTGACATAGCTCTTGACTTTGCTTAGACTCCCAGTTGACTCTCCTATCTTTGTGTAGTTGCTCTTTAGTTGAATCTATAGTTTGAGTTTGTCTGCTTGTTTGTTTGCTTGTTTGTCTGCTTGTTTGTTTGCTTGTTTGTTTGTCTTCATTCTGTCCCTGACCTCAGCGTCTCTGTATTTTGTCCTTTCCCTTTTACATAATCCTGCTGTTTCTAACCAAATAGCCCAATAGCCTCTGGTGCTTTGAGTATGATCTGACTGTCCCGGTTTCTGAACCTGACAACAACTGCGACCCATTCCCGTTCACTGCTTTTCTACCACGTCTTCTTTTGTTTTCTTGCTGGTTCACTTCTTCTCAGGTCCTGGGGGTAACTCTGGTCACCCACGGCCGATGTCCGTGACTGAAGACAAAAGAGAAGCTTAAGGCTCGGCAGACAGCACATGTGACTGGGTCAGGAGCCTGGATCACGCCAGTGCCTGGGTTCCTTATCTAGACACTGTCACAGAGTTAATGCTTATCAGTGTTCTGTAAGTTTGAGGCTTGGATTGTTGCTTTGAACTGCATAGTCATACTTATTACACACAATTTCTGCAGTGGGCAGAATAGGTGTTATTTATCCCTGTGGGATACTAGCCGGTGTGTTCATGACCAAAAAGAAATATATACGGTACTATTAGTGAGTCGGTCCTACAGGAATGTATTTGTGATGAAACGACGCATAACATTAAGCTGAGGGCTGCCATGCGGGTTCGGTGAGTTTGTCAGCATTCAGCTTGATTTGTCTGTATAATCGCACCTGGTGAAGATGCTCTGGTGGTCCTGGGTATGAAGGGATGCTGTGCAGCTCCAAACGGCCATGTAATCGCTGCATGCCGAGAATGACAACCTGAGGTAAAGAAACCCGCCAAACCGGCTAAGGCATCCCGCTAGTCACATCTGTCCAAAAAGCCGTCTGGTCTTTCTGTCATAGCAGATTCTCTCTCTCTCTCTCTTCCTTCGTATCAGAATCAAAATCAGACTGTCAGGTGTACGCCAAGGACGCTCATGCTAACCAGAGTCCTCCCGCCTACCTTTGTCAAAGGACCCTCTCCTTTTTTATCGTTGGTTTTCAGTCTTGTCTTCAGATTCAAATGCCCAATTTCCCCATTCATAAATTTTTACCTTTGGGATCCTAATCTCCTTTTAGGTTTTTTTCAATCCAGTCTTTAGCTGGTGAAAAAAACGTTTTAAACATTTCAAAATTATTCTCGCATTCCGGAACCCTGCAGAAACCGGCCTGTCACACACATGCATCGCTGATCATCTCTTTGAGATTAAATACAGCCTAATTATATTGTTATATAATAATATTTCAGCACATTTTCCCACAAATCAGTCTGATTTTGGTGTGGTTGTGCTGTTTGTTGATTCACTTATCTCCTTGATGTTTATAGCTACATATTTTCTGTGTAGAAACAAATTGGCTGCTGGATCAGTCTGTTACCACAAGCCATTGGCACCTAGAGCAGGGCTTACAGAGTACACCGACATGGTAATGTCATGGCGTTTTATGGCTAGATTGACCCAGATATCACTGCAATGAAAGAGGTGTTGGTGTGGCCAACAGGTTAGCCCATCCTGTGATCTGTGTGGATCCCAATGCCCCAGTGCAGTGACATAGTAGCCCATCCTGTGATCTGTGTGGATCCCAATGCCCCAGTGCAGTGACATAGTAGCTCATCCTGTGGTCTGTGTGGATCCCAGTCCCCCAGTGCAGTGACACGGTAGCTCATCCTGTGGTCTGTGTGGATCCCAGTCCCCCAGTGCAGTGACACGGTAGCTCATCCTGTGGTCTGTGTGG
>JAODLC010000052.1:3238659-3254173 GCA_026781145.1 Hippopotamyrus pictus | reverse complement strand
ATCCCAATGCCCCAGTGCAGTGACACGGTAGCCCATCCTGTGGTCTGTGTGGATCCCAATGCCCCAGTGCAGTGACATGGTAGCCCACCCTGTGGTCTTTATGGATCCCAATGCCCCAGTGCAGTGACACGGTAGCCCATCTTGTGGTCTGTGTGGATCCCAATGCCCCAGTGTCTTTCACGTGTCTTGAAGCGCTATACCAATGTAACATTCATTCATTCATTCATTCATACATACAGTTCCCCTCCAGGAAATCTGTGAAGTGTTGAAATGCAGAATTCCACACGTGCAAATTCTGGTGGAATTTGACACCACAGTCCTGGAGCCTCTGAAACACACAGCTTTCATGTCTCACTGCTGCCGAAAATCCGCACTTTACAGCCACATCGGCTGACAGGGGAATCTTGACAGCGGTAAAGGGACGTCGACATCGTCCATCAAACACGTGTGGCTCTGAATAGTGGAACTGGATTATACAGTGGACTGGTACTCAGCGCTCAGTTGCTAAACTGACAGCCTAATGGTGACATCAGCCTATGGGAGCTGATCTCAGAAGGCAATGGAATAGCAAGTGTCCTGGTCTGTTCAGGTCTTGGGGTGGAGGACTGAGGAAAGTTTAGGCTGGCATCTGCAGTCCTCATTGGCCACAGCCCTGAAGGTTTCAGAACTTAATCGGCGGCCTTCACATTGATTTCAAGTAGTGCTAAATTGAAACCCAAATTATAGTTCTAAAAGAGTTGTTATGAGTTAAAAAGTTTGTTGCCTAGCAGTCTCATTTGGGGGCCTTTTAATTAGTAACACCTTTGTAATGACATAAAACGCCAAACATTTGTGTTTAGTATCACTTTGGGAGCCAGTGACTACAGTTGCAATGAATCGCAATAAGGAAAGAACAGAACTGAATGAGGCCGTCAAAAAGTTATGACAAAAGAAAATGTCTGTGAAGAAAATGTGTACAGATACCTTAAACGTTGCTTGCCAATATACTTTTGTGATGAAACCAGTAAATTTGCAACATTATTACAGGATTAAGCAAGCGTGCCAAGACTTTCTGTGAGCACGGTGTGTTTACACCGAGCCAGAGCCGTGTGGAGAATGCAGGCATTGATGTGCCTTTTTTTTTTTTTAAACCAACACCCTCCTGACCACATGACCCATCTTCTCCCAACCCCCCCTCCTGTGTAGCTGCCTGTTTCCGACATAAAGGATGTTCAGGATGATGGCGGGAAGCATCCTTCTGACAGAACCTTACTGGCCCCACTTCTGACCCCTTTGCTCCCCTGTAGATGAAATCCCCCCCCCCCTCCTAGGTTGTCTCCTGAACATGACCTCCAGAGGGTTGGAACTTTCAAGACAATGTGTGCCGCCCCACAGCTGAGGAGAGATCAGGCCTGCCGAGCATCGCCAACGGCGGCAGTTGTGTGAGACGTCAATGCTGCTGCAGTTTGATTTAGCACGTTAGACGCCCAGAAGAAAAAAACCCACTCACTGTCTCCTCAGGCATCGTAACCTACCTGCAAACTAGCGAACAGCCACCAGGTGAGTGAGATTGGGCCGGAGAAGCCGATGTAGGGGCTTTGGGGAAGTTTCATAGTGAGAAAGCAAAGTTCATGCGCGCGTATGCTTATTAGAAGGTAAGTCAGTGAAGTCTATACCAGTGATCAGCAGGACATTGGTTTGAATCTCACGAATGGCAGACTGATGTCACCGTCGGGCCCTTGGGGAATTGTTCCAGGGACACTGGAATGCTGTGCTTTCTTAGATGTACATTACTTTACATAAAGGTCTATGCCAGCGATCAGAAGGACATCGGTTCGAATCCCACGACTGGCAGACTGATGTCACTGTTGGGCCCTTGGGTGGTTGTTCCAGGGACGTAAAAGTGTCTGCCGAATATAAAAATGTGATGCAGCACAGGAATGCCCATTTTGTTAAGTTTCGTTCTAAATAAACATTTAAAAGGAAATACTATTATTTGTCTGATATTATTCTAGATTATAAATCTATATTATTATAGTGTTTATGTCTTCCCATAGGACACACATTTATGGCTGTTTTTATTAATATTATGATTTAGAGACATCAGTTCTCAGCATATAATTTTTGCAGCGTAACGCGGTAATACATTTCACAAGTCTCTACTTTATCGACGCTGTGGAATATAGTGTCACTGTTTACTGTCTGGAGTTTATATTTCGGTAATTTGTAGATGAGATTTAGTAACGATACAGGCACATGGCCGGTAAGTTGTAGGGGCATTGACAGGCGGCCCAGGAGATTTATGGTGCGACCAAGCAGAGATAGCGGTTTAAATCTTTCCATTCTGCGGCCAAACAATGACTCGGCCCGCTGCCAGAGATTTACTGATCACCATCTCCGGATACAGTGGCACCTGCAGCCACAGGCTATTTGTCTTGGAATAACGTTACAAGAAGCAAAATAGAACGGCTTGATTTTTAAGGTTTTTATTACAAAACTGAGGAAAAATGTACAACTCAGGAAACACTGTACAGTACATTTGAGAAGAACTGATCTTTACAGTCAATGCTAATTCAAACACATCACTGGTGACTTCAGTATCACAGGAAGGCATGAGGTAAGGACATTTTATTTCTGTTTACCAGGGTAAAGGGCGTGTAAACATTGAAAAGACATTCCAATGGAGAGCAAAAACAAACCAGTCTAAACGATGCAGTTTTTATCAAATTCCAAAATAATCCCATTTATTAAAGAAACATTGTCACTGATTCTCTGAATGTACATAACATTTAAATTTACGTTACTACACAGAAAATGCAGGTATTCGGACATGTTTGAAAGGATAAAAATGACCTATTAAAGCAATCATGAAAAATGATATGAGGCTTCTTTTTCGGACTGAAGGTCCCTACGTCACATTTGTCAAATCTTAAAACCATCTTGTCTTTGACTTAAATCTTACATAAAATGGCAATTCCTTAAATGGGAAAGGCTTGGAGAAAGGAATGGCGATGAGGAATGACTGTTCTCAAAACGACAATTATTGCCTTGATGGTGAGAATGTGTTGCATAGAGATTAACCATCACAAATACATCTAGAAGCCCCTACAGGTCACAGAAGTCGTTGTAGATCCTAACATGCCACACAGACACACACAGACACACACACACACAAACAAATGAGTGTATTTAGGCCCCTTGTGTAAAATTTCAAATACACTAAACATATCCAGTTCACACGTGGTCGTCGAGATTAATAGCAGTTAGTAGTAGTTACCAGGCTTGTAGCCAGAAATTAATTATTTTTTTTTTGGGGGGGAGGGGTCCCCCCAGGGTGCATTTTTCCAGGTCGGAAGCAAACCTCGATTGGGATTTGAACTTGCAGTATTTGCAATGGGCTAGTATCTGTTTGTTTAGTAAATAGTAAAACATTTGTAATTTCACCATCTGCCTGGTAGTCACTTGCATATCTGGGGTATAAAGCAGGTGATTGATACACAGTGTGTGACTGTCCTGCAGACACCATGCAGGACTGCAGTATTAATCATCATTGTTCCAACTGTCCTTCAGTGTATCAGGAACTGACTTTGTTTATTTAAAGATGCCCGGTGTCCTGTGGTAGGACATCATTTGTACCGTATAAGTGAACTTTGTCCGGAAGCGAAGGTCCGTAATGAAGACGAATGAACGGTGGGTCCCATGTGGCACGAGGACTCGGTCACAGTCTCACATTTCACTCCCACAAAATGTGCCACCTTCTAGATTTTACACTGCGGAATGCGCCACGCATACTGGCATGAGTCATAAACAGTGATGTCACAATGTGATGACAATGGTTTTCCATTTAAGGTAAAAAAAAAAAAAGACAGAAACTGCTTAGAGTAAAAAGTGACTTAGGATTAAGGAAAAGCGGTACATCAAACTTAAGCTACTCATTTAAATGTTTTGAGAAATTTGTCCCTGAATATTTATATTTCACAAGCTGTACATTTCTTAATTTTCTGCTTTTTTAATGTTTTATAGAAAACATTTCCCTCACAAATCAAAACACAAAGCTTATAATTACATCTGTACATTTTATTCATCTCCGTGTTCTACAGAACTATATTATCAACAGTAGTGACTGGGATCTATCACACCAATACTACACCTGTGGACCTTTTTTTTAAAACTTTTTTGTAACATTGTTACACTGATTTTGAGGAAACGGCTTTAATTGCTCTAATTGTAGCCATTTAGACTTTTTTTTATAGGTATTCATAATTCTGAGGGTAAATTGGATTAAATGCATATTCAGTTCTAGAACCCAAACTGTCAACCAGTAATTTTCAATCAATTCCGTCCCAGAGAAGAAGATGGCAGATATGAGCATTCATCTGCGTGTAACCTGCATGAATATTTCTTATCCTTAATTCTTTAGCATTTTAAATTCAGCACGTCTCGGTAGACACAGTTAACTGCTGTATAAACAGTGACATCTTTTAACGTGAACTTAGAGAGGGAAAAAAAACACAGGAATTTAGTTTTTAGTGGATCAACAGCATTTCAGTCTACGTTTTAGTCCTTAAATCTGATCTGTGTAAGTTTTCATCTTTGCACAAAGAGCACATTCGCGGACATTAATGATTTACCCTTCACCCTTCACTTTTTCAACAGATCGATTTTTTTGTTTTTATAGAGTCATTCCTCTGCCTCTATTGGGGATTTGAACCTGTAACCTAGCGATAGCAACCCCAATTACTCTACACCTTCTATCCTCTAGAACACCTACTGATCAACAGCAAAAATCACCATAACGTGTTTGTCAATATGAAGGACACATGCTCTGTTGGACAGATTAGCTCACAAAAGCTATTTAAATAACTGGTGGGGATCATTTAAGTTACTGAAAAAAATTATGCCTATGCATGGTCTGGTTTTATAATGGCTTAAAACAGTCATGTTTAATTCACCAAGAGAGAATCCATGATAAATTACAGGAATATGGTTTCAGTTTCAAAATAGCAGTATAAGTAATAAAAAATGTATGGTACCTATAATTCCTTCCATCAGTAGTTTTAAATTTTACATTTATTTGATTATGCTTGTAAAACAGGTGTTATTTATTTTTGCAATACAATTTAAAGTTATTGAAAATGTTACTCTGATGAATTTCAATAATGTGATATTTCTTAAGTTCTAACTATGCATTCAAAAATAAGGTTGTTAATTACATAGAAGTTCAAAAAAATAAATGCCTTATTTAAAACAAAATCACTGTAATATTAAATGTTCTTCCTCCTAACAGTCAGTCACGGGAGACGTTGAATCTAATGTTTCTACTGTCAACTTAAAATAGGTCTGACACTTGCTTTAATTCTGTGTGCTGAAAGCATGGAGATTCGGCATCACTGTCACCGTGATCCAGTAGCAACGAAGCCAAACGTATCACGTGTACAGCCACCAAAAAGACAAAGGAAAAAAAAAAAACTAAATAAAGATGGATAAAAAGACGAATTGAACTTGATAGACAATTTTGAGTGCTTTGATTTCCGGGCAAAGTTAGACAGGCAGACACGGGACTGACACCAATGGCTTAGTGCTCATGAGACGTCCTCCCCCACGCCGCAGCTGAGGAGAGAAACCGCAATCTTCCCAGCTTTTTTTCATTATTCCACACTCACTAAGACACTCGGCGCAACTCCTGGTGGACCTCCTGGTTTATGGCGAACGAGTCTCTTCTCGACAACGGAGGTGAAGTACGACTTCCCCAGGCGGCCTGAAACAAAACGGCCGCTCTCCGTGGACTTGGGGTTTTCGGTGCGAGGACGCGACCGATCGGCGTCACGACAAGGTGACTTTAGTGGCTATCTAGGCCTCAAACCCACATGGTGTTGCCTGGTGAAAACGAAAATGAATTTATAAGACCATTTCAAGGTTAAAATGGGGCCAGGTGCCAGAACGAAGAGGAACAACTGATCAAAAAGAATCAACTGTGGCATTTGAACAAAACTGAATATCAACGATGGTGTATTCAGTGTTTTGCTGCTCTAGTGGCTGCAGAAAGAGAGGCCTAATCGAAATCGTCAGGAGGTCCAGGAGGGTAAGTAGCTATTTTTTCCCAAAAACACTTTGAATATTTGAAACCCAGCCTGTTCTGGGTTCAGATGAAAGGCTTCACAGAATGCGTTATATGATGGCATAAACATCCACTGAAGCGTTATTGTCGAAAGAGGGTCATTAAAAGGGGGATGGACACATAAATAGTCAGATGACTGGATGGAGTGACCGTTTGTAGCACTGGCATATGACAAACAAACCAGAAAAGCGTTACTCTAAAAAAGTGATCATTGTGCATAGTTTTTTTTTTTTTTTTTTTTTTAAATAAATCATTTATCCTTTCTTCTAATGCTTGTCTGCAGAGTGAAAAGGTGGTGAGATTAGATACTTTCTCTAGTGCGTATAGATCACTGTTGCACTGGAGACTTCCATCATCTTCTCCAAATAAAAATATTTTATTATTCATTTGTTTTTTTTTGTATTCAAATCTCCTCTACCACATTAACCGCACATATTGATACTAGCTCAGTCCAGGGTTGAGTCCATGTACATCGAGTTGAATATTCTAGCGTATTTTGGCCTAAACTCTTGCCGTCTTCTGAAATCCTACCGTTTCCCTGTGTTCATACCTCCCCAACCCAAACCACTGTGTTACCCTTCTTGATGTCTGACACCTCGCAGTGTGGCCGGTTCTGTTTCCCGTTCAGCACGAAGATGGACTCCGTCGAGGGTGTGACCAGGTACTGGCCAAACAGACCACTGGAAACCACCACCCTGTTGACGTTACTCCAGGGCCAGGAGTTGGAAGGGATGGGTTCTTTGATATTCTGTAGAACCTCTCTCCTCCCCGTGGACAGGTCAGAGAGGAACAAGTCCGTTCCTGACCGGGAGGTAGCAAAGATGGTGTACTGGTTGGCTTCTGTGAAGGACGGTTGGAAAGCCAGGTCTGAAACGTTCAGGACGGCCTCAAACTCGTGACTCTGCTGCAGCACCCCCTGGAAGGTGACTGTCTGCACCATGACCTTTCCGTGCAGATGGTCCGGCGTGACCACGTAGCGACCGTCTGCGGACACGTAGGGCTTGCCCATGATGTGGCGGTTCTGCCCGATGACGGAGTCGGTGACGCCGTCGATTATGAGCTGGGGCAGAAGTGAGGACGAGTTCTTGCCCAGGCACTCGACGAAGTAGTAGCTGCTCAAGTGTGTGTAGGCCATGCTGAGCGGGACGCAGCTGTAGTTCTTGAGGCTGATGGTCTTGATGCGATGGAAAGTCTCCAGGTCGATTTTGTGCACAGCGGTTTCCGACTTGAGGAATATGAAGCCAAACCTTGGTACAAAAAAATCGAGGAAAAAGTCAAGAGATTTGAGTTTGACTTTTGCTAAAATGTCGTCTTATTTCCAGCGTTGGTGTTGACTTTGTCACAGAAATTCCACTTGAAATTTGAACCGTTTTCGAAACACAAATCTCCCTAAGATTAACAGGACTGGGAAACAGGCCTGGCTGAAGTTTCGATGGAAGCTGGAGCTGCGTACCTTACATGGGTGATGATGAGATTGGTGGGAGGGATGAAGAAGTCGTCCACTCTCTGGAACTTTGTTCGGACTGCGTGATGCTCCTCTCCGATACTTGCCTGGGAGACGACCTGCAGAACCGCAGCGAGCAAAAGCAGAGTCGTTTATACTTAGAGCAACAAGGCATCGCTAAATGTCTTCACAAGAGCCAGCATCTACCATTAAGTCTCTCCCCAGTTCCACGCCAACTGCAGTTTACAGAAATCTGTGTTTTACCAAGCGTGCCAGCTTCAATTTCCCCACTCATGCAATTTGGGCTGACTCACTGCCTGGATTAAAACCATCCTGTTAGCTTAAAACTTACATAGGGAGCGCAGTTCAAATTACAATAAATTGAAGAGATGCCAATCTTCAATACACTTCTCATAAAAGTAAAATGCAAACAGGGTGGTGGGGGGGGGGGCGGTGGATTTAAACTCTTATCACCGGTAAGAGAACAGATGGTTAGGCACAAAATCAGAATACATCGTGTACAGATATTCGGAATTTTTGCATAAAATTACGATTTAATTATAATAGCCGTTGTATGATTGTCACGAAGATTGTATGCTAACATTCTGTTAATTAATTATGGTTTAACGAAATTTACAAAATGTTCTGTTGTTGTTGTTACATAGCAGATAACTGATTTATCTATGCTACGCTGTGTTTATGATGTATCAGAAACGGTCTGTACAGCGGCCTGCTCTTCGGGGGTTTATCGTGACGCTACGTGTGATGCTGACAGATCAGCACTGTGAAAGTGGCCTCACAGGTGGATATGTGATTAAATTCCTACACATTTTATCTTTGCCCTAAATGACCTTCCAGTTTGATGTGAATAAAATGTGGCAGGCAACTAGCCCTGGACTGTAATGGACAGACTACTATGCAGGACCTTGAAGATAGTCCTCATGAAGTGGAAAGCAAGACGCCAGCATAAATATATTGAGGCATGTCGCATCTCCAATGTTGGGGGTTCGAATTACGCCTTGACTCTGTGTGTGAGGAGTTTGCATGTGCCTGTGATCGGAAGGTCATTGGCTCAAATCCCACTGTCAACAGAGTAATGTCACTGCATCGCCCCTGAGAATAGTCCTTAACCCCAACTGCTCCAGGGTTTGGCTGACCCTACCTTCTCAAATGTATGTTGTTTTAGAGAAATATAAATAAAATCACAAAATAAATAAATACATCCATTTTTCATACAGATTATTCAATACAGGATAATATATATAATATAACAATATATGATTTAGTGTTAAACGGCGTGGTGGGGGGACACCCCATTCAGGTGATGTCAGCTGGCTTTCTGTCAGGTTAAACAGAGTATCTGCCAGGTTCGTTCTGCTCTCCTGAAGGACAGGGATTACATCGCCAGCAGCTGGCAGCGCCGGCAGCCCAGAATTACAATGCTGTCACTAACCCATCAGTTTGGCATCCGCGCACTAATCATTACTAGCCTTACATGCCAGGGCCTTTGTTTCTGTGAGCGAAAGACATCAATACACGATTCCCCCAGGGTGGGGAGTGGGTTTCCCCACAAACGTTTCCCATACAGGCCGATTATTAGAAATGAATGCCTTCATTAATTAGAGCTTAAGTGCATTTCCAGAACACAAGATGTATTACAAACGAGAGACTCGCCCTACTTACCCAGAATGCTCGGTTCTGTAAATTATAACGCCAGCCGCCATCTTTAATCACTTAACGACTGCTTTTCTATTTCGCCGTCATATTTTTAGGCTTAGTAAAAACTGTAATGTACATATTCATTGAACTGAAACAAGCATTACCGTGAAACATTAAAGAAAACAAAATACCTGGAGAAACAAAGAACGTAATGGTGTTACATTTTTGTTTTTCGTTCTTTTTGAGCGAACAATGGTGGCGCGAAATGTTACACGTCTGCGATGCTTCAATTAATTTTACTGTAATTAAATCATTTTATGTTAATTGTTTTATCACGATTGTTCCGCAAATCTATTTTATTCACTTACCGCAATGTTGATGCTATCAGTTTTCCCGAAACGGCTCGCATGCATATTCATAATGTTTTAATTAGGAAGTGTGCTGGATAGCGCAGACGCCGTTTCCCAGTGTGATTTCCTCCTTTTTTCTCGAGTTCCTTGATGGGTAGCTAGTCTGATGAAAAAGCATTTTTTTTAAACTCTCCACTACCAACCTGTCTGGGAATAGGGCGGTCTCTGAACGTGTATAAAATGCAGGTATTAATCTCTGCTATCTTCCAGCCTTACCTCGCTTTGCGTTTAATGAAAAGACGGTCAAACCCTCATGCTGAATGATATTGAGCTATTTAAAAGAAGAAAAAAATACAGGGAGGGGTTTGATATTTCACTGCTCAAGCAAAATAGTTCCTCTGGCATAAATGAATCCTCAATGCTCAGGTCAGTTATTTGTATTGCAAATGATAATGTCATTATCGAGTCATTTATTTGTGGTGTGAACCATTTGCCCTACACTTTATTACGTGCTTCTCCAGATATTGCTTTATTGCATCCGAGGGCGATTCATATCCCGTAAATAATTATTCACTGCCCGCGAGCCCAAATAAGTTTCTCAGAATGGGTCATCTGGTGACCTCAAGTGCATGTCGGTCATCCTCGAAAGCTGCTTGAGGAACTTCTCTAGCCCCTAAAAAGGAATAAAATGAGGATAAAATCCTCTTTGTTTGATGGAGGACCTTTTCATAGGTCTTCTGCTTTGTGAGGCTTGGTGCTCTGCCTCCCATTCAAGGTAAGGAACGGCTGGCAGATTAAGGTCACGGAACGGGGAGAATTTGGCTAAGCACTGAGGCAGACTCCCTTGTTAATAGGAAGCTCTCCATTACAATGTGTTGAGAAGGGGCTTTGTGATATGTTAACGGGATCCTTCCGTATTGTCTTGTGGAAGTGCAACTTGGTCCTTGGTGGTGAAGGTGTAATTTGTCCTAAGGCAATGGTCCATGGTGAAGATACCCGTCCCCTCCCCCCCCCAACACCTGTGTGTAAAAACAAAACCATGCACCTGTGGTCGCTGCTTGGCTGAGGTTTGTCCACACCCCCCCCCCCCCATCTATTATCCGGCTTGCCATCAAACACAAAACACATGGTGATCATTTTCTCTCTGAATCTCCAGAGACTCATGCAGCAGTGCTTGGGAACACATCAACGATCAAATTTTTGGTTGCCAAATGACAGAACCTAAGAGAAAATCTTCTTCACGATTGTTATTTAGTGCTCAGAATTGAACATGTATTTGTTTACTCAATATCTGAGTCAGGTATTGTACAGTAATTTGAGAGCACGAAGTGTAGCAATCTTTGCGTCTGTCTCAAGGCAAGTTCTCTCAAATAACAAATATGCCACCTTTCAGTTGTCATTATTGACTGTCTCCATTTGGTCGGTCTGTTCATCGTTCGATTCAAGGGGCTTGTTCAATCCTGATACCATGATAAACACCTCGATTTTTCCATTCTCGCCATGACACTGGGAATCTCGTGGTCATAAAAATGAACGCAATGTTCCGAGAAGGGAAGTCACATACGTTTGTCAAGGACAGAGTTAACTTTGGTTGATTAAGTTGATGCTCAACATCAACTATGTGCTGAATGGAGCCCATCATATTTAATATTCTGGTTTGATATAAATGCAAAACAACCTCAGGTATTCCATTCATTATGACTTTCATGACCATTCATGAAGATTCTACAATGATATCTCTAATATTTAATGGGTCAAAGAATAGATGTTTATTGCAACTGCTTAACAGATATCTTTAGTCCATAATATATTTTGCAGTTGAAGTCTTGGGGAGTTTATACAGCTGGGTTTTCACTGAAACATTCCATGTTTGGCAGCCTGCTCAAAGGTACAACAGCGGGTCTACAAGCCTATGTCCATAACCATAAAGGTCACCTTGGGCCTTGATGAACCAGCACTCACCTGCAAGGTGGGATGCGTCTTGCGAAGATCTCCCCAGCTTAGCACCCAGACTTGGTCGTGCGACTTGTCGTAGTGGAGCTTCACTGGAACTGGGTCCGTCTCCACCACCTTGGGAGGGGGAACCCGGGGGAAGAGTTCAGCTAGGGGTAACGCTGTCGTCGAGACCGCAGAACCAAGCCATCCATCACCAGCCATTACCTGCTCTGGCGCGGATGTACTTACAACAAGGTACCCCTGGGCATTTTGGGTGTTTTCGCGCAAAATCTGACACACCATAATTGGGATGGGAACTCTGAATGATTTGGGGGAACCCAGACGTAGATGGTTTTTGACAAGGGATCTGGGATTCCTAGCCTTACCCCTGAATTAGCCCCCCTCATGAAAAAAAACCCATCTACCACCTCCTGTGGCTCAGTCTACACAAACAGAATGGCCTTCGCTGACTCCCCCACAAGCCCCGAAGACAAACCGTCAGTCAATAAGCTGTAAGCGGTGACAATGGCTACCCACTTGCACGACTTTCTGGGCTTGAGTGTCCACCACCAGCAGTCTGTTTTGAAGGGGTTGTGAGATGTAGATGTACTTGTCCCTGACGCTGACGGCAGAGGCCCAAACACACCTCGGAGGAGAGTCGCCTTCTGCTTTGGGACATATTTCCTCCTGCAGGGACAGACCAAAAAAGAAGGCATTTTCATTGCTGCATCAAGGCAGTGCAGTAGAGGAATTGCTGTTTGAAGCACGGACAGGCTTTAGTGATTCTACATGCAACATTGATTTTATGCAAAACCCTATTACAATTACTGTGAAACTCTGATCTCTTGAAGAAACAAGTAACTTGGGCTATATAAAAGCTCCTGGGCCATTTGAGAGATGTTTCCTGGTGCTTCACTGATGAATTGGATTTGAGTGTAATATTCAGTTGTGCCTCAATAAACTGTAAACGCCCTCAGAAATGAGGAGCTATGGGGGGGCCAAGGGAGCCTGCAAACAAACAATGTTAACTAGCACAGCTGGCGCCCGAGAGCCTTGGGACGGTGCGCCAGGCAACCGTCCGCGGAGAGGAAGCCGGAGTTCAGTGGGAGGTCGCCGTTAGCTTTGGCGCTAATGCCCGTTAGCGGTTAATCCCCTAAGCGGTGAAACTTCGGGGGATCCCTCACGTAGCTCGCCACGATCCTGTCCGTGCGCTTAATGTGCTTGTGCGTCTCGCAGTCGCCGGGCTGGAGAATGGTGATCCCTTCGTCGGAGAAGATGTAGAACATGTTTCCAACGCTCAGCCCTAAGCGGAGAAGCGAAACCGACGAAACACCTGTTAGCACACTGCACTCTTCCACGTTGATCACACGAGGATATTAAATGCATGGTCCATTGATGAATAACTCAATTCAATGAACAAACTGACAGCAAAAGAGAAAATCTAAACTTAAACGTAGAAAATGATGAAACTAGATAAAAACAAAGGCCACTTTACAGTTGGCGTGCAGGTATGAGGGTTCCTGTAGAAGGTGCTAGTAGGTCAATATGAGACAAACTGTACAATTAACTGAAAGGCTGTACTGTGACAAAGGTGTTTTCAGCTTTACGCTAGTGGGCAATTTCCGGACTATGTGAACGTAAAGAAAAGCTAGGTGTCGACATTTCGTGCGGGCATCCATCTAAAGCGACAATCTGCTGTCTGTCAGCGGTCTAGCTGTTCAGATGAATACGCGGCAGCCTCAAGCCATCTGACCGGAGTTTACACCACGAGCGAAAAAAGTACCGAAAGTAATGAAGAAAAAATATATATAGAAATAAAAGCTGAAAACATTTTTGTGACAGCACTTGACCTTGAAAATACCGCACTGGGACTTTGGGTACGTCAGGAAAATTTGGGGTGATGGAATTTGCTGATCATTTATTTGTTGATATTTGTTCAGAGGGCATCGTGACTGATGTACTGTAATGGACATGGATTTTGAAGCAGACAGACACGGATGGTCGATAAACACCAACGGCTTCCTCAGTACCTTCCTGTCGCCACAGTATGTTTGCAACTGCAGCGTCGCGGTGCCAGTAAATAATGAAAGAGAAAACAAAAAACATATAAAAACGTCATTTTGAGTAATGGAAGACTAGGGCTTTAAAGAAGCGCACGTTGGCGTCATCTAGTGAACACGGTGCTGCACTGTCACAAGTCAAGTGTGAACAAAAATGCATTTTTAGCTTTTATTTCGTCATGCACAGCCTAATGACCAATAAAAATCTCCATCAGCTGACTCTTCTGATGTCACTTCCTCCATCGTTAGTTGGTTGTGTATTACAGCCTCCCTGATCTGAATACGTAAAACGTAGCTAAACTTTCAGCCAGAAATTGTTCTCATTGTGAGTGCGTGCCCACTTATACACCAACAAACCTCACCAATCCAACAAATCCTAAAGACATTAAATTAAAAAGCTGTGGTTTGTGTAACAGATTATGTGTGAATCTTCTATTCTTCTGTGTGTACAAGATGATTCCCGTAGGTTTATGTGCCAGTTCCCACATTTCCTGTCTGTTTTGCTCTGTTTGCAGTCAAGGGGATACACAAAAGCTAAACTTAGAAGTCATCTCATTTTGCTTTAAAATACATTTCCTTTAGAGAACTGAATATTTCACTTTAATGGTTAGAAAACCAGGCAGTAGTGTGGCACTGCACACCAGAACCTCAAAGCGTAGGCTCTGCCTACTGTAAATGCAAATAAGGGTAAATCTTGCGGACGTATAGGGGAGGCCGTTCAAACTCACGCGTCTTCCTGGCCGAATCTTCCACGAACAGGGAGGAGATGTCCTCGTCCACGCCCACGTCGTTCTTGGCGATGCAGGTGTAGGCGCCGGTGTCCTCGTAGCGGACGCTGCTAATGTGCAGCTCGCTGCCGTTTGCTGTCAAGGTGACACGTCAATCACACTTCAAAAAAATTTACTTCAAAAAGCCCCCCGCCCCCTAGCAATTTTGTGCCACTTCACCAGGCTGCTTCTCAGAGATGCAGGCAAAGGGTCCTGCTTGGTATCGTCACCCCCTCATGACCTGAGCACCTTTGAAGTGCGTCTGTATCGAACAGTGAGACTGCTTGAATTCGCACAGTTGAGGGTTATGTTATTGTTCTTTGACAATCTCTGGAGCAGTGCATCATGGGAAGGAAATCCCGTTTTCCCGGCATGGCGCCCTGCTTGATCACCTTACGGTAATCTTCACATGCGTTCGCTCAAAAGGGCCCAAGACAGAATGGTTTTCACGCGCTCCGTCAAAAACAGCAAGTGCAACAGGTACGTGTGACCGAACACGCCGCCGTATTCCGTCTTTCATCGCTTTTTTTGCTTTCTCGGCTTTCCTGTCTTGCGTGAGCTTGACGGATGCTTCTGGAAGGCATTTCCAGCTCGGGGCGGAATGAGCTGCGCTTTGAGCGCAGACGACACACAGAGCGTTTGGTTTTTAATTGCCGCAGAAAAGGGGCCGCTGTTCACTTCAGGGGCATGTCGTTGCCTTTTAGACAAAGGGCAGGTTGATCTTGCTCTGAGGCGATGCTCAGTAAGCTGTGGTTTCTGAAAACGATTCAATTCGGGGGGATGAACCCAACATGAACCCAACCCAGAATAAAGCAAACATTCATCTATGCTGAAAAAACCAGTATAGATCTGTATATTCCCCTCGCTGGTCTATGCAGGTTAGTGCTGGTTTGGTGCCAGGGTACCAGAACCTGGTCCACCAGCACCAAAATACACGTGTGTTTTTTTTGTCTTTTTGCAGAATCTCTAAGTCTACACTTTGAAATTGACTTGCAGTTGATTTAAACAGAGTTCTAATTCTATTCTAAGAACAATTGTTAAAAGGTTATTTTCTGTATGTTGCAAGCCATGTCGATAATGATGAACCTCACATCACAAAAATGATGTGAATGAATTTGAGATACATCCATCCATCCATCCATCCATTTTCCAACCCGCTTTATCCGTATTGGGTCGCAGGGGGTCCGGAGCCTATCCCGGAA
>JAODLC010000052.1:3191512-3224670 GCA_026781145.1 Hippopotamyrus pictus | reverse complement strand
TTTCCCATAGAAATGAATGGACGGTCCCCATTTAGATAGGAAGACCAACGTGTGTGTGTGTGTGTGTGTGTGTGTGTATTCTGTGATGGTCTGGCATCCCGCTCAGAATGTCCTCGACCTTGTCTCTGACCATTTACCGGATAAAAGGTTACGGATGGATGGATTGATTTTTCCAGTTTGTATAGTTAGAATCTGTCTGTCACCAGACGTGGCAGAAATGCGTGAATGGCAGTCAATCGGGAATTCCCTTCCTGAAAAGAGCCCCTGACCATCATTATTCCTCAGCCTTCCTGCTTCGTCGTGCTGCCGGGCCTCGCCGACAGAATCCGCCACCTCGGGCAGCGAGACCCTCAGGCTCCTCTTAGCGAGAGTGCCGCCTGGATTCTCCAGAAGCACGGTGTGCACCTCTGCACACGGTTACCAGAGTCCCGGGGGGGGGGCATTAATGCGAGAGGGGCAAAAGGGCCAGCTAATGCGATTAATTGCCAGCCTGAGGGTTAAAGAAATGTTTACTGAAACGAGAGAAGGGGAACAGGCTTTGTGTTATTAAAAACTGACACCATTAACCTGACTGTTACAAATGCTCTCAATGCTTATATTCACAGAGGTTATAATGGACGGTCAAATATTTACAGCTAAAACCGTCCCTTTGCTCAGGGTACAGACCTATTGGTAATCAATCTGGTAATCCGATAATTAAAATCACATAGCAGTTCAATACTAGGCCCCAGCCAGAGCACCTTTTAATTAATTTATCTGCTTGTTTGTTTATTTTCAAGGTCCATATATGGCCAGCGAGTACTTTAAGATTTTTGCATATTATTTAGCGCCAGAATCATTACCACCGGCCCTTAAGATAAACCTTAATATATTATCAGTTAATTACGGCAACATCAATAACTTCCGTTGGTTTCCGTGCCTTAATTGTGCTCCAAGCTCACGGGTCTGTTAACGCCTATTAATGCTGTAAAATCTATAGAACAAAGATACCAGTTCAAAGACACCAGAACTCTTTCCACCTCCTGAGATTTCAAAGAAATAATCTGTAACGTTAAACAAGGGGCTTTTGCTTTTATTTCCGTACTTTGTAATGAAAGTCAGCACACAAGACGCTAAGTTTCTAAAATATTAATGATCATTTTCGCATTTTAAGGCTCCAAACCTAGCAAAAGAAGACATTCTGTTAGAAATCGAAGCACAGAATGTACTAAGGAAATTAGATTAGACTGGAAAAAAAACGAAACCAAAGCAGATATTTGTGCCCCGCTGGGTTGTGCTCATCGCTGCCTAGTCGAAGCCGAGATCCGTAGTGAGAACTGCATGACGACCACATGCCAGGCTGGGATCGTAGCGATCATAACGGGAGGAAAATCAAAGTCTAGCAAGTGTCTCATTCAGATCATAAAAATGCGCTTCGCGGGGGAACGGAATCAAAGAAGAATGTATTTTCTGGTGCAAAGCTATGAGGCGAGTGCAGAACCTAACAAGCGGACCGCGATCAAAGTGTTTTATTACCCCAAAACCCAACAGAAACGACAGAGGGAATAAGACACCGCACCCCGGACACACTGTAATTATGAAGCTGTTAGCCTGCTTCCCAAAAGAATTGATAAATAACAGAGTACAAAGTTACCTCCCTTACCTTTGGTGTCCCTTTAAGTATTGGATCTAAAGTGTTATATTTTACAAACATCATCACTGACGTTTGACTCATAAGGGGAATCTGCAACATATGTGCGCCCGATAATGGCCATACCGGTCCCAATCGAGTGTTGAGGGATTAATAAATGCCTTTCACTAGCTGCCTCATAGATAAATACAGTCGTTTTTATGGGTGCTAATGAGCGCTGTTGCTAACTGGGACGAGGTGTGAGTACTGATCGGTTTCTGGGGTGTTCCGCAGACCCGCCGTATGCTCCGATTAGCGCATTTATTTCCCATGAATGGTGACGCAAAGCGCTCCTGGTATAAAGCGAGCGGACATCGTCTGCGGTTGGGGGAGATTTATGCTGGGTGCTGCTCAAGCATCACCGCTACGGCTTAACGGAGAGAGGAAGAGAAGGTGTTTTACAGCGTTTTAATACGACGTGAAGCAAAATGCGTAGGAGATGCAGCGGGGAAGCCTTAAAGGTCTACGAATGCGCTGTTTTAATCAGAATAAATGATGAATAACTACAAAAACTCCCGCAACACCTCATGCATTGGACTTATTTAATAATGGCATTGGAAATAAAAACGCACATGCGTATTATAAAGAACTGCAGTTTTTTTTCTTGCACCAGCTTAATCTGTCTGTCTGTAAAACTTGAACTCCCCCACCAGGCAAGGCAGGGAGGCAGAGGTACCCGCCCGGGTCGGATCATGTAGCCGCACCCCGCTACCCCGCGAGATGAGTGCCAGCCGCCCAGCATGGGGGCGCTTATTGTCGGCGCCAGAGGTGACGATATCCGAGGAAAGGATCGCAGACGCTCGGTAGAGAATGGGGAGGCATGGGGCCTGCCCTTCCTACGCAGTT
This sequence comes from Hippopotamyrus pictus, assembly GCA_026781145.1. Lineage (NCBI taxonomy): Eukaryota > Metazoa > Chordata > Actinopteri > Osteoglossiformes > Mormyridae > Hippopotamyrus > Hippopotamyrus pictus. The sequence goes on along the minus strand of JAODLC010000052.1, from coordinate 3,222,155 downwards.
TGCGGGGGGGTGAGAGAGAGGACAGCCTGATGTTACCGAGTCATGGAGGGCGGCCGTCTGAAAATCACAAGGCTGCGAAGTCTCACGCATCTGGCGTGACACTCACGCTTTTAGAATCTCACTCTTACGCAACAAATCTTACAGCAAATCTATATTATTCCATTATAAACCTAAAATTAACTAAATCGAAAGCAAAAAAAAAGAGGTAGTTTGCAAACCCTACAGATTATTTATAAGGTAATAAAGCTCTTACATACACGTTAATGTGTGCACATGTGTGTGCAGACTTGTCTTGAATCAAAGGCATAACTTTGGGTTGAGCATTGGGGGTGTTGAGGTCTCTACCCATTTAAGGGGGTTGAGGGGATTTTATTGACTGGTTTTGATTATTGGGGGGTGGGCTCCCCATCCCCCCATAATTCACACCCAATGGAAATTTCACTCCAACCAGCTGATCCAAGTTGGCAACCCTGTGTGAGTCTGCAGTTCAACCTTTCCTTCCTAATTTTCTTGACAAGGTTATGAAAGTAGACATCATCCATTAAACAGTAAACATCCATTGTTAGAATAAGCAAAAATGAAAGAGACAGAATGTGATGGCAAATTGTTGAATACCACTTCCGACGAATGCCAGTGTTCCTGCAACCCAGATTCAAGGTAATACAAATATAATAGCTATTTTATATTTATGCTTATTAAGCAACTATAGTTAGCTTATTAACAATATATCACATATTACAAGCCATATTGACCGCTTTGCTTGCTACATTTATAGCAACTATCCATAATATTTTTGTTAGCAGGATAGCTATCTTCATCTAAAAATTCTAACTATTTGATGTTATTATTTTATTATTAGTATTGTTTTATATAGTTTATGTCTTGCATAGATGCATACATGCAAAAGATATGTGTAGTAAAATTTGTCATATACAGCGAAGTTTTCAGGGTATATTTTTTGAAAAGTTACACTTTAGGAAGAAACTTTCAGACAAATTCACGCCAAATATGGTTTCAGAAACTTAAGTGGAAATTGTCCAACGTAATTCTTTATATTGTTTGAGAAAATCTTCCAGATCTCAAGATGAAGTTCTCAAGATGATTACACAAAGCCCACAAATGATACAATCAGGAGTTATTGATTTTTTTTTCCAGATAGTTAGGAGCAATCAGCCTGTTACTTTGAACATCCCATTCTATTAGGAAAATTACTGATTGTTTTATATTCTTCTTAAAGGAATTAAAATTAATCGATAATGCAAGAATGCTTATTTGAGTAGAGATACATGCCAACGCAATGGCTTGAGAATCCTGTGGAAAATTCTGCCGTTACACCAGGTAATTGTATTTGCCAAGTCTAGAAAACTTTGTGCATTCATTTCAGTAGCAAAAAAAATCCTAGCTCGATCAGGTAATAATATTTCCAATTTAACTTTCCAGGTGGTTATATTTTGTTTTTACATAATTATTTATTTAATGCTATTTAAATAAATATCTATGTTATTTAAAATTTATTACACTGATTAGCAGCTGCTGCTATAGTTAAACGGAGAAAACTCTCACAAGTACTGTAAGGCTAAATAAGGCATCTCGATAAGTGACTGAAATGATATATTCTAGAAAAGTCTGCCGTTCTACCTGCGATAGCTGTAGTGTTTGCGCCGTTGTCATGGGAACGGATTTAGACATGTGACAGAATGATGCCGTGCCTTCTACATGCATACCTACTGCGGCCAAGTGCAAATGGTGTGCTCTGAACGTAAATGCGCTCCTTTTAGCATGGAGTAATGCATTCCTCGCATAAACAACTGACAGAAATAGGTTACCGAATTACCAAGAAGCCACGTGTCCCACTGAGAACATTAAGCATGCTGGGCTTACACCATAGTGCAGTAACAGTGCATGTGCACTTTATTAAACAAATTGACTTATCTATACGCTAAGAAACGCTCCCTAAGTACAGTATTGAGTTCTTGAGGGTCTGGCCCACATAAATAGCCCAAATAAAGGAGAGAAATATATTTTGTAGGCTAAATTAGCATTTTAATATGATTCTAAAGGGCTTGCCTAACGGACAACTCTTTTTCATCTCAGGCATCCGTACAAATGTTTTCGTAAAGCAGAAGACCCAAACATTTGGCTATATGGGGGGGCGGGTGTGGGGGGGGGGGGCAGAGGGAATACCAACATAAATTATTCTGACTAATTCCAGCGCTGGGACGGCCAAGGAACAAAGGTAGGTCCTGCACACAATCAAGCATCAGGGAGGCTAATGGGGCTCATCAGCAGTCATCTGTGCTCGTCCTGTTGGGCAAACGAGAGGCAGGACCCAGGCCATCATCTGGCCATGGCACCAGAACCAGCGGGAATCCCGTTTGTGGCACTCAGCCTTCCGGACCCTGCTGTACCCCCCTCCTCCACCGAAAACGTGCCATCGTACACGTGACCCTGCGGGCACATGGTTTAGAAGGACGCCAGGACGCGAACTAGAGAGAATCGTCGAAAACAAACAGCTAAACCAGATGGAGCAGGATAAAATCGGGAATGAAACCCAGAGCAGGGAATTCGTGGACAAAAACAGGAAGATGGGAAGCGAGCCAAAGCGAGGACCCCAGAGAGGAGGCTGAGGCCACACTTAATCTTTACGTTTGTCACCCAGCATTTCACTTCCATCGACAATCTGGAGCTAACCTTTTTGTTTCCCCCGAACCAGAGCGGCCTCACTGGCATAAAATGTGTGATGTATAACGTGAACGTAACCGTGTGCGTTTCTTGTGAACCGTGCCAAGGGTCAGAATGCACCAGAGGCTCTGTTAAGTAGGACTCCAAATCCATCTTATGTTCGAATATCCAAGGTTTAATCATAATGGCTTTTCTAACTGCTGTAAAAGGAAACGTCCAATTCCCTTCGCGGTTCCTGTCATTCGTGTTCTGCATTTATTTAGCCCCTTTGTTCTTTTGAGATTTTATGCAGAGACTCGTGGAGGTTATTTCTGTGACCGGTGCCCACGTTCTCTCCCTGGACCTTGGCTGAAGTTTAAAAAAAAAAATATTGCCTGTGATTTGGTGAGCGCCGCTGCTCCCAGAATGCTCTGGGGCAAAATACTTTCAGGAAGTGATGAACATGATTTGCTCTGTTGGTTTCATTCTGGTGAAAATACTGGGGGAAAAAATAAAAGCAGAAATAAAATCCATCTCTGATGTTTATGGTTAATATTTTAATGTGGTGTGCAGTTGTAAATTGACACCATTTGGTAATAAAGCTGATGAAGAATATTTACACAAAATACCTTCTGTTCCTTTATTTTATCATATAACTTTTATGAACATGAAATTGACCATCTCTCCTCTTTCATATAAATCCATCCATCTTAAACTACTTATCCTGACCACGGTCTCAGAAGGGTTAAACCTTGGATAAGGTGCAGATCATACAGGTCCGAACTACAGATGTCCCTCGGGTTACGATAGTCCGTGTCACGTTATTTCGACTTTACGATGGGTAAATGATTTTCACTTTCGGTTTTACTTTGACTTTTGAGTTTCACTTTTCGGTTTACATTATTCAATAAATTACACAAGATATTGAACACTTTATTATAAAATAGGCTTTGTGTTAATTATGTTGCCCAACTGTAGGCTAATGTAAGTGTTCTAAGCATGTTTAAGGTAGGCTAGGCTAGGCTATGATGCTAGGTTAGGTGTACTGTATTAAAATGCATTTTTGCCTGACGATATTTTCGCCTTGCGATATTTTCGCCTTGGGATATTTTTATCGGAATGTAACTACATCACAACCCGGGGAGCGTCTGTATAGCTAAATGTGTAAAAACAAATTCAGTTATATAAAGACACAACACAAAGGTTTATTGAAGCGAACAGGCTTTTCTCTTCACAGGAAACAACACTATCCTTTGTTTGTTAAATCAGGACAAACACACACTTTGGTCTCCGGTGCGTTGCGGCTGATCCGAGAACAGCATTGCTGGGCCACCGGGGGCCAGAGGGACCGGTTCGGCACAGTGCCACACTTGTTTGAATTCGGGGGCGGTGCGAAAGGTCCCACTCGGGCCCGAATCGACGGGAGCGCAACAATACATCATTTGCCGCTCTAGGCGCAAGAATCGGAGCGGGCAGGATAAAAGACGGCCGTGTGCTGTGGGCCTAACAGCCAGGAGCCTGCCGGTGAATAATTGCATGCTGGTATCCAAGGACCAATACAAAGCGGGGGAGGAAAAACAGAGATGCGGGGGGGGAGGGGGGTGTCCAGCTGCCATAAATGCATGTAGACAAAGTTCCCCAATCTCAAGTGGACAGAAACACATCCCAATTTAATTAACAGAATGATAGCACTGCAATGAAATGAGCAGACCATGTAATTAGCCTTAACGAATAATAGTATAATTGCAGCTTAAGCTGTATTATTTCAATGACAATAAAGTCATTCTGTTAATCAATTATGCACCGCTGTCACTGTACTGATATAGCAATTTCATTTAAATGCAGATGATGTCTAAAATAATATTAAACATAGTTAATTGCTGGGATATTAAATCTCGCTTAAACTTCTAATGTACTTATGAAATCTGATTTGATGGTGTACTACTCGAATCTAAGCGCATCAGGGAACAGACTATTAATAGATCCATCCTGTCAAAGTCCTCCGGGACTAGCCTCACAAGTCACTGAGACGAAGCCCTTACTCTGAAAAATGGAGAAGGTGTTGAAGGTTTAAGAACTGTGCAAGTACTGTGCGAGTACTGTGCCGTAGGGGCTGAACCATTATCGCTGGATCCAGCTTGTGAAAAAAAGGCCTAAAATGCTGGTCAAATTCAGCCCTCACCCCTTGACAGGTTCTTGGCCAATATCTTGCCCTCTCTCAGGATATTTAAAACACCACACACTCCCACCTGTAATGCTAATTTTCTGAAGCTAATGACATTGAGTCTTGCAGAGTAGCGATCACTGAGACATTTATCCGGCCCGGACACACTCCACCAGTTATGTCATTTTAATGCAAAAGAGGAGCATCAACACCGTCCTCCCATCCTTGACAGAGAGTAGGCTGTTCTTCAAAAAGTTCTTTTTTTAAAAAAAAAAAAAAAAAATCTTATAAGTACGCTGAAGTCATATTTGAAGTGCCGGATTAAGCGGCCATGATCGGGACGTCATGCAAAATGACAAGTCACGTTAAATTCAGTGTCACTGCACAGGACGTGACGGCGGGACTTCAGATTCCAGGGCATATCTCCCGTAACGCCGTGGCGAGCACATCACCGGGGGTTTACGCTGCGCACGGCTGCATTCCCAGGTTCGCCGTGCGCTCACGCACGCGGTTTGTCAAAATGTACTTCAGATGCCCTTAATACCTCCTATCCGATGGCTTTCTCGTTTCCGCAAATCGGGGAGCCTCCGGTCTCTTTCATCCCCGGCGTTGACAGAAACCCTGACCGCATTTAGTGAGAATCCTAGAATGTTTTATACTTGTGTGCGAACTTTATTTGGTAGTAATTACACAAAGTTGATGTCCTTGGGCGTAACGCCAAGCCTGTTGATGATCACGCTCGAGATTCTCATTAAGGGTCGTTACCGGTAACTGAGTCGTGAAGCGGAGCCACTGGTTGTGCCTGCACCAGTATCCGCTGCGCTGGAGGTGTTGGCTGCATGTCCTTCAGACGGGGCCCCCTTGTTGCAGCTGTGTGGGCTCGCATGTGGATTGCGGATTGTGAAGCTGACGCGCATTTGATGCCAAGCTGTCGTGAGGCTTACGTTTACCGCTTCACCGTTTGTGTTTCCACGCGGTCGACATGTCATCATATAACTATTCATAAGCTGCTCTGGAGCACAGGTGCACTTTAAGAGTCCCTCTTGCTGAGGGGGAAATTTCAGGTCCAGAAAGTAAAAATCCTGAAATTTCCACCCCTGCTTTCTTGTTATGGTTCAAGCTTTAATGCAGCTGCATTGTATAGTGTTGCCAAAGATTTTTTCCAGGATTTTTCATCCATCCATCCATCCATCCATCCATCCATCCATCCATCCATCCATCAATCCATCCATCCATCTTGCTATCAGAGGAATCAGAAGGTAAAAGGTACAGGACAGTCAGCAGGGGATACTCAGATGGGATAGTCAGCATGGGATACTCAGCACGGGATACTCAGATGGGATACTCAGATGGGATACTCAGCACGGGATACTCAGCACGGGATACTCAGATGGGATACTCAGCACGGGATACTCAGCACGGGATACACAGCACGGGATACTGAGATCGGATACTCAGCATGGGATACTCAGCACGGGATACTCAGCACGGGATACTGAGATCGGATACTCAGCACGGGATACTCAGCACGGGATACTCAGCATGGGAGAGCAGCCCATAGTAGGGGAAAGATAAACACAACTGGCAGTGACATGCACGGAATTTTTAAGAGGCAGGTGCTTGTATGGGGGCAAAGTTGGGGGGCGTGTCTGTGTTGGCTACTGAGGTAGTGGTTCCCCTTGGTAAATTTTTCCAACGGGATATAGATTTTACATGATTGTCAGTTATTGAAAACGAGCGCTTAGAACTTTTAAAGGGGAGCACCTCCAATTGTTCAGCCAAAAGGCGCCCCCCCGGACCCTAAATGGATGGAGAAAAAGCGCAGGGGCACAAGCTCCGCGCCCCCACCCTCTATGTCTGCCTATATGGTGCAAATCCACCTAAATAAAGGACTTGAGAAGGTGATCAAAATTACCCACAGAGGTCGTATCAAACCTGGCCTCCTAGTCATCTCCTGTATCTAACTGGTGAATTTTCTCCTGCCCCTTCACCACCTTAGCTACTGTGTGGTGAGCGTACTGGCGCAGAATGGCTGCCGTCGCATCATCCAGGTGGGGGCTACACAGTGGGGGTGGTTAAAGTGGCTCCCCATTGGAAACCTGTGTGACGGGAGAATGTGCAAACCCCACATAAACAGAGCGGGATTCGAACCCCAACCCTGCAGGAGTAATGCAGCAACGCTACCTACTGCGCCTCCTTTAGTGCTTTTTATTACGAATTTCGGTGAAACGGCATTTTCATGCTGCGATAAAAGTGCAGCACAGTCAGTGCATGAAACACACGTCTTCACTCCGCATCGCTTCTCTGACACGCTCGGGCACCAGTGCAGTGCGGCGTCACTGCAAAGCAGTGCGACAGGGAGAAACTCCAGAGCATGACTGGAAAGCGCTTACTGTTTCCATGGAGATCATTGTCACCCCCACCCCCATGCGGCGTGGCGTGTGACAGCGTCGTGGCGGACGCGGGGGGGCAGGGATGCGTGGACGCTTGCGAGATGCGGCTCCTATTCCTATCAAACGATCCCGGGCACCGAACCGATCGCTGCCCCCCCCCCTGCCAGTCCGGAATCGGCAAGGCTCACGGTGGACGCCATGGAGACTGCGCAGACGTCTGCAGTTACGTCTGCATTTAGCTGAGCAGTCGGACAGGGCCTGTATAAATAACAGTAATAAAGGCAAATAAAAAATGGATTTTAAAACAAAAAAAACAACAAATGGTTTAATATGCCAAGTTCTTTATGTGAATTTATTACTTAGATATGAAAGGACAACCTGTTTTACTGACTAATAGGCCAATAACAGTGCATTAATCTGCCTTCCACCTGTGTACCCAGTGCAGGGTCTTGGGGATTGTGGAGCAAATCTCAAATAGCAGGGGGCACCCAAGTCGGGGTGCCAATCCATCAAATGGCACACATGCAATTTGTGCCAATATAGGGATGGCAATTATCCAAACTGGTTGTTAACTACACGAAGTCTGGAAGTAAGCCAGAAGAAATCTGCACAACACAAACAAAGAACGAATTCTATCTACACATAGCATGGGGCGAGATTCAAACCCGCGACCGTGGACCTATGACATGAGAATACTAGCCACAAGGTCTTGTTTTAAACAGAGATCCGGCATCCAGACTGATTGGGCCCGGATTCAAACTGGCTTCAAGGAGCTGGTCCGTTCGGTCGCCGCGGATACCGCTTACGGCATCCAAGCGAAGGTGTCTGTCCGATGGAGGGCATGGCCGTAGACGAACTGGCCGGAGAGCGAGCAGCGCCGCACGCGTAGCGGGCCAGTGGCAGATTGTAATGCGGATGTAAGGCGTATTCGGCCGTTTGTCACGCGTAAATGGTGAACTGCGGATGGAGGGTCCAATACCTCGGAGGGACAGCCTGAAATGCTCCAGTCGTTCATTGCTAATATAAATTTACCACAGCTGAGGACCATCTGGGACAGGAATATTTGTTACGGAGCATGTTTTTGTTGTTTTTGTAGGGCATGGTAGTTAAACCCAGTTAACGGTTTTGGAGGCAAATTAAAGTTCAACCACTACTATCTATACACTCAGAGTTCGGCAGAAGTTACCCATCTTAATTAATTCCTTGCAATGCTGGATGCAAACTGAAAGCGGATCTTCAGATAACAAACTAATTGTTATGGAATCATTCACTTATGCACTCTATATGCATGAATATTTTAACAATACGACTAAATTTGGATGTACATGTTTTGCTGGAGAATAAAATATGCTTTCTGGTTGCTCATAATATTCCTACAGAATACCATAAATAATAACTAGACTAGTTCTTTGGAGAATAAAGTAAACCAACTTTATATTATTATACTACATTTTAAGAAAGTTATATACATATATTGTTTTTTTGTTCTTTCACCCCCAACAGCAATACTGTAATGTTTTGGGTAAACTTGGGAATGTAAACATTTTATTCCCAAAGAACTGAAAGCCAGATTGTTTATTTTTTGCACGGTGAGTTAAATTGACCATCCCTAGCTAATGGCAAATTTGCATCCCTGAAATCCCCCCCCGCTCCCCCCCCCCCAGTGTAATCTTAGGAGGAACGACACAGAGATACGCAGACTAGCACATGGGGGTCGGCTGACCTTCACAGCATCGCTGGGTAACGACCGCATTCCGATTTCAGTGGGGGCCAATCACGTTTGTAGCTCCGCTGCTCCCCCCACCCACCTCACCTCCTTAATTAATTAGGCAGGTGATCTCTCGACTTCGTCGCCCAGGCCTGCAAAGCTCCTCATAATTCCTTGATTAACGACGGCGATGGGAAACAAACAGAGCGACCTGCGCGTGAGCAGGTGGGCGGGAGGGGGCGTGGCCATCCCCACAGGTCCCGCCCCCAGGAGATCACCCCTGCCCCACTCCTCCCTCCCCCAGCCTCCTCCATTTGTCTCTTATGCTGCCCCCTGTATGCCAGGCATCAGATTTATGTGCCCTGCTTCGGCAGCCCTTGGGGTGCAGATATCACCCCTGTGAAACTCAAGCCGGCTTTTTTTCTCTATGAGATATATATATATACACACACACAGAGCAGCTGGGGTGTTTTTCACAGAGATATTTATCTATCTACATTAATATGGCAGCAGAAAATTTTATAGCTTGAGCATATTGCTCTACTGTAAACAAATAAGAATACTGCACTACTCTAAACCCGCAAATTCCATTGATCCATCGATCCATTTCATAAAATCGCTTATCCTACTCAGGGTGGCGGGGGTCCGGAGCCCATCCCGGAGGCTACGGGAGCAAGGCGGGGATCAACCCAGGATGGGGCGCCAATCTATCACAAGGCACACACAACACCATTTACTCGCACTCGCACACCTACGGGCAATCTGGCAACTCCAATTATCCTCTGCAGCCTATTGAAAGACATATACAACATGCTACGTGGCTGCAGAAAAACAGCTATTCTTACAGATACCAAAATGCATAGTCGTCTCTCTTATTTCATTTGTTTTCAAACTGTTGGACACTGGTGGCACACAGGATGTGCTGCTAACGCTAATGCTAATACTAATGCTAATGCTAATGCAAAAGTCTCACTGTTTCAAGCAGTGTGTGCTGCAGCCAGTGGCATATAAGAAAGCCAGCCTATCCGGAGGGTAGCAGGTAGTTGATGATGCCAACTAGTATCTTGCCGGTTTCTGGTTCAAATCCCACGAGAAGGTCCCAGTCGTCGTACCTGCTGGCGACGTACTTAACCTGAACCGTTCTGGTAAAACATCTGTCGGTATAAATGGGCAAAAACTGTGAGTTACTGAGGACAAAATGCATCAGTCAAGCAACTAAATTAATCAGACACAATTAAGTGAAGATTTACCTGTCTGAAAGCAGGACAGCTTTAAAAAAAGTGCTGATTACCTCTCATCAATCCTTTTTCCCCCTTTTCTTACTTGCTGAGACAGTGAATAATGAATCCATTACAGCTCTATCACATATAAGGCCCAGGGGCTTCTGGCATTGCAAGGCTAGCTTTTTAGTCAGGCTCGTACTGCGTCGAGGTCCTTGGCCAATCCCAGAGCCGCTCCGACTGGGATCTGGATTCTAGGTCACCAGTAACGCGGTTTGTGTACAAGCAGGAGGGCAGTTAATCACGGCCGGGTAGCTTAACAACCTATACTTTTCTTTTTACTAGTCTTCTTTCCATTCGCCGTGGAACAGCGAAAGTGTTAATGCGGCCCATCTGGACGCTAAAAGCGAAATAACTGCGCAACGACGACAGTGACTCCACTAAAACCAGTCATTACGATGGTTAATGACCAGCCGGACTTAATGGGTCCAGTTTGCCGGCCCTAGAGCTGAAACTTCGAATATGGCCAAACGCCATTACTAATGGGTTGATTTATGGATTTAATTAGACTGGGTCAAACTGTATTTCTTTGGCTGTCAGATCATTTATTCGGGAATCACAAATGAGCAAATAAAATAAAAACAAAGGAGTAAAATTGTGGAGAATGTTCTTCTTTCCCAGCCATTGATTCGCGAACTCAGACCTAGACTTCTCAGTTGTCCTCCATCCATAACTTCAGTGGCATATTTATATCCAGGGTTAGGCTGTACTCTTCCAAACGACACCGTAAGTTAGGTTATCAGTCCGGTGATTCTGGAAATGATGACTGGCAGTACCTGATATATGAGGATGGTGCAGCCTGAACAGGCTCGCTGACACGATTCCTCTGGAAATTGGCGCCAAATCCCATTCTGTATTGAAAGGTCCAACCCACCCAGCCCCCTCCCTCCCCCAGCATGTCACATGACCCCAGGAGGGTGACTCACGGAAGGCGGTGTAGAACTCCTGCAGGGTGAGGTACCCGTCGTTGTTGTAGTCATCGTAGCGGAGCAGGTCTTGCGTGGTGCAGTCCAATGAGCTGTCCTCCAGGTGGACCTTCATAGATATCTACACCAGGGTATGACCAGAGCAGCAACAGATCTCAGTCAGATCTTCTGAATCTCTATGTTCTCAATACACTGAAGTATTACAATAATCTCATTTGGCTGGCTATGGGACGGGATTGGGAAACACTGATCTAGATTATTCAGGTGTGGTCAAACAGCATAGATCTACAGTGGAACACTGGTACCTAGACAGGCAACCCATATGCTGTTCAATTATCACTAGCATTGATGGCATTTCAACAACTCTATTCTGCGACTAATATCTGCAGTGACTTCTTCTTCAGTGTTGCAGTATGGGAAACGCCCACCTGTGCCAGCTCCTCCTTGCCCAGGTGGCCGTCGCCATCTGTGTCCAGATACTTGAACATGCCGTCCACCAGCTCTCTCTTCTGGTCCATTCTCTTCTCCTGAACCTGTGCGTCACCGCTCCGGTTTTTGGGATGCATGTCCTGCAGCACACCCTTCAGCTTGTTGTAATCTGCCATTGTGCACGTGTCACCTGTGGGTAAAGATGGCCTCCTCAGGATGCTGGCACGTGACAATTTTACTTACACAAAAGTGGTCTGAGGGTAGAATGGAAAATGATTGGTTTAGAAAGATAACCAATCAGATTGTAGAGCAGGTGGGTCCAAGCAACTAGAGGAGGCGGGACCAAGACATCTGATTGGTTGGTCCTGCCACCTCTAGTCATTTGGATCCACCTCCTCTATAATCTGAGTGGTCATCTCTCTGAACAAATCGTTTCTTCCATCTGCCCTCAGAGTATTCTTGTATAAACAAAACTCCCATGAGCAGGCATGACCCATCCCGTCAAAGGCTTGGCCCAACCAATCATAAGCTTGGATTGCCCCGTCATAGGCTTGGCCGAACCAATCACAAGCATGGCTCTTGGATAATCCTGTGACCAACCCAACATTTCAAAACTGGAGCTGAGCCTGGTCAGCGGCGGATGGCGGCTTGTTAACAGCATTGTTGCGAAGAGCTCCAAGTAAGATGTTTAATGTGTGAACATCGTGATGGGGGAGTGAATACTTATACAAGCCTGTAATGCATATAACAAATGCTAAACGCTATGTTTGGTTAACCGTGCATTTCCTTTTTATGCCCCGGAATCATCACACATATTCAAACCTTACATGCCTCTAATTTATCTAATTCTGCGTTGCTGTACCGCGCTAGCTCCAGTAAATAAATGGAAGGTGAAAGCAACCATGATTAATCAAGGAGAGGAAGTGATTATTTCTTACTGGAAATGACATTATGCAAACGAAACCCACACGCCGTGCTGTGCTTTCAGGTCCGGTTTAAATTAAGAAAATCATTCTTTTGTTTTTGAGGCGCGACGGCGCAAGTGTCGACTAAACGAGGTGTATGTTTTCGGAGAGGCGGCGAGTGTGCAGTAATGAGCAGCTTATTGAGACAAATAAGCCTGTGGTCCAGTCTGTGGGGAAGACCCACCTCCAGCGCAGACCTACCTGAGATTTAATAACCAATTACGAGACTTAGCATTAGTCATCGCTAATTAATATAACAGACAAATCTTTATTGAGATAACACGCGCCATAACCTTCGTGAAACGGAGGTTCGCCTCGCTGTTTTTCTCGAAGCATTTTGAAGTTCTTGTAGTTCCCTTCCCTGCTATCTCGGAGATCTTATCCCTCGTTTGAAGCTCGCCATTTTAATCTCAGAGTACACAATAAGGCTGGGTTTAGGTACAGAATACTGTGGACCTCCTAGAGGGTGTGTTTCTGTGCCGTGTTGTGTTCTGTTATTGGTTTTGGGTTTACATCAAAACATCTTCAGAAGATGTTGCTTTTTTCCCCCTCTTCTATTAGCTGTCCTCTTCCTTCCGGGAATGGCCACATTCATTTTCAATGCCATTTCTAAGACGTCTTGATCAGTTTCATGCTCATGAGTATAATATTAGGCTATTTCCTGCACCTGTCCCCCCCCACTCCTCCTTTCTCATACTCCAGATGATCAATCATTGATGAGCCTGTCACAGAGGTGGGGAGAGATTCTATTTTCCAGTCAAAACTCTCTAATGAAGTACATCTATCAAGCTTGAGTCGTACAGGAAAGGTCAGTGGTGATTCGGAACAAGTTGTTATGACACGCCATTAATCCGAGTCCCTCAATTACCTCTTATTTTCGAAAGGTCTCATATTCTCACACAAGGATAAGCAACCAAGGTAAATAAAGCCAGTAATCATGACAACACCTCAGCTAAATTTTTTGACGAATTTCCCGACGAAGTTCAGAATGGTGCTCTAGACAGCGTGGGTTATAAAACTCTATGATCTATCATTTTCTGGGAGGTACCTGAAGTTCACTTGAACATTATTGCATCCCTGGATTGATGATGTTTTTCTGTAAACCTCTAACTCATTTTTCATATTTAACAGGGAAAAACCAAAGAGTGACCCATCTTAAATATATTCCCTCAGAACTACAGATGGTACCACAAGGTTACTGGGCATCTACAGGTACAGTACCAGTCAAAAGTCCGGACACCCCTGCTATTACTCCATTTGTCTCTCTTTCATGTTATTCTCTTTATAGTAAAAGACCTTGAGACAGTGAGGTAGTACATATAAATTATTGCACTGACCAAGAGACCTGCTCAACATCTCAAATTTTAGACTCTTCAAAACTCCAATGCTCAGATGACAGCATTGCAGACTCCTTCAACCAGATCACAGATGTAGCTACCTGGGATGCTTCTCCAACAGGCTTGAAGGAGTTTCCACAAGTTCTGGGCACAAGTCCACTACTGTACTCTGACTCTTTAATCCAACTCATCCCAAACCAGCTCTATAGGGTTAAGGTCGGGGGATTGTGTGTGTGTGTGGGGGGGGGGCAGGTCATCTGTCACAGCACTCCATCTTTTTCCTTGCTCGCAAGATAATACAGTCCTTACATAACCTGGAGGGGTGTGCTTAGAGTTGATTTCTTGTTGGAAAAACAAATGATTTTCAATGCATCTGTCCAGGTTTTGACTGGTACTGTATGTGAATCTCTTTCCTCCCCAATGCTGTGCCCATGCACCAGAGAGCAGTCAATAGTGCAGATGCAAACTCTTCACCTGAAACCTAACGTTGGAAAGAAATAAATTCACAAGCAGTGCATGTGCATACCAAATCAGGCCAAAGATAAGTTCCAAAAAACACACATAATGGCCTCCTAAAATGAATGCAACACATTAGTGGGGTTTTACCAGTGCATGAAGGACACTAAATGACAAAAGTAATATTCATTTTAGGGCTTTTAAGTTTTCTAAACATTTTTCCTGTTTTTGTGCCTTGGCTAAATTTAGCTCTACATTGATAGAAAAAAATAAGTTCTTCGCTTCTGGCTTGTGGCCTGGACTTGTGTGTGTGTATCTTTTTCTGTAGACTGAATAAGTCTATCCTGGGAATATTACAGAGGTGAAAGTGACTTAGAGCATCTGGCCAGGGCAAGATCCTTGTGAAAAGTTTTCCGATGACTTCCAGGCCGCAAGGCACTCGTGGGCTCGGTTGTCGCAAAGTCTTTCAAGATTTCACGGAATGCCCCCTTGTGGAATTTGCTGATGACTTCTCAAATATGGTGTAGCTACTCTGGGGGGTAAACTTGGCAGGAGACAAACCCCAACATCTCTCATGGAAGTCAAAATAAGTCATTGGTAATCTTATACTTACACACGCTCTTCTAGGCTGATAGAAAACACATTAGGGTGATGTTTTTATTTTGTTGTTAAACCGTGTTCTTGTACAACATTTGATGACTGCAAAATGGCGGCAAAATGTCTGATATCACCCAGTCGATCCTTCATCGACACAAAGCCCTCAAACATATCATACTCAGCATCGCTTTAACTGAACCACTGGCGCTACATTTCAGCAACCAGCTTATTTATTTATATTCATTCGCTCTTTTCCCTCGCTCTCCTCTCTTTTTCTGTGCCATTTTTCCCGTGCTTGTTTTGGCCCACCCTCTGAGCTTTTCCTATTAGCGTGCGGCAAATTGCTTTGATTCCTAGGAGATGCTTTTGATTGGGTGAGTGGCCAGCTATCAAAAATATTACTGCTTTTTTTTTACGGGGAAATCAAAATGGAGCCCTCAGGTAGTGTGTGTGTGTGTTTCTTAGATGGCACAATATTTTTTCTGGTCCAGTCTCAGTACTGATATTAAAATCCTATCATATCTTTTTCCCCTTTAGCAAATACTAAGCACGACATGAGATATTTGTATCAACATGTTTCAATTAGCACGGCAAACTGCATTTAGTGTCGTAGCGCCATTGTTTGAGTTTGCTAAGAATAGGGAAGTATAAAGGCCATGCTGCTCAAACAAAAGCTGCGCGCCACGCTCCAGGACGGAATCCACGGCGACGTGACTTACGGGTCACATTCTTCGTTTCGTTCAGTAACGACTTTTGCAAAAATGAAACGGAAATATTTCTTCTTGTGTAAACTGTGCAATCTGTTGCCAAATTAAATATGATAAAGAAATCAATCATAGCAACGTCACCCTATATCCATGACTAACCATTTCTAGTCGAAAAACGGACGAAAATTAAGCAAACTTTGGAAAGAATATAAGTCTGAATATATCTGGGTTGTATAGATTTTACTGTGTTGAGACTTTAGTAAAGTCAGCCCTGGCTTTACATTCACGTACTCTGCAGTTTACCCTCCCTACAGTGTAAAGTACAGTAACCATTTTCCCACGTGGATAACATGACAGTCACATGACCCTCACATCTGTTGCACTAAGGCTACAAGCATTTTTGTGATTTTCATACTCTGTCTGCCCCTGATTTGAAACTGGAAGCGGTTTCTTTCCCCCCCCCCCCCCCCCCAACAACACTGATAGTGGATATTGGGCATGGTGCCGTTCAGCGGCTGGTTAGCGCTCCGTGGACAGGTAGATGAAAGGAAGAAGCCAGAGGAGAATCAGCATCACAGAAGAGGACCAGCACACCTAGCACCTAGGAAGTCTTTGTGCACTGAAACCCCGACGGCCGGAAATGTCAGCACTGAACTCTGTCAGTCCAGGTCAATGCCAATAACCATGGAATAAGCTTCAGATCACATTAAAGAAAGCTTACAATTTAGAATGGTCGTGGAGAATTATTCTTATGTATTAATCCTGAACGACGGTGATGCGAATGTGCAAAACTTCAAAAATCTGTATTAAGCTTGTTCTGTGTTGCTTGAATGTAAGAAGCAAGTTTCCAAGCTCCTTCAAGGACGGAGGCTAGAGTTCGGCAGTAAGATACTACTGGTCAGGCTGTATGGGGACAGAGAATTACACAGTCCTGGGCGTCCGCTGTCAGGCAAAGCAGAGGTGGGTAATTCAGATCCAAAAAGAAAAAATCCAGACCGGGATTTTGTTTCAACCAACCGGTTGAATCTTGGTCTGGACTTTTACTTTCTGGAGCTGAACTTTCCATCTCTGAGGCAGAGTATAGACTGTAAATGACACCCCTGACTGATTGGACTGATTTCGGAAGAGAAAATGAACAGAGCTCGATTTATCAAAGTAATGATTCTCTCCTACTAAGGGTGTTTTGTGGCCCATTGGGTTAGAATACTGCACCTATGATCAGAAGGTCACCAGTTCAAATCCCCTAGTCAGCAAAGTGATTCCACCATTGGACCCTTAAGCAAGGGCCTTAATCATCACCCCTACATCGTTCCAGGGACTGACTGACCCCGCTCTCAAAAACATGTACGACAGCTAAATTAAACCAAATGTAAATATACTCCAGGGTCAACGTCTTATCTTATAGTTAAACACTGACTTTGGAACGCCTTGGTACCCTCAAAACATACAGTGGTCCACAATAATGGAAGAAAGTGCCCAGCCACTGGACATGCTGGCAGTGATGACATTTTCAGCATCAATAACTCCCCCCGCCACACATACACACCTGCAATGTGAGCCACAATAATCTCCCAGCTTCCTGAGGCTGTTCACTGAGCTCTAAACACAGGACAGACATGGGGGGGGGGGCTCTAGGTAACCCGGATGGCTGCTCTGCTATCTGGCTCCATTGTCTCTAGGGGGCTCCGGTGCGCTCCTCACAGATGCCAACTGTTAGGTGCTTGTCTGGAAGTATGTTCACCCCGAATCACCCCACATTCTCTCACAGGCCGCCATCATTAAACCCTCCAACTGGGCCCCAGCCTATGCGCTTACGCAGATACGAGACAAATCCCATTTCCCTGAACGCTTCGAACCGCGGCCTCTAATGCGGAGTGCAGTTTACAACCCCCCCCCTGCAGCAATAAACGGCATCCTGCATCCCATAATGCAACATTTCTCCCTGACTGAGGAGAGTGAGGTCTCCCAAGATGACACCTAGGCCCGTGTGCTGCCCGCAGGTTCTGGAAGGGTGGGTTGGAGACGAGGCCCCTCCCCAGTGCTTGAATGCAGTAGTTACCCTGTTAAAAATGCAATAAGTAATGCAACTATATTGATCCCTTCATCAATGTAATATGTAATTTAATACATTTGATTACTTTTCTAACATATGTTTTTAACTGGGCAATAAAATTGAAAAGTCCCAATGGCTTTGCTGGCCCATGTTGCCTGAAAATATGCCAAAATATGGTATTTCTGCATGGTGACATGATGCAAAGCAACAAAATTGTACGTTATATTCTACATACACCTGTATAGGTTTTTTTTTCCAAAAAGAATATATTTGAATGCAACTCCTTTGTAATTGTCCACATTTTGATTAGTCACTGCAATCTAAATCACATTTTTGTCTCATTGACTGTAACGGATTACAATTACATTTATTTTGCGAATTTCATTCGCAGTTTCGTGTAACTAGTTATTCCCTAACACTGGATATTTGCAGTATTTTTTTTACTAGTGGCGATACCGGCAAAGTGTTTGTACTTCAATGGACACATTGAACGTCTCATTATCATTTCTTCTTGTCAAATGGAACGACTTCAACGGATGTAAAGACAGAGAGAGATTAGACACCTGATAGATACGCCGTCCTGATAGGATTTTAATGATCAGATGATGTGACAGGCAATAATACCAGAGGCAATTCAGCTGTCCAACTAAGGCCGCTTGCCCGTCCAGTGAAGAGCTATCAGGGGAGATAATCATCTTAGATGCAATTGCCACCCAATTGTTTCTGTAAAATCAGAAAGGCTCGCCGTCCGCTGTTACCTGGCGATCGCTCATTAAAACCGCGTCATTCCACTTAAGACAATTACGATCGATGATCAAGAAGACAGTCTTCACACGTCATTACGTGAGAACGAGAGCACGTTGGCAGGTAGTGTGGAATGTCACGGTGTGTTATACGTACAGCGATTCGCAATTAAGTCGAAGGTCTGGAACTATCTGGAAACAAGCTCATTTTAGTGGTGGAAAAATCGATAGAAGCGTCTTCTAGGAGATTATAAAAAAAGTAGCACTTATTGGTCTCACTAAAAATCACTAAAAACAGGGTAAATCCATGTTATAGATGTCCTTGTTTTCTTGCTTTGAGGCACGATATCAAGTTCAGGCTGGGCTTTTCTTAAGGAATCATCCGCAGAAAACAAATAATAAGCATTCGCTTGATATGTATTCTACACAACACAACACTGTTCATCATCAACAACTGAATTCCATTCAAATAATAAGTCATAAATTCCGGTTCCCGAGTAAAACTAGAGAAGCCTGAGACGCTTCTTCAGGGAACTCGAAAGGGAGGCGTGACCCTCTGGTGCTTCATGGTCGTCAGGTGACACACTCGGACCAATCACAGACGCGCACAGCTCGCGGTTACGCCCACCATGCGTGATTGTCAGGTCTGTGTCTGCTCAGTGAAACGTGGGGAGTGCAAAATGAGTGCAAAATAACTGCAAAAAAATAAGCCAATTAACAAATGGAAAAAAAGAAATGAAATGCAAATTTATTCTTTTAAATTATTCACTTGTTATTGAGTTAACAATGTTCTGGTGGTTGTTTCTTCCTGGTTTTTGTTGATTTATTATTTATATTCATCACATTTTGCTACCCCCCCACAAATTTGTTTCAGTGTTCTCTAGTGTGCTGAGAGTCACATGACTCCAGCATAAAGAGAGACGTGTCACGTCTGTGTACCATCAGGCACACGTTACCACTCATGCTAATGCTAATTAGCGCCATATTCAGAGATGGCCCCAGAGAAAGTGGACATTAGCCATACAGAACCACTTAAGGAACGGTTTATTGTGTCCTGCGCCTCCTGCCCTTCCTAATGTAGTCAATGGTTTTGGTCTCGGGGGGCCTTAATCAAATGCATGGTCTAATTGGTGGTAAACTCCGCCCTCTTGAAGTTGTCACCACGATCAGTCATGAGGCCCCGCCCACTTTAGTCTGGTTCGCCACGGTGACAGTTTTGGGCCCTCCTGTGCCTTCCTGCCCCCCCCCTTCCCTGCCCCCTGTCCAGTACTTGTCCACTCAGCGTTCACACTGTGGTTAAAATCGCCCCCACTGCCAGGTCCGATTTCTTTTTTTTCCGAGACATTACAATTTCACCAGACTATTCTTTGATATTTTTCTTTCACCTTCAAAAATGATTGGATATTTACCCCCCCCCCCCCCGGTAATATGGTTGCCGGCATCACTGGGGCTGTTATTAGCCGGTACAGCTGCCAATGATGGCCTGTCTCCCGCTGTTACCGTGGCACTTGATATTGACCCATGAAACCAATACCCTGAAGCACAGCCTTCAAGGGCGACTTCAAAATGAGCTGTTCTCGTACCGAATAGCGCAGGCCGACCGCCCCACCGCATGCTGACAGCAGGCTGGCCGCTCGGGGGCTCGTCCGCGCCACCGCCTAAACGAGGCTGCCGCAGGAAATGCGTTATTGAATTAGACCTGACGTTTGCCGATTTTCGCGATGCGCTGTACTGGGTATTAACGCACCAGACCTGAGCTTTAGAATGATTTTGAGACTTCAAGTCTTCATTGTGAGACAGCAGCTGTGGTGGTGGGGGGGGGGGGATAGTAGATTCCATAATACCAAATTTATTCTCAGTCTGTCCATCCATCCATCCATCCATCCATCCAGTACAGGATTGTAGTGGGACACTCTGCACACATGCCAGTCCACCAAAATGAAGATTATTTATTATTCCCAAAGAATTAAACAACAACAGTACAAACGACAACAAACGATAACAAAAAGCAAACGATCTCATCAGTCAAAGTGATATTTCGTTTAGAGGTTTCCATTTCGTTTAAACATGGTAAACTCTTTAGTTTGCCGACGGTAATGAGAAAAATGGGCCCCTATGAACCACACAAAGCCCAGACCCCGGACTCATGGCTGCATTTCCATCCAGATCCGGCAGCCTGTGATTCCGCTGCCGTCTGGCTTGTTCGGGTGACTGATCTGAGAACAGCGGATGAGTGGAGTGCATTGGCAAAACCCTAATTAAACATCCTGACGAATGCTTTTAATTTCCCCTCACAGTAACATCTAAAGATTGAAGATGGTGATAAAGACAAAACGAAAAAAGTCGCTTCCTCCGGCAGAGATTTCCTTTCCTTGTTATGTTCAATACATGGTGTGAATCATTTTGAATGCATTATTTCCACTTCCATAACTAACTTAATTTCCTAAATTCAGAAGGAACCAAAAACACAAGCTATCAGTTTTCTCTAACTGTTAAATTTGATTTACGTGGTATAAGGCAGCGCTTCCCAATCCATTCCTCGGCGACCTGCAGACAGTCCATGTTTTTGCAAATTGGCCTGATTAACCATAAACTCATCCATCCATCCATCCATCCATCCATCCATCCATCCATCCATCCATCCATCCATCAGCCTGTCTTCTGACCTCCAGTACAGGGTCACAAGATCTCCATATACCACTGTTTCCCAACCTGGTCCTCAAGACCTCGAGATGGAGCAAAACTGTGGACTGTGTGGCAGGGAGCTGGGAAGGAGCAAAAACCTGGACCGTCCATGAGTCCCAGAGGATCGGATTGGAACCCTTTACTGGAGGTCGGAAGACAGATTCATAGATGGACTGATTTATGGTTATTCAGGCCAATTCGCAGCGCCCCAAAAGTTAAGCTCCTCACCCAAAGAACAGAAGTATTTCACATGCTGCACCGAAACTATGATTACACTGGAGCATAATGTGAACACTTTGACTCAACTGCTACAATCCCTCTCTTGGGTCCCCTGAACATCCCATAATTAGTCTTTAGGGAACTAGATATGTAAAAGACATTGTAATTACCACATGAAACATGATTCTGCTGCTCCTCCTATTCTCTCGTAGCAGGTAAAACAGGTACAAATGAATAATTGTACAATAAATAATTCATGAATGCATGTACAATGTATTATTATGGAACATTAGTGAAACTGTATGCAGGAAATATCATGATATTTAATTGGTTTGTATTGCAGGAAGATTGTCACAAGGTCGCGATATTTCAGTTATATTCAGTTATGAACCATCCTGTCAAATGGTCAGCCAATTGATAATGGCTTCAAACCCACAGGGAAAGTGAGGTAGTTCCTCCCTCCCCATACTGTGGCTCAAAGTCATTTTATTTTCATACCAGAATCGTCCCCAAAGCCCAGTGGTTATTTCATTTAGTTCCGACGCTTTATTTATTTTTGACCGACGTGATTTTCATGCGCCTCGCGAGCGAGGTGAAAGTGACGGCACGTCTGGCTGCGTGGTAAAAAGTGTCCCGTCACGTTCCAGAGTGTCAGATCGCTCTCATGCCGCAAGCAGGCTTTGTCCTCTCCAGGTTTAGGCATATATGTGGTTTGGTTTTAAAACTCGCAAAAACTAAAGTCCATTTAGCCAAACGCCAATTAATGCGATTACATCAAGTACAATAGGCTTTTTTGGAATTGCTGTGCAACTGATGCAAAGTTTGATGATTTTCAATTAATGGACGTCGTCTGGGTGATGCAATTTGAGTTAAAACGAATTAATCTTCCCTATGCCGTGCTTTCGTTGTTTTTCCGTCCACGCTCTGCGTCTCCAACTGCATTTCGAAGGCTTCGGTTAATTCAGCTGCAAACCACGGCGACTGTGTTTCAGAAGCACAGAGGTGTCCACACTCATTAGCCTGCTTATCAGGCACATCTTCACTACAATCATCTCCTCTGATCACGCTGTCATTTTACACAAGACTACAAAGTATCCTGCTACTCAGGGTCACATCCACTTGCAGAGAGGCCTAATTGAACTGGATTCAGTCTCCATTCATTGTTTTTCTCATTCGCAACACTGCGTCTGAGAATCTGATAGCCTACATGCAGTTGGGAGTGGAATATAATTCAATCATTTATATAATGAAAGGAGGAGTGAATGAATCCAAACTAAATATTAAGGAATACATATCTTGTAACAAATAAATGTCAGTGGCCTAATGGATAAGGCATTGGCTTCCTAAACCAGAGATTGTGGGTTCGAGTCCCATCTGAGGTGTGACTTCTTTACTGACTGATCTGTAGTGTTACTTTATTTTTAAGTTTATTTTATTTCTATTTTATATTATTTTTCTTAATTTATGTTCCGTGTTGTTCCTGTATGTATGCATCAATACTGCAAAGACAAATTACCAGTACATGCTGGTGGACCTGGCCAATAAAGTAAATTATGATTCTATTAATAAGGCAGTCGTAAAAAAATCTAAGCGAGCATCACTTCCAATGGAATAAATTCCTTGCCAAGACTTGCCTGAATCTGCCTATACTTTCGTACTCGAGGTAACGGCATACGAATCGTTCGGGAGCGAGACCCGGCGGACGATCTCCTCGCCCTCTGCAATGACTGATTACGAGCATAAGGGGCCTGAATCGGAGAAAAGTAACAGGACCTTCAGAACGGCACGACCTTGTAGGACAGGACGCACGGAGCGCGCAATCGCTGCCGAACGCGGATCCGGTTGTTCCTGAAAAGCTTGTGCCAGGATAGGATCAAAGATAGTTACACAAAAAAAGTTACACAAAAACTCCACTGAAAGAACTTCAAAGGAATTAGCATAAGAATAGCCTTTGAAAACTTACAAAGGATTCAATTACCTGTGACTGTATCCAGTCCTATTAACGATACGTTGTGTTTAATTACAGTTTCTATGTTTATATGTTCTGCTTAAAATCATGATGAAAAGTGTTCAATGTGGTGTTACGTATTTCCATTGTATATACATATCCCACCTGTTAGTTTCATGACATATTTATATTTGTTTATCAGAGATCTGAGCTGGATTGTTGCTGTTTATAGTGTCTTGGCAGCTGCTGCGGGATGCAGCGTGCATCGTTGCAGTTGCGTTACCAAGCTGTATGTGGGAGTTGCGTTGCTGCCAGAAAGCAGTCACTTCACCGCATAATAAATGTAACTCTAAATATAGTGAATTTTTTAAATTCCCCAAAAAGCACAGGTGTGTGCATCCATGTTCGACGACGTAGCTATATTCCTTTAGGAATTTCTGGTACTGTAACTTCTCGGTTAATGTAATTAACAACCTCTGGCTCAAATTATCAAATAAAAGAAAATATGAAAACAATAAAGGAAAAGTACAGATTTAAAAAAGTATTTTTCTTGCGGATACCTCTGCACAATGTCTTTTTCAGGTTTTACTATCCCGTGGTGATATTTGTTCTGACCTGATCCCCCAAACACACAAACTTCACAGCAGTCTCCTGGCAGCGAAATCTACCCACCGGTAAATAATTCACATCGCGGGGAGCCTCGTCTTGACCCGGGGAGAATTTCCCAGATGTCTGTGCACCTGCTGATGCATTTTGGATTCCTGCCTCTTGTCATGCCTGCTTGCTTTAATTTACAACTGAAGCAAACAGGCTTCAATTCCACTTTGTTCAGCGGCCCGCGATCAATCTTGGTTTTAATTGTTGCCTGCCGTCGTACGCTGTGCCATTTTTATTTCACTCGTTAATGTCGGAGACACTAGGCGGCCCCGGGCTGGGGGAGGGGGTGCACGTATTGCGAACCGCTTGTTTCATTATCTCTGTGGTGCAGGAATTAGGCTGGGATCTTCCGCGGCATATATGCGATTCTGGTCCAGAAAACAGAACCGAAATGCATGAAAAAACCAACTGTGCTGATCGTCAGGGTGATGTGAGCAGGAATGGTCCAAACCCATGTGACACGCTAGATGAGATTCAGTGCCTGCTGGGGACGGACTCACTGGCTTAAAAACTGCCCCCCCAGAAGATGGTGCCCTACGCGACTGCCCTTTTGGCTAATGGCTTGACTGGCATTGTGCAAAGTTATTTATTGGACACCAGGGGTGTTTCTCAACATGCGTACTTGACCGTACTTGTGTTCTTGCGTACCCGTTTTACGTCATCTTCCGTCGCCAAAGACTAATTCCAATACTGAAGTACAGGGGACGGTAAAAATCCCCGGATATTGCTCTTGCCCTGCCCCCAAATACCAAAATAGATCGGTTGCATCCTCGCAGAATGAGACCAATCCCATGATTCATTGCACCCCAAGTTCGTTCTTGGAAGTCAAGTTAGCAAAGCAGGTCATGCCAAGACCACAAGCACGATATCTGCATTTTTGGTACGGAGATTCAGCCCCCGAAATCAGAGGAGATCAGTACTGGATCTGAGGTCACTATCTCAAACATTCATATTCTGTCAAAACAAAATATTGTCCATTTATTTATTTATTTTTGGAGTTGTTTCACATAACAGTTAGACACCTTTAACCCCTTTATAGAACTTGGTATCTAATGAGATAATGAGTTTAGGTTGACCTTCTCAAAGACACAATACCAAGTAAAAATCTTTTGACCTTAAACCATCTGTTCTATTTCTTAACCGCTACGCCCCCTGCAGTTAATGACAAGGTAATGATGCTTCAACTTCAAAGACTATCTTTTAGAATTTACTTGATGCCTAACATCAATGCAGAGTTGTAAGTGCCACGATGAACATTTAGTTTGAATTACACAATTATTTAAAATCAATCTGATGTCCATGTTTTCATATACACTTGCATGAATTCTTCTTCATGTCAGGTCAGACTGATTCGTACGATTCATCACCCCAGATATCATTTTGCTGTAGGGAAAACAGCCAAATCAGTCAAATTAACAAGACACTCAATAGTTTAATATGCTGTTTTGAACCTTTGAGAATTACAATGTTGTCAGGAGGCTGACCTAAAACTGGCTGTTCGTTCTACTACAAATATAAACCATTGCAACAGCACTACATATGCCATGTTCCATCTGAGATATTTCTGTAAAGTCACCGAAATGACAGCTTGTGTCAGCATTCTCAAACAGGCACAATAATGCACCAGTTTGCAGTTATCTGACAGAGGTGGAAATTTCAGATCCAGAAAGTAAAAATCCGGACCAAGATTTTGTTTCAACCGACCAACTGAGCATAAAGAGTCACAGTCACAGAGTACTCAACTGGTTGGTTGAAACAAAATCTTGGCCTGGATTTTTACTTTCCGGACCTGAAATTTCTACCTCTGCTGACGAACAAACTAAACAACTATGTGAGATCAGAACATGCTCGCCGCTGGTTAAAGTCCCTCAGATACACTGTTTCCACAAAGCGGGCTCAGCGTTGGCGAGCGGCAACTGCATCTTCTCGATGAAAACCTCGTCCACGGGTCATACTCTAGAAATACTCATCACGCGCTCTCCTAAACCCATGACCCGGAATGAAACAGGCGACCCGCTGTCTGATTCCTCTCTTTCTTTTGATGTTGTAGAGGTCCCTCAGTCATTCGGAGAGTAATGGATCACCGGACCACTTCTCAGTACCACTGCAAAAGGGAAGCATGGATGGGCTTCACTTTAACGGATGCTTCAAAGATTATAGCAACCATATGCTGACAATGTGCACATCTTCCCTGAGAGTAGCACTAAAACCCAAAGGAACTCAACAACATATCGGAAATAAAGTAAAAGCTTTTGAGAGTAATTCATCACATTTTTAGAGAAAAGATCAAAACAAATGATGAAAACACAAACGCGACACTTGCACTTTGGCTTATTATCAAAGCAGTCATCTAATGCTAAAACAAACAGAGAGGTTACGTCACAACGTGCCGGCTTATATGAATGCTATAGGTACCACTTTAACCCTTAATGCGATATTCCGACTATCTGAATTCTCAGAATCAGAGTTATCGACATCTTCGCTTGTCCTCCGCGGCTCTGGTGGCCTCAGTAAATCAAGTTAGGAACCGGCATGTTAAGAAAAGTAATTTGTAGTTTCAGCGGGTAAATTAAAATTCCCGACACAAGCACACTGCTGGCCGTTCCCGGTAATTGAGGCTTCGGGGAAGGTAACAGAAAAGAGAGTAGCCCCAACAGAATTTTAGAAGTGTATTTATTTTATTTTTGTGGAAACACATTTTGTTACGCTAGCAAAAACCTTCAGTGAAAAGTAATCAAAAGCTCTTTTGTATGTATTGCAACATTACAAGGACATCTATAAAAAAGAAAACCCTTCATTATACATTCAAATATGACTCTTTGTGCAGTCATAAGAGCGTGGCCATCACTTAACCACTTGTCAAAGCAGAGTCACACTTTAATATTTGAGTCATGGTTGAGTCACACTTGAATCATGTTTGAGTCACGTTTGAGTCAGCGCTGGAATATTTGCACGAAACCATGCAGCTAATATGAATCATATCAAGTAAACTAATCAGGTTTCCTCTTTTCAGCCGAAAAAACGATACACTGCCAATAAAATCTCTGAATTTCATAATTTCATAATCAGAACCCCATTTTCCAGATGCTGCAAATGTCGAAGCTTCAACCTCCGTCTCGTGTAAAACAGCTGGCTTTATAGCGATAACAAGCCTCACCATCACTGTCCTATTTAATATCGTAAAAGCAGACAGACGAGCTTTTCCCAGAGTTCCCTCTGGTCAAACCCAATTAAATTCAAAGAAAAGAAACTTTGGCCAGCGAGGTAATTACTTGCATTAATATTGCCCGATATAATCACTGCAAAGGAAATTATGCCATCACCTCACTTTGCTCGTAATTACTGGGAAAATTAATTGGCAACTACCCTTGGAATTAAAGCAAAAC
Organism: Hippopotamyrus pictus; assembly: GCA_026781145.1. Lineage (NCBI taxonomy): Eukaryota > Metazoa > Chordata > Actinopteri > Osteoglossiformes > Mormyridae > Hippopotamyrus > Hippopotamyrus pictus. The sequence continues at coordinate 3,194,841 of JAODLC010000052.1, read as the reverse complement.
CAAAAATCAAGCCAAATGAGGCTTGAGGTTTACTGCCTTTACATAGCCATTCGTCCACCTGCTCGCAAAGGTTAATTACAGCTTCTGATTACTCTGTGTCGTGTTTGTTACACAAAACAACTGGTCCATTAACTTCAGTTACAAACAATTTTCTGGTACTGGGGTACATTCAGACCACCGACCTCGTAACTTTCCTATACAGAGTGCTAACCTATGACTTCTGTTGTTCTTTTATTACAACAGTCACACAATGGTTGCAAAAGCTTGAGTCAGGTGACGAGGATATTTATGCCTTGTTATCAACTGTATACTTTGTTGTATTCTTTGTTCAGAATACCCACCACATACCCAGAACCTAACGTCTCAGCACAGTGGAACCCATTCCTAAATCCAATGTTTTCCTCTATGATTTCCTTTATGTTATCGACAATCCAATCTTCTACATCCCTGTGTCACATGGATTTACCACCACTGTCAGAGAAAACAAGCTATAGACGGCTGTTCTGTTACTTTGTGACAGTCATGCTATACATAAGTTATGCTGTTTGTTTTGTACGCAACAGTAACCACTATTTAACTGTGTGATCTGTGTGATCTTTACCTCTACTGTCTGTGTTTTTATCACTTAGGCCACGTGACTACATACAAGATGTCCTTGGGATTTACTACCTGACGACTTGGAATTCCAGTGTTTGCTATTGGTCACTAAAATCAGGAGGGTGTTTCCCAGCCTAAGGAAGTCACTAAGGGTGATTCTCCTGCATCTGTCTGAGATAGACACTCCCTTGTATGCATGTCCGTATTTCGCTGCTGAATAAAGAACGTGATCCGACTGGAGGCTACAGGGAACTTTCCATGTTCTAGACACCGTCTGGAAAACTTTGGAATAAGTAGCACGGCAGAAAATACATAAAGCTTTTCATCGCCATGGTGATCATCATCCACCATCATCCCATTTCACACGGTGCCTTTGATTGTTGATGTCATCTCCTTTCAGATACATCAGAGGTATCCCCATATCTACAAAAACCAGATCGTTTCATATTTCGCCATCTTCCTCTGTCCAGACAGACATTCCAGGACAGTGCACACGGGCCACAGGTGTAAACTGTGTTTACTGAAGTGTCCCTCCCATTTTCTGAGATATCATCCATACTGTACCCTCGGGATGTTACGGCTGACTGACCTCTACTTATTCACCTTAGAGGCCTCACGTGCTTGAGATGACCTCCTCAGATGTTCAGGAAATCATTTATGCAACTTCCTGCTCATGCTAAATAAAAGCACGACTACATAGTAACTGGAGGTGTAACAGGGACCGGTGTACAACTCCAGTTGCTGACACTGGTTTTGGACCAGCTAGATGGTCATGTAATCATTTTTCCACACATGAGCACCCACATTTATAGTGAAAGTAGAGCAGAAGTGGATAGTTCAGGTCCAGAAAGTAAAAATACAGACCAAGATTTCGTTCCAACCAACCAGCTGAGTATAAAGAGTCACAGTCACAGAGTACTCAACTGAATGGTTGAAACAAAATCTTGGTCTGGATTTTTACTTTCTGGACCTGAGCCATTCACCTCTGTAGTCATTGCAAAGCACCACGTGAGGGAATTCTACCTTTTGGGCAAGATCAAAAGGAAGCCAGCCGGCACAGGGACTCATCAAAATGCACAACTCGAGGCACAAAACGGGACGGAACAGACAGCAGGGCTCTGGTTCCCACCAGCAGGGTTCCGGTCACGTGACCCAGCCTCTACGTGATGTGCTGTGGAAGTTCTCACAGTTCTCGTTTAAGCTCCTCCCCCTGCAACAATATCCACCCAGATGTATGATCTGAGCTTGACAGCAATCAAACTGAAAGCTTTAAGGCTTCACTTTAACAGGACCAGAAAAAAATGACTTTTTAAAGTCTTAATTCTAGATAAGCCAGCTCAACTTCCCGTGGCCTCGCTATAGATATACATGTATACATTCAGTCTACAGTTTACAATCCCCATTTCTGTTTAGGTAATACAATGGTTACCATGGGACCATTATGACATCAGCGGCACAATATTATAATTGTCAAAGTAAATAATGCTAAGCGCCAATCAGATGGCAAAAACCCATTGATTCGGGACCGCATCGTCATCCCATTACAGCATATCATGCCTAGACTACCGAATAGATTTGTAAATCGAAGATTAGCATTAGTATTTGCGCGGTGAAAAGGTTGTTTAAAGGTTACCATCTCAACCCTCTCAGAAGTAATTGGTCTAGGAAATGAGTTTGTTCAAGCTATGAGTTTAATTGGAATTAAACACCAGCGTAATTTGGTGCAGTGCGCCATTCTAGCTGTTTGATTAAGCATGTGCATTAGCACGTGGCGGAACATTAACGCGACGTAAGAAAAGGGGAATATATACGCGGGACACACACAGATACTGGGAAGTAAAAGCTGAACTGGCTTTCCATTCTTACATCCATCTAATTACTTCGACTTTGTGTCTATTTTAAAAGATTTCTCATTAGACTCATAAAATATATCACTTGGTAATGAGATGTGAAACGTTTCATACTGATCATTTACACCTGGAACACGGCGGTAATAAAATTATTCTGTGGTGTGATTCGGAATCAGTTATAAATGAGGCTTACCAGCTGTTGACATTTATTTCTGACGCCCTCACTTGCTTGTAAATCTGTAATTAACATTGTTGATCCTTGTGTCTTCCTTAATTAAATCACGGAGATCTAAGGGATGACTTTATGCAGTTATTGATAATGGCTCTCAATTAATTGCACACCCCCGCAACATCAATCTTATTTCATTGCTATACACATGCTAAAGTAATTCAACATTCAGACAGTGTGCAGCAAGTCCCACGTTTCTCCCATTTCAATACGACGACTATTAAGTGTTCATATCATTCGGGGATAAAAAAAAAAAAAAAAGTTGAATGCAGGTCATTAGTAGATGCTGAGACTGACTACAGCCAGGTGTGTAGCTAAAAAATTTTAAGCCCCCAATCAAAATGTCACTTTGGGCCCTCCTGCTGGATTGGTCACTTTCTAAAGAAATATGGGTCCCACTCAGTAGACAATTTGCCAAGGTTAGGTTAGGTTAGATTATAGGTTAGGTTAGGTTAGGTTGGGTTGGGTTGGGTTGGGTTGGGTTGGGGGGGGGCTCTAGCTGTATTCAGAAAGTTTCTGGTTGAAATCCTGCAGTTGGCAACTTGATTTTGCCTTTGAGTGAGGCCCTTAACCCCAAATGATCCAGGAAATGGCTAATCCTTCTCTCTCAATTGTAAGTCACTGTAAAGCACATATGTCTGCAAAATGATTTT
>JAODLC010000052.1:3158878-3169274 GCA_026781145.1 Hippopotamyrus pictus | reverse complement strand
GGGGGGGGCGGGGGCTAGCCCCCTTTAGAGGTTCTAAGTATCTAAGTTGGTTGGTTGCCCCATTCCAGCTACTTCAAGTACCCTCACAATCTGTGCATGTCATCTTGCTGGGTGAGATGTGTAACAGAAACTTCATAGCAGAAAATTTGTATGGAACGTCAATTTTCTGTTGTTTCACCTGGATGCACTAAATACTTTAATATCTCTATATATTAAATATCTAAGCAGGAAAAAAGTATGGGGTCACCTTACAATTACAATCCAAGTATGCATTTCTTAGTTTAGTAAGACTAATTTTCCAGGGATTTCAAGGACAGTTTGAACACAAAAATACTCACTGGCAGTAGACTCAAAGTACAACTTTAGTCAAGTTGAATACTGCTCATCTGCTATTAGGGAAAAGCACGGTCTAATCTGTCTAAAACACCAGTAAAACTGATGCCCACAAATTATATGGCCTATAAATGAACGAGTGGAACAAATGTATCCAAAACTTGGCATATTTGTTAGCCCATCGGTTGTTAACAGAAGTTATATTGCCGGACCCTGACGAGCACACTCTGTCAAATCCTTTTCCACGCATTCCTTTAATATTTGCTGTCATTTTTATGGGTGCATTCGATTTCCAGGGACGTTTTCAAAACGAATGTCTCTCTAACTGTGCACGGCGTCTTGGGAGGGGGGGGGGGGTCCTTATGTGGCTCTTGCAGATTTGCGTTCTCTAAGCACTGGCAGATATGCGCGGCTCCGCGTGCATCGTTCCCGTAAATCCCTTTAATGCGTGTTACGCCCCGTGCGGCGCATAGACATGCTGAAAGGGATTGATGAGACAGTGGGTACAAGTTGCTTAAACTGGGAAATCGCAGCATAATTAGATGAAAGCATGAGTACATGCAGAAAAAAATGAATCGTTATAAGAGTGCATTTGGCAGGAGGTGTCGGTCTCGCCGGACAGGAAAATGCAAGTATTCGGAGGCAAAAGACATTCAAATATAATCACGGATGAAGGCGGTTATTATGCTGGGTGCAAATTAGAGTGCTGTACTTCTTTATACAGTAAGACGTTTTAAATATCTGTTAAATCTATGTAGTGATAAAGATATAAAAGAGTACTTTAAGTATTGCCTTGAAAAATGGAGTGGACAGATTAAATGACAATAATTATTCTTACTGGGGTCAATTAATGTGTTTGAACTGTACAGGCTGGCTCTTGGTAATATTGTCACACTGCTAACTAGCTAATTGTGTATTTAGCCATGTTTATTGACATTATTTTCAACCAGCAATGGGGGGAAATAGAAAATCATATCCAGAATGGCTTGGCTCCAAGTCAGTGGTCTTATATGCAAAACGCTTTTCTCGGCTTGGTGGAGTGAAAACATCACTCTTAACACATCTGACGCGGGCTTTTCGGTTAACGTAACTCACGTACGTTGTTCCTTTTTCCTGTAGGTGAGTTTATTTTTACCCCAAGGTGCAATAAAGGAAGTTTATTGTGGATGTTTACCATCATTTATACTTTTATAACATTTAATGATGTTTCGCTCATGTGTGAGGTGTATATCATTTGCGGAGTATGTGTTATGGATTGCATATCGTTATTATACAGGTGGAACGCCGATCTGACCAGACAATGAGGGCCGCTAGAATTACGCGTCCAATAAGAAGCAACGCATTTCTCTACCTGCATAAACAGAGTGAAAAGCAATTGATTCCCGTGAGCCAATCGCAAGAGCAGTGGCAGTATGGAAATGATTCAATCAGACTCTACATCTGTGATCTGGATTGCTTGCTGCTGTGTTTAATTCTCCAGACAAGGCAAAGGCTGGAATGTTTTGTTGCTGGACATTTTGGTAACATTACCAATTTCACCGCTTAATTTAAGTGGCCGAGGGTAGATTCATGAATAGTGCGGGAGCACATTCTCTGGAGAACGAGGGAGACAAACGACGGAGCGATCTGTGAGGAGCTCTAGAACATTCCGGCATCCTTGGCCTGTTTAAAATTCTGCCGATGTGTTTAATGTATAAAGGGCATTCATATCAAAGTTCAAAAATTTCATGCCGTGCTGAGAAGCCCTTGTATGGTCATTGAATCCAAAGTCACAATGTGATTTTTTTTTTTTACCTTAAATATATTGACCTAATTACGAGTGGACATGTGTTTTACTCTTTCCATCAGTTACATGTTAGCTGACTGTATGGAGTTCTTAATAGAAGGCATTTGCAATTAGAAAATGCAGACCTGCATCTGAGTTTGATCAAACTCAACAGAGGTACGGCAGACACCCACCACAAAGGCAATAGGCAGTTGATAACTCATACATTACATCGGACATGTTTTCATTAATGAGACAGGCTCATGAATACTGTATTCTCTATTCAGTTAACTCAAGTCCATTTATGCAATGCCAATAAAAGTCAGTAAAGAAACATTTCTCTCTGGCGTTGACTGCTGTTTCATTGGCTTGAATTTAATCAGTTCAATTGATTTTTTTTTTCAGCGATCACTGCAATCTGCTATTGTTTAGCTAAGTAAGGTAACTGCAGAATACAAATTATGATGCACTATATATAGTCTATCGCAAAGGAATCGATATGTACGCAGGAACATGCTCACGCGTACAGGTGAATTAATGGTGTTTTTTTTTTTTTTTTTTTAAATCTCGAATCAGGGATTAGAGAATTAAAGTAGAGTGGAAATAACCTTGAGTTTATTTTGAGTCCTTTCCTGGCAGCGTTGAAGCATTTATCAAAAGGACATAGAGACAGATGTATTTTAGGTCATGACACCATTGACAGATACAGCCCATAACTCCTCATTGCATTGTGACTTTTTTTTTCCCCAGCAAATGCAGTTTTACAGCAGCCTATGCAGGGAATAATTAACTGACTCACGGCACTTTTACTCCATTCTGTTACATAATGGGCAATCTAAAGATCATTAGTAATATTAAACGCTTGACTTGTGTTATTTATTATGCTGCTCTGTTTCCTATTAAACCTTCGACCGGACGTGATTTACGCCGAGGTTGGCTCGACGCGTGCCTTGAGACGGTCTTAACCGACCTCTGGTGAGTTTCGGTGAGAGTGATCTCACCGATGGATGAAATTGCTTGCATGTACTTGGCCGCCATTAGCATATTAAATCCAACGGCCGTTCCAGGGACTCAGGCTCTGCCAGCAGCGGGAGGGGCCTCTGTCGTTTTCATAGCCCCCAGGAATACAGTACTTCATCTGTAGCCACATTACCGATGACTTTTTCAGTCCCTTACTATTTTTGAGAGGTTAGCTGTTCTTGCATAGCCCTCCTATGGCACGAATTGTAATTTTGAGAATGACATCGATATTATCAGTGTCCCCGTCCAGCAAAGTGTCTGGAAAATGGATGGATGATTGGACATTGACATCATTCTGAATCTGATCGCAGACACAGCAAGTCAAGCGAATCACTACCACATCTCTGAATAACGCCCTACTTAACTACCCTCTGTGCATATTAGCATAGAGCATAACACCTACCGAAAGAAGGAAGGAAAAAAAAACAATTAAGCTTGCAAAGCAGAAAACTATAATGCCCATTTCGAGCAAATTACCATGACATTTTGTCCCAGTGGTATTTCCCATGATTCATAGTGTTCTCCATAAAAGGGGAATGGAGATAAATAGCCTGCTCTGCTCCGAACAGCGAGCTGCAGCCAACCATGCGATTGGTCATAAAAGCAGATGTTACCATCATCTGACCAATCCCCACGGGGAAACTTTTCAGTGGGTCCTTAACTGCCATATTCTCCGGCAGACCCATTCCACCGGAATGACGAGTTTCGGTCTCACGACCTTTTTGCGTAACGTTGCCAAAACGCGCACCTGCGTCGGAAATTAACCTGCATCAGATCGCTGAGTTCCGGCCATTTTGCTGGTTTACGGCGGACGGGGGACTCGTTTATTAGCGATGATGCGATGCTGGCAAAGCCGAGGGGGTTAGATCAAGGGCTTGAGCGACTGGCCGCCAGTTAGCAATTAGCACGCGGGACGACAAATCCATCACGCCATGCTAAAGCTAAATGGCGCTTGAGTGGTCTTTCGCTTGCGATATATATCAACATGCGCCGGTATAACGCACATGCGCGCACAGAATCCCATCAGCGCAATTCACGCCTTGGTGCAGAGCCCAAGACTGTGAGGCATAGAGTCACGGCAAGCTCCCTGCCGGACCATGGTTTTACCATGGTTTTTAGCGGACGGTGGTGAGCTAAGGAGAAACTTTTCCACGTCAGTTCCCTCAGCTGAGGAGCAGGAGCAGCAGCACATCATGACAAAGAGCCAGAGACAGTTCATTCCAAGGTTAGCTGACGGTGACGGTTCAGTTCTGGGTTAGCTGTGCGAAACTCTTGACTTACGTATTCTGTAGTTTTAACAGGCGCCACCTTGAGGCTGATTCGAATATTGCGTTTCTGATTTTTTTCCCTCCTCACGCCAATCTATGGCGCAATGAAAGAATCATAAAAATATGACAACTGGCTGATTAAGACAAATGGGGCCCAGTACTATCGCCAGCGATACTAAACCATGAAACTAAACTGCAGAACGGAGATCAGCCTGGCCCTTTACTGTCACCGGTGAGGAGATGACCTCAGATATGCCCTAGATGTTGAATTTTTCATTCCTTACTTTGCTATTATTGCTACAGGGTTTGTGGATTGTTGAGTCTGCATGTTCTCTATTCTATCCACTCGGCTTTCCCAGAGGTAGATGGTTCAGCTCCAGAAAGTATAAATCCAGACCAAGTTTTTGTTTCAACGAACAGCTGAGTACTATGTGACTGTGACTCTTTATACTCAGCTGGTTGGTTGTAACAAAATCCTGGTCTGGATTTTTACTTTCTGGAGCTGAACTATCCACCTCTGGGGTTTCCTCGAGGGATTCCAGCTGCGTCTTGCATTTTGAAAAAAAAATGATGTTCTGTAATGTGTGTTATGTGAGTGTGTGCCCTGTGGTACGCTGGCATCCTCTCCTTGGTGTCCCCTATACTCACCGCAACGCTGTACTGAATAAGCGTTTATGAAAAACAAATGAGTGGCTGAGGAAAGGGGGCGGCCTGTAAGCCTTCCCTGGCTGATTCTGGAACATTCTGCGGCGCTCCTCTGGTCGGGGCACCGCCAGGCTCCCCTGGTCAGGCAGGGCGTCTTGGTGGCGTAAATCCTGGCCCGATGAAATGTGCGGCAACCCAGCACATGTATCGGCTACTGAACAGCGAACAGCGAGGCGAACAGCGAGGCCCACAGATCGGCCGATAAATGGGGGGGGGCACTGGCAGGGGTGAGACGTACGGCCTCTTGACATGATCCTTCGATGAAGCCCGTTATGTAAATGCTTCCGTTTATAACCTACCTGCACTTGCCCTAATATTGCAGCTCGGTCGCATTCGTCCAACGCGCTCGGGAGCCGCAGGCAATGCGCTGCAGCCCCCTTTCTCGCCGCTCCGGCTTCATCGCGGTGCGCTGTCCCTTGTTTCTCCCAGTCTCCCTTTCAGCTCCCTAATTACATATCTAACCACCCTCTTTGACTCCCCGAGTGGGTCCCCTGAACCTGTCCCGGGGAGGAGCTCTGTGCTGGGGAGGCACTACCTTAAAAGCCTCGGCCTATTTTAATAACAATTAGTGCAACACTTACGCCCTTGGGCTAAAGATGATATTCATTAGGACACCAGGTTTTTTTTGTAAAATCATTTTGGCAACTCGTTTATGGTGTGCTCCCTAACTATTAATGAACTGTTAGGAATCATTTGATGATATATTAATAGATAAAAAGATTCATTTACAAATGACCTTAGAAAGGTATTAAAATCATATCTTGCTCCTGGTACTTACAAAACAGCTTGTAAATCACCCGCAAATATAAAACAATGGCTAAGTAAGCATACTCAGAAATGAGTTATAATTGAGCATTTACATGCGCCTTAGAACATACTCAAAATATCTGGTAATATTTTAGATTAACTGCAACTTCATAGTGCCTTTATAATGCATTCATAGAACATTCAGTGCACCTTCATGATGAATTCATAGAACATTCAATGCACCTTCATGATGCATTCATAGAACATTCATAAGCATTGTGTAAGAATACTTTATTAATGACATTTATTATGTGATAAACATTATAATTAGTTATACATTATAACAATAAAAATTATAATTGTATAATCATATAATGTTTCTTATTAAGGTATGTTAAGGCTATTAAGGTTAGGATGTTAGGGTATACTTGCTGCTTATGAATGTTTAATAAGCATTATGAAGGTGCACTTAATGTTCTATGAATGCATTATGAAGTTGTAATATAAAGCGTTACTGAATATCTATGTAATTTCATTGTAAATTAATCAGTTTATCTATTAATAAATTATCAAATGAGTAACAGTTTATTAATAGTAAAGCAGCAGACCTTAAAGTTACTTTATTTTTTAAAATCTAATTAGGAAGAGCCACATATTACCTGCAAACGCCTTGCCATAAGAGTGTGCACTCTAGGTTGCTGCAAATATCTATGTTATGAACATTGTTTATCTGTGCTTGGGGGCCTGAGGATGCCCTTCAGACAATGGCTGCCGAGGCGGGGTCCGCCAGGCCCCCGCATTCATCTCCCTGTTTACTGTCAGCAGCTTCGGACTTTCATCTGGCTGCTTCTAAGTGGCGCCGCACCATGGCGACTGATCAGCGTACGAGGCGAAAGCGAAGCCCCCCATCCCCGATCCCGCCTGGGGGAAATAAACAAGAGAAGGGAGTGCAGTGTGCTTGGGGAGAGCTGGGATCGGTCCTAATGGGAAAAGCCCAGGACAGGAGCCCCTCCCCTGGGCCTCTTCTCTACCCCGACGCCATGGGTGGCTGGGATTGAACCTTTTCTGACGGCCCCGTTTCTGCACCCACACAGCCCCCCAGTCTCCCTTTAAATCTGCTCATGAAACATTCTAGGAACCCCTCCCCTGGGCCTTAAACTACCCTGATAACTTTCAGTCCCTCAAACCCAGTAGTTTACACGCCTGACTCTGACTACCGAACTTTAGTTTGTGAAAGGAAAAAAAAATGTATGCAGCTGAAGACCAGGACTGAGAGAGCGTGGAATCATTTACATTTTATTCATTTGCTTTCATCCAAAACTGTGTTTGTGGTAAAGCAGGGACAGCCAGCCCCTGAGGGAACTGCAGATTAAGGGCGTTGACCAAGTACCCAATGGTGATGTCACTCTATAGAGACTGGGATTTGAACCAGCAACCTCCTGATCATGGTCTTAGTGTCGTCAACCAATGGGCCACACATCGCCCCCTAGTGGACTTCTGACCTCACAGACAGGACATATGGTTATGGAAACCTGATGGACAGGTTTAAATATACAGGTATCCATCGATTGGCATCCGCATTTGGGACTGGATACAATGGATGCAAGTCAGATTGGGTGATAGTTATAGGGGAGAGGCAAGACATTAAGTACAGTAGTGTAATATGGGCACTCTACAGCAAATAATAAGGTAAACGTAAAATCACAACACTTCATAAAAAGATTGCACTTTCACAAGAAATAAGGCGTGAATAATACTGCGGTATTATAATGAGCTCGGGAGCAAACAGTGGGAGCTGAGAAAGAAGATGAAATATTACACAGTAAGTTTCTTTTTATGTAACGAAATAGCACAGTACAGATATTGTATCTGTATAATTTCTGTTCATTGTAGCTGTCCATCATATATACATTAGTGAATGCATATTACATTACAGGGTATATATGGACAGGGGGTCGTTATATGGCTGGCAGCGCTGCCCATTGTCCCGCAATGTTACACTAAGCGATACAGCCGCCAGCGTCCGACTGCGTCCGCTTTCAGGCGTGTCTCGATCAGTGTATGTTGTTCACTACGAACCTCGGATGCAGATGCAATCGGGCGTGACTCGGTAAGTCGACGGATACCTGTATGAGCACACAAAACAGCATTCATACCCTAACATACCTGTAGATCTAGACGCGCTCATATTTAGCCCAGTGACCACATTTCAGGTATTTGCCGTAATAGTGGGATTATAATTTGTTTAATTGTGTTAAAAATTCTTAAATAGAACCATTTCCTACAATGGATTAATATCAGCTTTGCTTTCTATTCCGATAAGGATTTCACTTGTAGCTTTATCTGTTGATAAATGCGTTGAGCATAAACAGCAATGCGTTACATACGTCCAAAGTCACAGTGGGAATCTTGTTGCTGAGGCTCTCAATAATGGTTAGCACTTAGTAATCATTCTGCTGAGAGAAACACTGCTAAAGGGGGTTTTCATATTGTCCCGATTACAAAACAGCATGTCTGAAGTCTGAAATAAGACCATCACGCAATACAATACTCACTGCAGTCAGGAAAAGGTAGAAATGCTTAGCTGGGACAAAGAAAATCTCATCGATTTTTTTTGCTTATCCGTGGCCAGACCTAGGTACTTTTAAATGCCAATAGTCTGAGTCACAAAAAGTCTGGCTTTAGACGGTCTTCATCAAAACAATCCATCATTGTCTTTCTGCTCTACAAAAATCATATTGCCCTTTCAGGTAATAGCCACAATACAACCTTTACTCATCAGAACTTCCTGCAGTTGTTTTGTTTTTCCTTCAAGAGAACACAGCCGTCTTCGCTTAGGCCTAAAAGCTCTTTCGTTCTCATTGCTCGCGAAATCAACGCGGACTGTGATTATGATTACAGCTGGCCGACCCAGTGCTGTGACCCCCAAGCTTGGTCTCACCTGTATGCGCGTCTGTGTGTCTCACAGAGAGTAAGACGGGATATGTAAAACAGAGAATTTCCCCCACAGGAATGAATGAAGGATCACTATACAGACGTTCCCTGGGTTACGATGGAGTTACGTTCCGATAAACCTGTCGTAAGGCAAAAATATCGTAAGGCGAAAATGCATTTTAATACAGTACACCTAACCTAAGAAATGTCATAGTCTAGCCTAGCCTACCTTAAACATGCTTAAAGCACTAGCATTAGCCTACAGTTGGGCAAATCATGAACACAAAGTCTATTTCATAATGAAGTGCAGAATATCTCATGTAATTTATTGAATACTGTACAGAAAGGCGTTGAGGGGGCTCTGTGGCGTAAACCACACAGAACTTGCAGAGATCCACCCACAGTGGGGGCTCTGTGGCGTAATGGATAGCGCATTGGACTTCTAGGCTTTAACAAGGTGAGGTCATTCAAAGGTTGTGGGTTCAAATCCCACCAGAGTCATGAGCTTTTGGGGGCAGTGTGCAATGTCACATGTTTGTGTGACTCATGGAGATCAAGATGCAGGCGAAGAGAGAATTTCCCCACAGCGATGAATGAAGTGACACTCCTTTGAATTATCTATAATTATGTATACTGGCTTTGGTTTTTAACTGGTACACTTCTAACTGCGCAAATTTGCCAGTCCTGACTCAAAACAAGGTACGAAAGTGTGTTCAAATTGATTACACAGATATTTTTTGAAGCAGATTTTACCTGCACCTTGAGGATATCTACCTTTGGAAGATTTCCTGTTGTGAAATCCTTGTGTATTGTTCATGTTGGCACATAAAAAAGGTGTACTTGAGACTAGATCCACTATATAGCTGACTTGTCCTTAAACAAGAATATCATAAAAATAAATGCTAAGGATCTATATCTGTTTAGGAAGCTCTTTCATCCAGATAACAGGGAGTGTAAAACAGGGGAAAACAGGTCATTACTTAAAGGGGACGATTATGTTTTTCTGCTTTTCCTCTTTCCCTTAGTGTGTCATACAGCTTTATATGCATGTAAGTGATCTGCAAATTCTTAAGGCCCAAAGTTCACGCCAAAGGGAGTAACTCTCAGCACAGAAACCATTCTTCTCTAATCTGCCTGAAACGCCTCGTGGGAATCCCAGCCCTTACTTCCATGACATGGTGAGGTCACCTCGTAACTTGATCCTTATTGGCCACCTACCTGCAAGGATCTGCTTGCAGACTGCAAGACGGGTGTGGAAAGCGTAGGCCAAGCTGACCAATCAGAGCACACTGGGCTCATCGGGGGTGGGGCTTAAAGCTCTGACGGCATTTCAGACAGCGTTAGAGACAGAGTGAATGGACATACATTGTATGAGAAACATAATGTGCTTTTCGAACATTGAAGTTTGTTAATCTACTGCAGTAGACCTGCAAAATAAAATGAACTGTAAAAAAACTATAAAATGAACTGTAAAAATTTGCATAATAAGACCCCTTAAAAGATTAGACTGGTGGAAATACATCTGGAATGGACAGGTTTGATGTAGCACAGGGTTTCTCAACCCAGTCCCCGGGGACCACCAGCCGGTCCATGTTTTTGCTATCTCCCAATTCCCTGGCAATTG
>JAODLC010000052.1:3136263-3150856 GCA_026781145.1 Hippopotamyrus pictus | reverse complement strand
AACTGGAGTACCCAGAGAAGACCTACTCAGTACAGAGAGAACAAGAGGCAACTGGAGTACCCAGAGAAGACCTACTCAGTACAGGGAGAACAAGTAAACCCCACATACACAGAAAAGGGCAGAATTTTAAAATCTCAGTCCTACAGGTGCGTGGCCCGAGCAAGAACCAGTTACAATGGCACCCCGTTACCACCGCATACAGAAAGGTTATCCCCATTTACGAATAATCGCAATAACCACCCATCACATTTCCTTCAGTACGTTTCTTTAAGTGTCCAGTATCTAAGGGCGTAGACAGGGGCGGGGCCACAAGGGCAGTGGCAAAAGCTGATTGGCCCCTGGAGTGCCCCTCCCCTGTCACTCACCAGTAAAAAAAAATATCACGGACTAATGATAAGGTTGGGCCCTCTGCATGAATTAGGCCCCTCCCAAGTGCTCCACCTTAAAAAAATCTGAGAGTCGCCTCTCCCTGCATCCAAAAAAGACCCGGAATTATAGGACTCTGCATTCCAACTGGTTAACCTGGTTAAGAGTGAAAGAGGAAATTATCTGGAGTTTCAGTCATGGACGCGCGTCCCAATTTATTACCGATATTAGCACGGGTCTCCAGAATAAGTCAAACTTCACGGTAATCCCAGAGCACTATTTTAAAATTATAAGGCATCATTTTCTAAAGCCGTCTGTAGTGTAATTCCAGTACGCTTCACACGGTATATGATTTTTACACCCAGTGGGGAACATAAGGCAATTCAGAGGTTAGTGAAGGACGTGGCTCGTTTCGGCCAATAAATTAGCCTCACACTACCAGCTCCATGCTAACGGCCCTTCGCTAACGGCCCTACGCTAACGGCCCCATGCTAACAGCCCCACGCTAACGGCCCCATGCTAACAGCCCCATGCTACCGGCCCCTCGCTAATGGCCCCATGCTAACAGCCCCATGCTAACGGCCCCATGCTAACAGCCCCAAGCTAATGGCCCCATGCTACTGGCCCCACGCTAATGGCTCCTCACTAATAGCCCCACGGCACCCGGGTGGAAATGCTGGATCCAAGATCATAGGGACAATACAGCCCCCCCTGTATTTTTTGCCTCCCTGAAAATAGCTACTACAAAACCATTTAGTGATTTATCCCGTATTTAGTGTTAATTTTAGGGGGAGGAGAGGTGTCCCCTAAGGGTGAGATCTTACAGTTGCCCCTGATGTCAGTCCCTCAGAGCCCATGGTGATGTCGGGACTTTGAAGGTGCTGACAACGTCCGGGGTGAGACATCGCTGGCATCTGGCTCACGCCGAGGAATGTAAGTGCTAAGTCGGCTAATTCAAAGGTCAGTCAGGGTGAAAGAGGGAGAGACAGGACAGAGTGGCATAATTACTGTGATTTATTTACCCTTTTACTCCCGAGTGAATCCTCACGAAACAGGATAAGACTCTTCCTGTCTCTTTCATAGTCTTGCCACCGGTGTAGTGACATCGTTTTGATGCTGTTTCCTCATTTCATCTTCTTCTTCTACTACACTTTTTTAAAACTTTTTTTTTTGTTTTTAGCAAGCTATGCCAAAATAACGGTGAGCTGTACTATTCACGACAAGAGAAGAGACGGGGTTACATAAATGGCTTTCGCATTAGCTCCACATATTCACAAAGCACACGCATTCACCGTTCATTTGCATTTTTGTTGAACTCATTCACGTTTTTTTAAAGGTGGCATTTGGGGGGGAGATCAGTGGTCCTTCCTGGTTATTAACGGCCTTTTGCCTGCTGTTGCTATTTGTCTGGGCGAAGTTAAATCACCCAAAGGCGTAATTCCCATAAAAAGTACAGGTCCCGTTAAACGGCACTTCTAAGCAAGACAAAAAGGCAAGCCATTAATTTGGGGTCGATCATACCCGTACGGCCGGGGAGGGGGTGCAGGCTAACAGTGACTCTCGTCTACCTCCCCCTCATGCTGCCATGCTACACTGCGTTGTAAATATAAAAGCATAAGACTTCCATAAAGTGCCTCGGAGAGAGATCCAAATTGCATATTGAATTCGGGAAAGTACACCTTCAGAGTCTGAGTCTTGGCAAGGCCACCACATGTCGACTGCCAAAACGGGGATGCGAGTAATTGCTTGTCAGAGAGCGAAAGACAAAAAAAAAAAAAAATAACGGATGCAGACAGTACAAATATTAAAAGCTCTGTAATTCTGCTCTAAGTGCATTTAACTCTTTTTCGCCTGACAAAGCTTATTTTTTGAAAGCCTCAAGCCGTCGACAGCCTACACCGTTTCTGAGGCCCCTCATGCAAACAAGAATATATAATTAATGAACAGCTTTTAATTTGAGGCATTCTGGCTTGAACAACAGGCAATTATTTTCAGTCTGTTCCTCTTCGCGGTGCTTAACGTTAAAATAAATTGATGCAGTTTAGAACTAGCTGGAGCGTTCGATACAACCTGACCGCGGACTGATCTGCAGGCAGCAGGATAGACGCCTACCCATTGACCTGAGGACCCCATTGTATACATACCAACAAAAAATTCAATTGGTCACAATCAATTCAATTAGCCGAAAACAAAGGAAATAATAGTACAACATCGATGCTGAAATAAAGAAATTATTGTTTGTTTCGTACACCGATAAAACTTTCTGGTCTTTTGACAACTATTCTATAAAGAATGAATGTAGAAAATGTCCAGGTGTGACTCAACATGAAGGACCCTGAATTGCACGCAGGCATGGCAACGGGACACCACGAGGGAGCCGCGCAGCGTTTCATGGCCTCTGGGAGGCATACGCGCGGCGGCCCAGCTTGGCGGTTATCACCATACAGACACACAGCGGCGTCTGGATAATCTGTGGGGGGATGAGGGGCAGCATTAATAATAAGTAGGTGGTGGAGGGAGGGATCGTCAGCACTCAGCACAACCCGCGATTCGNNNNGCAAATGTAAGTCAGCCCAGGCTGTGGTCATCTGATTGCTTCCCCAGTACTGCTCATATTTTTCTCAAAGTCTTTCCCCCCAGATGTGTTCCCAGCAGCCAAAAAACAAGCCAGCAGGACTCCCCGAGGAGCATGTGGGTATATTTTTCTGTTTACCCTGCTGGGCCTGCATATGACTGTATTTTGATGTATCGGTAACGACGCGAACGGACACCAAAGTCAACCCCGTACGAAAGGTCACAAGACTATTGAAAAAATCAGCCGATTATGGCACTAGAAGGTTCTATAATGGAATAATTCTACAGTCTATTGCCATATGCATGGTATATGGTGTCAGTTCCACTATGCAATGACAATGTGTCCATCAGGCCACAAATTAAGCACAATACACAGGTCAGAAATACATATTAAAGTGCTTACAGTAAGTAAGTTACGCAACTAGTTATAACAATTAATGTATAGAGAGTGAAATATATATAGTGCAACGTATAGCTAATGCAAATATTGCAAAGGAGTGGATAAGAGAAAAATAACTTGGAATGTACACATTTCATTTAAAGAAATTTTGATGAAATTGCATATGTTTACATGACCTGTGCAAATCTGGCCTCTTCAATGTGATCGTATCCCTGACACTGAGAGCATACGCGAGTATTCTTCAGAGAACGTGTTTACTGAGTCATATAACCTGACTTGACAGCATCTGATTAATATTTCTGCTCTTCCCCAGAGGTATGCAAATACACTTTTGTCCTTTACGGAGTGACAAAGTGTCGCCGAGGACTTAGAAGAGATTCCCATTCCCGGCAAGTCTAGCGTGGAAGGAGAGCGGATCGCACGAGCTGCATCACTTGTTTTTAAAAGCCTTAGATATGACGTGATCAAAACGAAGACTCCATTTTACACGTCGATATAAGACGCCGCTTTCTCCATCGAGAGAAGTAATTCGGCGTCCTACCTTGGCTCCGTCTGAGAAACGCAAAGTGCTGAATAATGAAAATCAATTCCATTCCGCTGATAAATGGTGCTTGCATGAAGCTCTAATGAATATTGCAAAATTGTTTTGTGTTGTTGGTGCATTTAAGGCACCAGTCTTATTTTCAGTCAAAAAACTGAATAGCGCATTTTAGTGCTAGAAATTCAATGGCATCGTAAGATATGATTAAAAACGGCTGAACAGATACCTGCATAAAGTGAATGTACTTCCTACAGCTGTACTGGTAATGCTACCTCAGTTTCACTCTATATTTAAAAGAGCACACACTTCATTCTGGCCTAATCTATAAATAGGCTCTGTGATATTGCACACTCAGGAAAATGGCCACCACAATTTAAAATTCCAGATTTGTGTCCCTAATATCAGCATTGATCCTCTTTTTCTTTTCCAAAAAGATCTATCTATATTTCAGTACGATTATAATCTGTTAAAATGGAAGCCCAAAGAGACAATTTAGTTACCGCGGTATCTTCATGTATATCTATATGAACGATCAATGGAAATCGCACGGCTTTTATTTAATTCCCTTGAATTCATGGGTCATGCATAAGGTAGAGATAAAATATGTCAGCCTACATAAACGCTGCTACAAGACAGGAATGAATGGCAGAATGTGTGAACAGGCCATGGGGTTGGGTGGTTCAGGGAGATGTGACACATTGCAGTAATAACAATGAAAACAATAATAACAGTTGTATTATTAGTAGTATTAATTTAATGCCGTCACCATCATTAAAAAGCATTCAAAATGTTTCACAGTGAGGATATTATGTAACAAACATGGTATAGCATGAGTGATGCTGGGGCCATTGAGGGAAAGGGAATCAGGAGACGGGACCGGAGTCGACGTACTGTTCCAAGCGTCATAATCACTTTATAAGCAGTTATCCCATTACCAATCCAGCTTTCATCTGAGAGCCCAGGACCCAAGAGGAACCTGCAGTTCCAGGTTACCACCACGCAGAGAACATCTTAACCACTGAAAGACTCCGGAAAACGATCCAGCTGATTGCTGCGTAGCTCACTGTGTGTTCTCTGATGATATTAGACCAGAGGTGGGATTTGAACCTACTTTTGCTACCCGCTGAGGCACCATGGGATGCGATGATGTAATAACATTTATCTAATGCTGATAACAGATATTTAATTGAAAGTCGTCGCGTTGGGTTTTTTTATGGTTCTGTTCAGTTATTATATTAAGAGAACTCTTGGTGACCTTCAGTGTTCTTCAGCTGAATGAAATTATACATCTCGGTAAACGCATTATCCGACGGAGAGTGGCTCGCTCGCCTCCCTCGTTGAAATGGAGCGCCGCGGTCGATTCGATTATTTAAATTCAGGTTCTTTTTTTTGCAGATTCCCGCACTCTGGTTCCAGCCCTCTTGGGCGGAGTTGAGCTTGTAGGCCGGGAAGGTAAAGCTTGTAGGCAATGAAATGTCATTAAGAAGGTGTGAGGGGTCATTGCATTTTTCCCCCGGTGCACTCTGGGAAAAACTGCGCTGACTGGACACTCTGGGGGGGGGAAGGGCCACGAATCGGATGCGAAACCCTTTCGGTGCTTTAGCCAATTGAAGAAAAAAAAAATCTTTTTTTATTAGTCTTACATTTTCCTAGAGGGTTTGGGGAATAAATTTGCCACAGATCCCTTTCTTTCAGGAAGAAGTCATACAATTTTTATGGCAAAACAATCGTTTAATGTAGCATATAACTCAACTTTACTAAGTACGGCACTGGGACCAGCCTAAGGGACGTATTGTCACCCTTACTGCACTGTAATTTAAATACATTCGCTTTCTCACTGATACCCGTATAGCTTTTTTTCTTAGCTGAACATTCCTGTATATTTTACTCCCCCGATTCCCCAAATGGCTTCTTTCAGTCATTTCGAGCTCATTGAAGGATGTGCCTGTCAGCTCAGCCATATGCAATCGCCACCCAATTATTATCCCAATCAGTGTTCCCCAACCCAGTCCTCGGGGTATCGCCAGACAGTCCACATTTTCGCTCCCTCCCAGCTCCCAGCCAATTCAGAACACTGAATGCCTGGTACGGGTGTTTGGAGCTGGGAGGGAGCAAAAATGTGGACTGTCTGTGTGGATCGGGTTGGAAGGCACTGGTCTAAATAAACCACAGGGCTTATCAACTTGGGTCCGGTTCGTCCTGTGGTTTCGATTCGTGATGGCGCCCCTCTTCAAACCCTCACAACCATTCAGAGATGGATCAAACTCTCATGGCAAAATCAATCACCTAACACACCGCTTCTCGACCCAGTCTCCAAGGACCCCCAGACAGTCCACGTTTTCGGTACCAGGTGTTCTGTGTTCGTGATTGCTTGATTGTTTGGTTCAGGTGTGCTGGGAGGGAGCAAAAATGTGGACTTTGAGGGTCCCTGAGGACTGGGCTGAGAAAAACTGACCTAGCATAAACTGAGAACATTCGATTGCGGATTAAGCCAACCAAAAAAAGAGAAAGAAATAAAAATAGACAATCATAATAAGAAAAATGAAAAAAGTTGTTTTTTTGACAAAACTGACCTTTCCGAAGGCTTACAGAGAGCTTGCAGTTATTAAAAATGTACAAAAACCAGTGTCCCCTATGCACATCACAGATTTCACAGGTAACTTATCTCTGAGAGGAAACTGGGACACTTTGATTAATGTCACAGTCGGTAAGTGAGGTGTACAGACACAACAATAAAGTCGGCTCAGCGAGGGACGCGGTGGAAGTGGCGGGAACAACCGACGGGAAACGCCAGGAACTGCTGTGATTTTTTTTATTTGTTTTTTCGGTCCTCGCATAAAACCGTGGCATGTTTCTCTCGACGGCGAAGGTGCTCAGCGTGTAAGCGAACAATAAACGATCAGTCTCGGGAGGGATCAGCGCTTCTTTCTAATTTCCTCTAATCCGAGGTGTCTTGTGTTTCGGGCCAGCTGAATAGAGCCTAAAAATACAAAATAGTGCACAAAGCAAGACCAAGTGCCTTAGGCTGTACTTGTTAGGGCATCTTTATCGACTGTGAAGTGTCCAAATATTCAATCCTAGTGTTAGAACAGTAATTGGATATCCTCTCTGTGATTTCCTCAGGGGTAAAGAGTCTGTCTGTCTGTCTGTCTCTGCCTGTCTGTCTCTCTGCCTGACTGTCTGTTTCTCTGCCTGACTGTCTGTCTCTCTGCCTGTCTGTCTCTCTCTCTGCCTGTCTGTCTCTCTCTCTGCCTGACTGTCTGTCTCTCTCTCTGCCAGTCTGTCTCGCTGCCTGCCTGCCAATCAAAGCAGTCTTTCTGCTGAAAATATAAATAATAATAATTTTCCATCTTACTTAGAGCTCATCAAAGCTATTAATCTCCCGCAGCAATTCAATAATTTGTAATGCCCCCCCCCCGACCCCAAGCATTAATAAGTGGGTCATATTAAATTTATCAAAGCAAGCTGTTATGCGGATTGGGATATTCCTTAGACGTTTCAATTTACTGAACATCATATTTTGAAATTATTTCGACTAATGAAGCAATTCGCAAACTTAAGGGATGTCTTGAAATTAAATTAAATTAAATTACAAGCATTTCAATATATGCATAAACCTTGCAATATGTAGGAAAGTGTCTTCCTGAATATATGCTTCATAACTGCATGACATTCTTTTAAGGGACATCCAGGCACAACTGATACATTTGAAAAATCTAAAAGCCCATTGAGAAACTGAACACAAACTCTGGCAAAATGCCGTATATCCTTTGTCCCACTTACAGGATTAGTAGCATTAAAAACGTCTCAATTATGCAACCACTATAGCAGATAGACTATGGCACAGCTCAGGAACTGGTCCATAGCATTTGTGTAGCCAGTATGATCTTCATTCTTTGGCTGTTTTAGCCGGTGGTAAGTATAGAGGTGCATTGTTCAAGCAGCAAAGAGCAGCGAGCTTATTTATTGTCCAATAAGCAGAAGTATTCGGACGTAGCCATGCCGCTTGGTAGGTACTTGTCTTTAGCTAGTCTGCTAGAAGTTTTGTACCTGTCCGTTATGACAGGATCTGAAAGCCACAGTGAGGGTGTCATGAATAGCGGAGGTGGAACGTTCAGGTCCAGAAAGGACAAATCCAGACCCAGATTTTGCTTCACCCAACCATGTAACTGCTCTGTGACTGTGACTCTATATGCTCAACTGGTTGGTTGAAACAAAACCTTGGTCTGGATTTATACTTTCTGGACCTGAACTTTCCACCAAACATTGTGAAATGTGGTGGCTTCTCACATAATTTTATCCATTAGTATAAATTCGAGATGGAGAGAGATGTCTAATTCAGATCAGGAATGTAGGAAATGATGTCAGTACTTACAGTTTTTGGCTGCATTGTCTGCTCTTCCGTTTGTAGGTCCTGCTCCTTCAGGCTACAGAATGAGAAGAAAGACACATCAACTTTTACAGTTACAATTAACCACAGGGAATGTACTGACCCATGTTCCAGGTCAAAATATGCACCTTCCCGAAAGTGAACGTTCCTTGCACGCCCGGCACGTCTGGTTACGCCCGACGTCTGCTGGCGGATCATGGGAAGGCCGCACCAACACGGCTGCCAACCCGACGATGTGTCCGAGCCCTCCCTGTGGCATCACGCTTGCTTCTGGATACCCCAGAACATCCGCCGTGACCCAGTGCCACCGTGAAGATACCAACAAAGACGGGGGGGGGGGGGCTGGTTCTGCAGCATTTGTAAGATCAAGCAGGGTTCCTGGACTTCTAGAGCTCACGGGACTACTGTACATATCATCTTATGTCAAAGTGTCATTTTTCTCCACAAAACAATCAAGCAGGTGATGGAATTTAAATATAATGTCACCACTGGGTGGTCCAGTGACTCTGGACAAGCATCCCATCCAGGGCCTTACCCTACATTATGCCCTATGCTGTCTGCCCCCATAACCGGGGAAGGATCGACTTTTTCTTTCACACTTGTCCCTCCATCGCACTACGCAGCCCCTAATATACCTCCAGTTCACCACAACATTCTTCAGTCACCATCTGCGCTGAGCTCATCGCCCGGCCACTGTAACCCTACAATGGCTTTTGCGTTCTGTCACCTTGAACGGCGTGAAAGCGAATCATTTGTCCGATTCAGAAGTCGGCATGAGACGTTCAACGGGCAAACATCGGGGTATTTAGAAAACAATACATGCTTTTATGTGATAGATGACTTGTGTTCTCTGCTTTTTCGCATGGCTGCATGTTTATGGACTGCGGCCGGGCTCCTCGTTGGTTAGAAGAAACCAATGAAAGCGCTGGAAGAACATGCAAACTTCACGGGAATCACTGCAAGGCACCCGCCAAAGCTTTAAGCTGCATACATGCCAGAAATAATTAAAGGTACAATTCACCACTGAAGGGGTAAATGAGGCATCGAAACCCATGATAGGTAGACAATCTTGATTCATCAATCACGAATGTCAATCACTGGTTTTGGGCTGTTCTCATTGGTTAGGGAGGTTGACAGCACACTATATTCCCACCCACCACAGAAGCCTCGATTTTCAGCATCCCTGACGTTTTGTATACCTTTTATTATGCCTGGCTGTGCAGTACAATACAGAGCATCCTTTGTACCAAATCCAAGACCATAATGAGGCCTGCAGTGAAAGCTTGTGTGAGACACTGGGTTTAGCTGGTAATTCATTGCTTTTCTGGGCGATGAGACAGAGTGTAGCCTTTCACCAACCGCAAAAACCAGTGAGGGAAACTCTGCCCACTCTCTGTTTGTCTGAACGGTACAAGGTTCGGGAAAACGGATGGTTTTTGGGTCTAGTCTCACAAAGTGAGAGAGGTTCCTGTCCTAGTGGAGATGTACTTAACCTGAATTACTACATTAAAATATCCATCCACACTAACTCATAATATCGAAAGCATCAGCGAGACAAATTAATAACAGAGGAATACTTGGTGAATTTGCATGATTTCAACGATTATATGCTGCTACTTGGTACTGACAGCGCAAATTGAAATTTCCCACTTTCTTTGAATATCTTTATCCATTAGGCTCTGAATATGCATCCACACATCCATCTACTTTCGCAGAGTAACATGGAGGGGGATGGGGGCGTGTGTCTGTGGGTGGTGGGGGGGGGGGGAGGTGGGGTCTGAAGCATATCCCAGTCAATATAGGGCACAATGCAGGGGTACACGTGTGTGTGTGTGTGTGTGTGTGCATGTGTGTGTGGGGGGGGTGGGATCTGTGTGTGTGTGTGTGGGGGGGTGCGTGGGTGGAATCTGTGTGTGTATGTGTGTGTGCCTGCGAACAATCAACAAACTAAAAATGCCAAAAGTTTTGTATTTAGTTTGGTTACTTATGGTTAAGCTTAGGACTGGTAGGAGTTAAGGTCGTCATTGTTGGGATTCATGATTTTCTCATAGAAGTGGATGGATGGTCCCCACAACGACATGAATACAAATATGTGTGCAGTGTGTGTGTGTGTGTGTGTGTATTAATGTGTGGGCATGACTCTTATCAGAGCAGCGGGGAATCACGCAGGGAGCATCTCTAACGAAAGTGGAGTACAGTATCTTGATTTTAAAGATGAAATTATAATGGTTTAACCGTTTTGAGTGCTCAGCATCATTGGCTTAGCGCGAATGAAATGACCCGATTCGTTCATCTGCTCAGTCACTACAAAAAGATGGGACAGGATCTTGGTTTGATACCCCTGTTTCTAAGACAGAAAATCAGAATTGGTTAATCATATTTAGGTTGTTAACTTATTAATCGTGATGACTGATCAGCAAATCAATCAAGGGCACCGATAAGGGACTGAGAAGCTTTAAGGAGCCGCTCCTCGCGCTGAGTCCCTTTGAGTTGCCGTGGCGACAGGCCGAGAATGCAGCCCCATTCACTGTGAAGTGAGATGTGTTTCTCGCATTGTAATGGTTTTATTAAAATGTAATGAAAGTGTGAGGGACTCGCTGCCAAAATTAATCTGCAGCCGACACCTGAATGGGCCCTAACCTGAGTGCCATTTAAGCCAAACCTGACAGCACATACAATGAAGGCCTTTGATTAATTGCTAAATGATATCAGTGCCCCCCCCCCCCCCCCACCATTTCAGGTATATTCCATCTTCCGTGTAAACTAGAAACCCTGGAATGGCGACTTTTGCCAAGCTGAGTCGGAAAAGTTCACAAGAGATCTATCTGCCACCATATGTAACCACTCCGATGAACTCCAGAGATGTATATGGGGGCGTGGTCACAGAGGGACCGCCCCTCAGCTGAATTCTGATTGGTCCGCGGAGCATCGTCTCCCCTGCCACTCACCCATACAAAACACATCATTGGCTAATGATAAGGTTGGCTCCACTGTAAGAATTATGTCCCCACCTTAAAAAAATCCTAGAATTACCCGATGAGTGGTGGCATAGAGGAGGCAATAACAGCGCAGCGGTCAGCGGTGGCGTGTCCGACTGCAGCCTCGACACGAGCCTGTGATGATAGGGGTCCGGCACGGACGTGGGGGGTGAGATGAGTCACTGACCCATTGGCAGAGAAGCAGCAGGAAACCCTTTTAACAAGAGCCAGGGGCCTCACTTCTCTATTAATAAAAAAAAAAACACAGGGGGGGGGGGGGGGATGCAGGTCTGCAATTTTCCCCTCGTCAGGTTTTGGAAGTAGAAATAACCTCCGGAACTGCGGGGTCATAATCGGACTGGAGAACGGAGTTACCCAAGGTCACCCCCCCCCCGCCCCAAATCCCCCTGCTATCTTTCAATTTTCCAAACACATTTAGAATTTCTGAGAGCACAGCGATACTGTCGGTGGGTTTAATAGAAAATGTGTTCACACTAAATGCCAGTTTATCTGGTGTGACCTTTAAGCACATAGTCCAATTTTGATGTATATATTAAAAATTATTTCACCACAGCTACTTAAAATACACCTCCAACCAATAGCAGAAAATAACAACTTAATAACTTGACTTAATACTGATTTAACAGTGAAGAAATATCAGCCATATTTTACTAATTTAATACACTGGTACATTGTTCTGTACACGTCAATTTATTCTTTATTATTTATTCTTTACATTTTGCTGGTTAATGGTTATTGTACTACTAATTTTACTTTGTTTATTTATTGCCTGTTTATTTACATTACACATTATTTCTTCTTTTATGACAAATAAATTTCCCCCCACATAGATCAATAAAGTTCCATATTATCTTAATATTAAGTGTATAGTAAATTAAAAACTAAGCCTGTTTAATTTATTTTTCTTTATTATTTTTTTCTTAATCTTTTTCGTTACGCGCAGTAGTAGCTATTGTACAATAACTGAGCAAACTGTCGACTATCTCCCTCTGTCTTTGTACGCAATGCGATTTAAGATGCTGCAGCTGCTCGAATTCACCGCCCCCTTGGAAAGAGTGACGTTTCAGTCTTCCTGTGACGCATCTGCAACTGCAGACATAAGTGAAGGGAAAAAAGCTGTCGTCTTTTTTTGTAACAGGTGTGCGACTGCTTTTTGAACATTATGAGCTGGTTTAATTTGCTGGAATAACTGTCTGTTCTCTTTAGTCATGCTGCCATTGCCTTACAAACCTCCTTGACATCATTGCGACTGATGGTCTAGTTTTTCCTCGCGTTTATTTTATTCCTAGGGCTGTAACACGTTTATCGCCTCCCGTATGAATCTAACACCATATCCTGAACAGACTCCTGCGTTTGCGCCTCAATGGTAAAAATGTGGGATTCTCGTTATCTACTGTTTTGCTGTTTATCCAGTCACTTCCCCGATACAACGAAAAACAAAAACATTGCAATTTGGAAGATGTGTCGTTCGCACTGTGACTGTTGTCTGGCGTGAGACGGTCCTGCAGAAACGTGTCACAGTGGCTAAAATCCTGTCACACTGCATCAGGGTAAGCAGCCCTACAGTCCAGATTTTGGGATTTTGTGCTGGCAGACAGAAATGAAACCCAGCAACTGCTGTGATTTGCAAAACATAATAAGCGGAATGTGTTACAGTAGAATAAATATAAAAAGAGTTTGAAAAAGTCAAACTATTAAACCGAAAGGGTAATTATGCAGAGTTTCTTATATCTGTAGTCAGGTTGGAGTATAAAACCGAATGTTTCAACACCACTAAAGATTGACTTCTAGATCCTATGGCCAGTAATTAACTAAATGTATTCAGAACATTCTTGGCTGAAAACCTTCCACCACCTCCAACCCCAAAAAAACTATTCCTTTTATGAGCCTTTGTCGGCTATATTTGAGAAAACTGTACTCCATAAAATATTTTTTTGTGATAACGAGCTATTCTACGAATGTCAAGCTAAAGTCCACTACTGGGTCTTGTCTGAGTATGGTGAACAATACCTCTTTGTTCACAATATTCCAAATTTTTCTGACAAATCAGGAAATACCTTATAAATATTATTTAGTTAACAATACACCAGTGCATGACCTCAGTACACGTCCTTAATCTGATTTGCTCCAGTCTTCTTGCATAAAAAATTACTGGACGTTTCTTATAATGTAACTTAGACCTTGATTTTCTGTGTTTTTCGGCAAAGTCTTACACTGTCAGAAAAAATACCAATTTGTATCTTGGAGAGACTGTCACTGGGGCTGTACCCTCAAGGGTCTGCCAATCGTACCCTTAGCTGTAAGTAAATGTACCTTTTAAGGGACAGAAATGGACTCCTGAACCCTTCTTTTTCTGACTGCAAATACACTTCTGTTGTATTGTCATTGTGATTCTTATTGTGTGTCAAATAAAATGAGTAAAATGATGTTCTCAGGTGAAAATCATTCATCATTAACAGTCTGCCATATTGCTATATCGTCTGAAACAGTGACTCTATTATCATCTGCAATGGACCTTAGTTTTTTGTTGGTTGTTGCTGGCATTTGACTCCGCTACTGATCTAGAGGATTAAGCCGATAAGTTAAATTAGGAAACAAAAATCAAACCACAGGCATCACAGAATGCCCATAAACTCACATTGATTAGGAAAGTTAATTAACCTCTCTGATTTGAAAGGACAGATTAAAAACAAGGTTATAATGCTTTTATCTAGAACTGAGCACTGCCGGGTTATAAACTTATATAAGTATATTACATTTATATAGCGCTTTTCAAGACACCCAAAGTACTTTACAGAAGCAATGGGGAACCATTTCAACCACCCTCACTGTGTAGCCCCCACCTGGATGATGCGACGGCAGCCATTCTGCGCCAGTACGCTCAGCACACAGTAGCTAAGGTGGTGGAGGGGCAGGAGGGAATTCACCAGTTAGATATAGGGGATGAGGCCATGACATTCCACTTATTATGTTTTGCAAATCACAGCAGTTGCTGGGTTTAATTTCTGTCTGCCAGATCTGAATGAGCCACAGGGGGCAATTTTAGTCAGGACATTGGGGTGCCACCCCTACTCTTTTGAAAGATGTCCAGGGATCTTTTATGATGTCAATGAGTCTGGACCTTGGTTTTACATCTCAGCTGAAGGACAGCGCCATTTTTACAGCACAGTGTCCTCGTCACTGCACTGGGGCATTGGGATCCACACAGACCACAGGATGGGCTACCGTGTCACTGCACTGGGGTACTGGGATCCACACAGACCACAGGATGGGCTACCGTGTCACTGCACTGGGGTACTGGGATCCACACAGACCACAGGATG